>PVHT020000113.1:4104954-4148149 GCA_004024745.2 Catagonus wagneri
GTTTAATTTCAAAGATCCTTTTCCTGATGCAAATCAAAACCTACTGTATAGCATGGGGAAATCTACTCAATACTGTGTAATAACCTATCTGGGAAAATAATCTGTAAAGGAAATCTGTAAAAGAATGTATATATAACTGATTCACTTTGCTGTACACCTAAAACTAAAACAACTAGTACAACTTTGTAAGTCAACTGTACTCGAATAAAATAAAATTAAAAAAAAGCCAAAACGTAAAAACCCATAATGAGGTACCACCTCACACTGTTCAAAATGGCCATCATCAAAAAGTCTGCATATAACAAATGCTGGTGTGGAGAAAAAGAACCCTTTCTACAGTGTTGGTGGGAATGTAACTTGTGCAACAACCATGGAAAATAGTATGTCAGTTTCTCATAAAACTTTTTAAAAGTAGAAATACAGTATGATCCAAAAATCCTAAGATACATGGAACCCTGTGTTCTTGGCAGAGCGCTGTTCACAATAGCGCAGACATGGAAACAACCTGACAGATGAATGGGTTAAGATGATGTGGTACGTAAATACAGTGGAACACTACTCAGCCATAAAAAGAATGAAATAATGCCATTTGCAGCAACATGGATGCAACCAGAGAGTCTCATACTAGTGAACTAAGTCAGAAAGAAAAAGGCATATACCATATATGACTTATATGTGGAATCTAAAATATGACATGAATGAGCCTATCTGCAAAACAGAAATGGACTCATGAACGTAGAGAACAAACTTATGGTTGCTGAGGGGGAGGGGGTTGCTGGCCGGATGGAGTGGGAGGTTGGGGTTAGCAAATGTAAGCTATTATATATAGAATGGATAAACATAAATAAGTTCCTACTGTATAGCACAGGGAACTATATTCAATATCATATGATAAGCCATAATGGAAAATAGTATTTAAAAAAGAATGTATATATGTATAACTGCAGCAGAAATTAATACATTTTAAATCAACTATACTTCAGTAAAACATCTTTTTTTCTAAATGATGTAACTAACATTCACTGGGTGTGAGTGAATAGTAGGACACGAACACATCTTTTTTGGGGGTGGGGCACCATTCAGTCTTCTACAGGGATCAAATTCCATGAAGTCCTCCTTAACCTAGAAAACTAAGGTCATGGTGAAGAGGGGAATCACAGATAGGAACAACTACCTTTGGGTTTTGCTGGCTTTTCCTAAAGCACAGTAATCCTGACAGAGGCTTTAAAGAAATGTAAAGAAGCATAAAGTTCATATGTGTAAGCAGGTCTCCCTGCACCACTCAAGGCAGTTTGGTTTATGTAAAAATTGCCAGATTCGTTCAGGTAGCAGATTAAAAATTAGGAAACATTTTTCTTTTTTGAACAGCCAGTGTGGGAGATCTTTGGGAAGAATTTCCTAGAATGCTACACGCATGAATGGACATATGTGTATTTACCATTCTTTCTGCAGATATTTCAATTATATTTTTGTCCACTTTATAAAAGTTTTCTAAATATTTAGAAATTTACGGGGAACCACAGCACTCATATGCCTGTCATTCAAACTTAATAAAATTTTGCATTTTGCCATATTTGCTTGGGATATATATTTTTAAGAATAATAATGTAGATACAGTAGGCTGTCTTACGTATTTATTTTTATAATCTTAAAATTATTTCATACAGTGCTTTGACTATATTTTGGGCTTAGATGTTCATAGTTCACATTTTTGTGCTGTATATTACCAGTGTTATCAGCAGGATTTTCTTTTAAATCAGTATTTAACTGTGAGTATTTTGAAGTGAGTCTGAAATAGCGTGTAACATTTGAAGTAGCTTAAATTGATTCTTAAAAGAAAATCATATTTAAGGTGTATAATGTTAGATATCTTGTCAGTTATCAAGCGGTAATCTTTGTCTTGAACTCTTGCAATAGCTTTAGTTTTTTGTGTTTTCATAAAATTTTGCAATATTTCAGACAAAAGTGAAACTAGAGAGAGAAGCGTAAACCAGCGTATCAGCTCCATTTGTTCCTTATATTTTAACATCTCACTTGGTATTAAAAAAAATAAAACATTATATGTATATAGTTGAACTCCTGATGTTATTTTTCTTTCTTTTTACCAAGAAGTAACCATTACCCTGAATTTGGTACATTATCATACCTATTCACGGTACCCTTTCTATTAAGTAGATAGATCTAGCCATAAAATACATACATACCATTACTTAGGACATATTAAAACGTTATAGGAGTTCCCGTTGTGGCTCAGTGGAAATGGACCCGACCAGGATCCATGAGGATGCAGGTTTGATCTCTGGTCTTGCTCAGTGGGTTAAGGATCTGGTGCTGCCTTGAGCTGTGGTGTATAGGTCATAGCGGCTCAGATCCCGCGTTGCTGTGACTGTGGTGTAGGCTGGCAGCTGTAGCTCTGATTCTGCCCCTAGCCTGGGAGCCTCCATATGCTGCGTGTGTGACCCTAATAAAGCAAAAAACAAAAAAAATCAATAAAAATAAAATTTTATGTAACAGATGTCATATTTATTGCTCTGGAGCTTTTTTCTCGTCATTTTTTTTTGTCTTTTTGCCTTTATGTAGAGCCGCACCCGCGGCATATGGAGGTTCACAGGCTAGGAGTCTTAACAGGAGCTGTAGCCGCCGGCCTTCGCCACAGCCACAGCAACGCGGGATCTGAGCCGCGTCTGCAACCTATACCACAGCTCACGGCAACGCCGGATCCTTAACCCACTGAGCAAGGCCAGGGATCAAACCCGCAACCTCATGGTTCTTAGTCAGATTCGTTAACCACTGAGCCACCAAGGGAACTCCTCTCGTCATTTTTGATAGTCATGTAACTATATGAAGATCTAGTTCATTTTAACTATTGTGTATATTTTCATTGTGTGAATATTCCACAGTTCATCCATTATCTCAGAGATATTTAGATTATTGCTTTTTTTTTTTTTTTGTGCAAACTCTGCTGCTTTGAACAGTCTTGCAGATGTTTCCTTGTGCACTTGTGCATGAGTTTTTTATGGAGTCCTGAAAGCGAGTTGCTGAGTTGAAGGGTATGTGTATGTTTTGCCTCAGGTGTTTAGTAGGTTTAGCTCTAAATGGTTTGTACCAATTTGTGCTAAAACCAATTACGTATTAGAATTTCTGTTGTTTTGTATTCACTGCCAAGAATTGGTTAGGTCAAATATCTTTTTAATATGGACATTTTAAAATAGTACAAAATAGAGAGTAAATATAATGAATTCTCACGTTCCCCTCACCTAGCGGCAGCAGTCTTTAATATGTGATCAGTTTTGCTTTATCCACAAAGCTGCTCCCACCACCCAGGATTATTTGGAAGCAAATCTCTGCCATCATCACATCATTTCATCAGTAACTCTTTTCAAAAGACTGGCTCTTTTTAGTATCATTGTTTCTTATTTAGCATAGATGTTTTTAGACTGAAGTATAACTTTTATATAGTAAAATTCATGTCTGAAGTGTATAATTTTATGAGTTTTGATAGTGTATATAGTTGAGTAATCCATAGCCCAGTATAGGGCAATTCCACTCTTCCAGCTGGAAGAGACCAATGCAGATCTGACCCCTGTGGGGGAAAGGGGAGAAAAGAAAGGTAGGCAGGAGAAGCTCAGACTGTGGTGCAGTTCTCGAGGTTTTGGCAAAGCCAGTGGGGGACCATTGAGCCAAAGTTACCTGTGAGGGGAGCGGTATGCTTCCCAGAGACAGGCTTGCCCATACTGTGGCACCCAGTCATTGCCTGGCTGGGAGCAGCCCGTCAGAAAATTCCTGTCCCCAGCTATTCAGCAAGGCACTAACCTAAGTGTTGGGAAGGCATTTTTTGGCACCGGTAATTAAAATCCTAAGTCAGTTGACTTTAAGGCCATAGCATAGGCTCGTTAAAAGGGAGTTTTCTCAGGTCGATGGCAGGTGAGGGAATCAGTATTGAAGCATGAGAAGGATTAGGTGTGCTGGCCCAGAGACAAAGGGGCGCGTGTGACAGAGTGTGAGCGTCCTCTAGAAGCTCAGAGTGGCCCTTGGCAGACTTGGGGCAAGGAAACAGGCACCTCAGTTCTACAGCTGCAAGGAACCGAGCTGGCCAGCAACCTGGGTGAGCCTGGAAGCAGAGTCTTCCTGGAGCCGAAGCTTGAGAGCCAGCCTTGGCTGACACCTTAATCTTGGCTTTCTGAGGCCATTTATTAATATTATCACTGATCTCATCAGAGGTTGTCAGGCTCACAGTGTCAGATACAAATTTTCCAAAAACCTATCTTTACTTGAAAGTTGAGATTTTATCATTTGCCACAAACAATTATTTTTCTTGAAGTGACAGACTTGCTTCGTTTTTGAGAAAATACCTGCCAGGTATCATGGTTTGAGTGGCTATAGTTTGTTCTTCCAAAGAGAGGTGACATTCTGTAAAAAATGGTGCTAGTTGATCCCGCATCTCAGTCACTCAGTGGTTTCCTCAGACACAGGAGGCTGTATATTGAAGTCTGAAGTGCTTTTTGCCTACTTCCCGTATCATTACACAGAATAGCAAAGAGGACATAGACTCAAGGCTTAAGATTTAATAAAGTTAATAGTTTTTACTTCAGAAGTATTTTAAGGAGTTCCCGTTGTGGCTCAGTGGTTAACGAATCCGACTAGGAACCATGAGGTTGTGGGTTCAATCCCTGGCCTTGCTCAGTGGGTTAAGGATCCGGCATTGCCGTGAGCTGTGGTGTAGGTTGCAGACGCGGCTTGGATCCCGCGTTGCTGTGGCTGTGGCGAAGGCCGGCGGCTACAGCTCCTGTTAGACCCCTAGCCTGGGAACCTCCATATGCCGTGGGTGCGGCTCTAGATAAGGCAAAAAGACAAAAAAAAAGTGTTTTAAATGAAGGTAGATTTTGATTTTTTTGAATTAGCTGGTGCGTATTAGTGAAGAATACAATGAGTTAACCAATATAATTTATTACACTGCCTTTGCTCATGGTTACACCAACATTTTTATCCATCTGCTTTTTACACCATCATGGCAATGCAATGAAAAGATAATAATTTGTTATAAAGATAGGTTTATTATGGCAGATCCCTGAAAGGTTTTTGCGGACCCTCAAGTGTACAGGCACATCTTGTTTTACTGTGTTTTGCTTTATTGTGCTTCACAGATAATGAGTGTTTTCAGGTTGGAAAGGTTTGTGGCAACCTTGTCAGGCAAGTCTGTTGCTGCCTGTTTGCTCACTTTGTCCTTCTGTTTCACATTTTGGTAATCCTCACAATATTTCAGACTTTTTCATTATTATGGTGATCTGTGACCAGCAGTTTTTTTCCCTTTTTTTTTTTTTTTTAAATGGCTGTACCTGCAGGATATGGAAGTTCCTGGGCCAGGGACTGAATTTTTGCTGCAGCCACAACCTGTGTCACAGGTGGGGCAAAGCTGGATCCTATAACCCATTGTATTGAACCAATGCCTCCCCAGTGATCCAGGTCACTGCAGTTGGATTCTTAGCCCACTGCACTACAGCGAGAAATCCTGTGATCAGTGACCTTAGATGTTGCAAAAAAATTGTGATTCGCTAAGGCTCAGATGATGGCTTTTTTTTTTTTTTTCTTTTTCAGCTGCACCCACAGCATATGGAAGTTTCCAGGCCCGGGACTGAATCCAAGCTGCAGCTGTGACCTGTGCCACAGCTGCGGCAATGCTGAATCCTTAACCTGCTGTGCCAGGCCAGGGATTGAACCTGTGCCTCTGCAGGGATAACACCCGATCCTTAACCTGCTGCGCCACAGTGGGAACTCTGCTGCTTAGCATTTTTTAGCATAAAATTGATATTAAATTTATCAAATATTAATCACTTGACTAATGACTTTTTTAAAGACACAATGCTATTGCACACTTCATAGACTGCAGGATAGCATAAACAAAACTTCTGGATGCCCTGGAAACAGACGTTTGTGTGACTTGCTTTTTTCTGATATTCCCTGTTTGTGGTGAGTGGAACTGAACCGACAGTATCTCGGAGGTATGCCTGTACTTTGAAAAAGGCTGCCCGTACATCTTTTTGTATGGTCACTTTTTCAGTTTCAGCCATCTAGTGGGTGTACAATGTATCTGGTTTTGTTTTTCATTTCCTTAATCACTAATGAGAACTGAGTACAAGGTGCTTATTGGACACCTCTTTGTAGAGGGCCTGTTTTATTTATTTATTTATTTATTTTGAAGTGCCTGTTCTGAATGCCCTTATGGAAGTAGATAACTTTGGAAAGCCCTGTTTTCGACTCAGTACACCTAACATTTTTACTGGAAATCTGTAAATCAATTAGAAAAAAATATTATTTACTATATTACTTGTAGTTTTCTTTATTTTTTATAACTTTTACTGAAGTATTAACATCAGTTTAGCAATGTGCTTTTCATATTTCAGTTTTTACTGATTTTCTGTTTTCTGTCTCATTTATTTTTGCTTATCTTTATTATTTCTTACTGTCTATTCTGAGCTTAATTTTCTTGTTCTTATTCTAGGTTATTAGTAGAAATTTAAGCGATAAGTTTGAAGTCATTTTCTTTTCTAATTTAAACATGCGGTACTATAAATTTCCCTCTAACCACTACTTTAACTAGATTTTACACATTTTGATGTAGTATGTTTTCTATGTTATTAAATGATGAAATATTTTCTGATTTCATTTTAATGTCTTCTTTGATCTGCTCTCTATATGTTGCTTAGGTTTCCAAGTATTTGGATCTTTTCCAGATATCTTGTTACTGATTTCTCATTTAATTATGTTTTCAGAAGTTTACTGTACCTCTGTAAACTGTCAGTCTTTTGAAATTTGAACCCTGGTTTATGGTGCAGTGTATGCTCTATCTCGGTGTATATTCCACGTGCATTTGAAAGAATGTGTATTCTGCAGTTGAGTGTGCTATTCCATTAATACTGCACAGAACGTCCACAGATTGCTGTGGAGGCTCAGATTCAATCCCCAGGCTGGTGCAGTGAGTTGAAGGATCCAGTGTTGCTGCAGCTGTGGCGTAGTTTGCAGTTGCGGCTCCGATTCTGTACCTGGCCTGGGAACATCCATAAGCCATGGGTGTCGCCATTAAACAAAACAAAATAAAAAATAATACTGTTGAAAAATGGCTCAGGTATATTGACTCGCTCCACACAGGGTTGCCACAAACCTTCGATTTGTAAAAAAACACATCTGCAAAGCACAATAAACTGAAGTGCAGTAAAACGAAGTATGCCTGTACTGGTGGTTACCTCATATATTTTGAGGTCTTGTTATTTGGAGTGTACACATTTATGATTTAGTTTTCCTGATGAGTTGACCTTTCTTGTATCATTAGCAAATGTCCTGTTTTACCTCTAATACATTTTTCTCGCAAGGTAAATATATTAGTATAGTTAAGCCAGCTTTTCTTGGGCTTACTGTGCTGATGGTTTATCTTTTTGTACACTTTTACTCTCAACCTATCTTTGTCTTTATTTTTAAGATGTATTGCTTGTCAACAGCATGTAGTTGGGTCTTGCTGTTTTATCCGGTCTGACAACCTCTGTATTTTAATTAGAATATTTACTCTATTTATATTTAAACTAGTTGCTAATTCCAGTATCTGGGTTATTGCATGGTTTGTTTCTGTTGACAACTTTTTCTCTTTACAGTGACTTAGAAATTATGTGTTATGTTCTAATCATTATGGAGGATGGGTTGTAGAGTCTGTCTTCTGTCATCTTTCTCTGAGTATTAATTTGGTGTTAGTAGGCAGTAAAATTACTGGGGGTCACACTGAACATTTGATGCCGTGGTCTGATACTGTGCCAGGGTGGGCTGGTTTTGCCCTAGTCCCAGAGGACCCCTTTAATTGTGGGGGCATAGCCTTTACTGTCAGGGAAAGAGCCTCCCTGTAAAGCCTGAGGTGTTTACCCAGCGGTTTCTAGGCTTGGCTCAAACAGAAAATTCTCTTTCCCCTGTGGTGGCAGCAGCTGATACCTTCTCATCCTCTCTCAACCTTCTGTCACTCTCCAGTGGGCTCCATGAAGTCTTTCTTTTTCACATATGAGTTAAGGGGTCAGCCACAAATTTGAAGTGACACTATTTTTGGAGTATGGTCTTTTTTTCTGCAGCCCTCTCCTTTCTGGGATTTTCACCCTCAAATTTACACCCACTTTGGTGACCCCAAACCCTGTCATTTGACGCCTCCAACAAAAAAGACTGTGGCTTTCTGCTCACATTCTAGGTACTCCTACACTGTGGGAACTGGGGTGTACTCTTAGGGGATAAGCTTACATCTGTGCATCTTACCCACGAGTGTGGTTATTTTCCAAGTGGTTGAATCCCTGATAGGTTTGCTGGTGTTCGGTTGTTGTTGTAGGTTGGGTTCCTTTGGGAAGCAGACTCTATGGGACAGAGTAATGTGAAGGAAGTTTATTAGTAGTAATATTAGTATATTATTGGCATCAACATCTGAGCAGGAAAAGGGAAGAGCTCGCAGATGCAGCTCGGATCTGGTGTTGCTGTGGCTGTGGCATAAGGTGGCAGCTACAGCTCCGATTCAACTCCTAGCCTGGGAACCTCCATGTGCTGCAGGTGCAGCCCTAAAAAGACAAAAGACAAAAAAAAAAAAAAAAAGGGCAGGATTTCTTAACATGAAACACCAACATTAACACAACCAAGAAAATATTTGTACAAGAACCATAAAGTATGTGCTAAGTAACTATGAAAAATTATTTTACATATTGAATACTGTAGTAAATTTTAGGCTATTTAATAGATTTTTACATTTTAAAAGCCAATTATTGAATTGATTTGATATGTCTTATGTCATATAGCTTCAGTTGGAATCGTTTAGTCTAAAGGTATTTCAGTCTTATTTTAAAGTAAGTTTTACTCTTGAGTTCTCCAAGTTGTGAACTATTACTCATGAGAAATTTCACTGAGAAAACATATTCTAGGAGTCCTTGCTGTGGCACAACACGATCGGCAGCGTCTTGGGAGTGCTGGGGCACAGGTTCGATTCCCAGCCTGGCACAAGGGGTTAATAAGGATCTGGTGTTGCCTCACCTGTGGCTTAGGTCACACCTGTGGCTTGGACCTGATCCCTGGCCTGGCAACTCCATATGCTGTGGGGCGGCCAAAAAAAGAAAACAACAAAAAAAACCCCAAAGAAACATATTCTCGATTAACTTGATGTGACAGACTTATCTTGGAGAAGAAAACGTCTAAACAGTTATTTGCTTTCCTACCATATCCCAACAAAAATGCTTTACTTTAAGATATTTTGTAACCAAATTAAAAAACAAATAAATTGAACAAACATAAGTATGTTATAAAATACAGTGGCATCATTCATCATATGTTTTACTTACATCCTCACTGTAAACTTAAAATGAGAGCGGTAAGGAGACCGAAGATGAAAGCTCCTTGACGTTTGTCTGCGTCTAGAAATAATTACTTTTTTCTGTAGCATCTGAAGCATTTCCTCAAAGATATTGTTTGTATATTCAGAAGAAAATCAAGTCGTGTCTTTTAAGGTGTGTTCTGTAAAATAACCTGTAATGGCCAAGCAGTGTAATGTTAAACTCGAGGTTGGTGTTCTTGGCCTGTGTTACTGTAATTATTTCTTTTACAAGACTGCCACCTGATGTCCCAATTCTTTAGTAGCAGCTAACTGCATATTTTCATTAAGCAGCTTAGAAATAATTTTGTCACTTGCTTTCTGGCCACATTAATGTTACCTCTATGTATGTGTCTCATTATGTCAACTGTTCCAGTTAAGATGATAATTAGAATAATAATTTAAAAAAATTGACTCATTGTAAGGGACTCAGATATATGGTTCTTTTTCTTTGTCCCCAGACCTTGCTGATAGCCTCTCCATATTTTACCTTTTGTGCTCTTGTAGTCTCTGCAGACTTCCAGCCCCTGATTTGGTCTCTGAATCAGGCCAAATAAAGACAGCTGTACAAGTGGGATGTTTTAGGGAGTCACCAGCTAGGTCCCTAAAGTGAGAATTCCTTGAGAGTGAAGCTTTGAAGCAGCTCCAAACCTCTGGTGTCTCCTAGGCTGCTAGCTTTCATGGGTTGTAGGTTGTTGGTTTTCAAGGCTGCCCTGGGAACTGCAGGACGGGGGAAGGCTTGGGGCAAGTTAGCCGCAAAACTCACTCTTCCTATTGAGCTTCACTTGTTTTTATTGGGAAAAAAATGCTCCCTGTTTTGCTACAGGCCTTTGGTTAATTTCCAGAATTTTTTAAAAATTGAGAGAATTTTCAGAGGTTCTTTTTTCAGTGATATAACTTATGGCTGGTTATAAATAACCTCAATGGATGCAGCTTCCCTTCTTTGACTCTCATTGGCTTGAATTGCTGAGTTTTTAATACGTAAGAATTCTCTTGTAGAGCTTTTATAATCCGAGTGCAGGGATTAGAGCCTTCAAAAATTTTGACTCTCTTGGCACATCTAGTATAATTTTGAGAATTCTGCAGTGGTGGCAGTATGGATGGTGCAGTACTCAGTACATTGGCACTGACGTTTGTTGTCTTTACCAATTTTCTCTCTGAATGTAATGTTTCGGCCAGTGTGTAATAGTGCAGTTGGTTCATCTCTTTCTTGGTCTGCGTTTTATTGCTTCACTGTCACCGTGGAGTCTATGAGCTCTTCTCCAGTATTCAAAATGAAGGCCAGTAAATGGAGTTGGAGTCTTTTTATTTCAACACAGAAAGTTCTGGCATTAGTCCTTTTTATGCTTACTTCAACACAGTACCAAAATGGGATTTGGTTTAAGTGGCATATATGGGCAGATGTTCGACTGATTGTTTTTTTGCCTGAAGCTTTGTTTCTGGTGAATGTGATAGACGTTAATAGACTCAGTTGCTTAATTTTCTTTGACTCTTTGTGGAATCCTGGCACATAAAGTCTTGTGTTTGGAGAGCTGAATTTACTTTTCATTTTGTCAGCTTTTACTCCTTTCACTGTTTTCTTTTTTGTCTTTTTAGGGCCACCCTCGTGGCATGTGGAGGTTCCCAGGCTAGGAGTCGAATCGGAGCTGTAGCTGCCAGCCTACAACCACAGCCGATCCGAGCAGTGCCAGATCCGAGCTGCGTCTGCAACCTATACCACAGCTCATGGCAACGCCGGATTCTTAACCCACTGAGCAAGGCCAGGAATTGAACTTGCATCCTCATAGATACTGGTCACATTCGTTTCTGCTGAGCCATGATGGGAACTCTCTTTCACTGTTTTTAAATGAATGTTTAGTATTTAAATTGATAATTGGAATCACATCTTCAAATTTTTCGAAAGTCAGTAAAATGTCTGAATTCATAAAAGTAAGCAGATATCTTTTTCTTTTTGTTTGCTAAACTATGCAAAGATTATATCTTAAAAAATCATCACTTCTGCTTTTCCTGTTAGTATCCCTGGTGTTACTCTGCCTTCTACCTTTTCTTTCTCTGTGGTGTGAACATTTGACTAATTACTATGTCCTTCCTGTGCTTGAGCATTGTTATAGATTGTCGCAGCCTGGATTAAAGGAAAATGTAAAAACAAACCAAAAGTAAACATTCTTCTATTTCACCATACCACAGTTGTTTAATAGCTAAACAACGCAGTGGTGACCCGAGCCACAGCAGTGACAACACAGGGTCCTTAACTCACTGGGCCACAAGGGAACTCCAGACAATTTCATTTCAATTGAATATCTGCAATAGGTTCATTTGGACTGGAGAGTAATTTTACTGCTTTTTTGCCTTACACCTGTTTTTGAAAATGACCCTCCAGCATTCTGCCCAAACACTCAGGTTAAAGCCTTTATTGGGCATAAGATGTATTTCTCTGCTAGTGAGCAAAAAGTTCTAAGCGTAACATTTGGGCTTCCTTGTTCAGCAGGCTGTCCACATTTTTGAGTTAATAATCCCCTGATAAAAGCGATATTTTTTGTTTTGTCTAGAAGTGAAAGGTGACCTTTTTTTTTCTGTTGTACCATGGTACTGGGGCTAAAATAATTTTTTCTTTCCCTCTTGCTCCCAGAACTTATTCACAGGTCTTTGTTGTTAGACTCAATCACAGTTGTCTGTTACTCTGAGTCCCTTGTTATTTAACAGATCCTTTTCTTTTCCCTTAAAATGCACCTCTAGTCATTAAGTCTTCTCCCCTTGTTTTGTCTATTCTGTGCTCTCCAGGATGCTCCAGATGGTGAATAAACATACAGGGACTTAAGCCACATTGTCTCAATTAATGATACTTTGGTTTTAAAAAAAGTTAATTCATTCTAGAGAATGTTCCTGTTAAAGGGAAAATGTATTCATTGTTAACTGTTGTCCTCTGCCTGATCCAGTTTTCTTAAGCAATTTATGCAAGCGTTGTAGTATCAAAAACCTCATTTAACCCAGAGCATAATTCCTTTTCATTGTTTGTCCATGAGCTTTAGATAAAAGAGACATGTGTGGTAATGGGATTGCCAGGATTTTTTTTTTTCATGACAAAATGGTTATGGATCCCTCTGTTTGAGGCGGACTAAATTATGTGGGATTGAGAATGAGTATCGTGTGTATGAATGGTTAATGTGAATATTAATAATCTCTGGATTTTAGGTACTTTTTATTGGCATGGGAACACTTTTCTATCTTCCGTTTTCAGTGTGGAAGAAAGTATTAGTAATTGTGTCATAGAAAAATAAAGTTGTAGTCTGACCTAAGAAAGTTTGAGGCAAGTCTTGGTAATCAACTTACAAATGACCTGTTAATGTTCTTGAAATTATCTGTCAAAATATTAGAGAAGTTTGAAAGTTACTGGAGAAATTATATTTCTGGACCAGAAGAATAGCGGTTTTGGCTAGCTAGTCTGAGAGATTGCCTAAGAACGTGTGTTAGATTGTAAATCTCTACTCTTTTGTGCTTCCTAAGTTTGCATAACAGACCTTAGAAACATTTAGCTGAAAAATAGGTTTAAGCTTTCTTGGTTATAATTTGGAGGACAGGAATACTAGAAAAGTTATAGGAAATGTACCTCAGTGTGAACTCAAAAGGTTGGAATAGTGTGTGAAAGGGCCCACGGAGCCAAGGAATACAAAGAGCTTCTAGAAGCTGTAAAGGGCAAGAAACGATTCTCTTCTCTTCCCAGGGGTCCAGCCCTGCTGACACTTTGACTGGAGCCCAGTGAGACTGATTTTAGACTTCTGACCTCCCAAACTCTGGAGTCGATCCCTGGCCTCGCTCGGTGTTGTGTTAAGCCACAAAGTTTGGGGTGATTTGTTACAGCAGCAACTGGAAACAGGATTCAAAGATGAAAGCAAAAATTAATACATATAAATGCATTGAGTGCTAGGGTGTGTTATAAGCACCTTGCATATACTAACTGATTTAGTTCTCACAATAACCTTATGAAATAGGAACTATTATTGCTCAATTAAGGCATTGAGAAGTTATGTAACATTTTCAGTAAGGTGATAGTTCTAATTAGAGAAATTAATATCCTGTTTTGTTTAGAAAACAAATAAGTAATTCTGTCAAGTTTCATTTGGAAATGAACATACACACCTAAAATTTTAAAGAATCATTAGATTTTCTCAACTATGAGAAAACAGAATGAGAAATTGAATGAATTGAGTGGTTTTTCTAGAAAAGTTGTAACAACCAAGCTGATCCTAGAAGAGAGAATGGAGACAGAGCAATTATCATAAAAGAAATAGAAAAACCAGAGAAGCCCTCCTCTTTCATGCCCTAATCTACCAGACTTGGATGATATTGGAGGGGAAATCTGTCATACTTTTAAGAAATGAACAATACCAATGGCACTTAAACTGGTAGAATAGAAAAAGAAGGAACAGTTTCAAAAATTTTAAAAGTTGCTGACAAAACTTAGTAAAGATTGCGTGTTGGAAAGCTTGCTCAGTCTCCCAAATGAGTATCAGTGTAAAAATCCTATAAATATTAGCAGAATCAAAGCTCATTAAGGAATAATCTGGCATGCAGATGCGATTATCCCCAGGAATGCAAAGATAGTTTTTCCAAAACTTTTGTAAACTGCTATGTAAATAAATCAAAAGTCTGATTTCATTGCATCCATAGATTTTGTAAAACATTTGCTAAAGAATAAAAGAAATAGATGACTATTTGCTTTAAACGTGATCAAATTTCTGTCTGTGTGTGTGTTTCCAAAAGCCAGCATTATGATTACTGAGCAAACACTGGAAACAATATCATTAGCCAGAATAAAATAGTGATAGCCAGTGGCAAGGAGGACTTCAAGAGGAAAGTGTTGCTTAAGTTAAGTCTTGAAGGATGAGCCATTGTTCACCAAACAAATGAGTGAAAGGCTGTTGAAAGGAGAGTATAGACCTAGTTACAGCGATGAGAAAAAACTAGAGTTCAGGGAAGGAATTTTTAGCTATGATTCCAGTGGAGTTCATAAAGGGAGGTTGCCATCCCTCTATACCTGCAGGCTCCACATGTAAGGATTTGGCCAACTGCAGATTGGAAATATTCAAGAGAAAAAAATTCCAGGAGTTCCTGTTGTGGCGCAGCAGGTTAAGAATCCGACTAGTATCCACGAGGATGAGGGTTCGATCCCTGGCCTCGCTCAGTGGGTTGGTTAATGGTCTGGTGTTGCCATGAGCTGTGGCATACATAGGCCACAGATGCAGGACGGATCTGATGTTGCTGTGGCTCTAAGTAGGCCAGCAGCTGCAGCCGCAATTAGACCTCTAGCCTGGGAACTTCTGTAGACCATGGGTGCGGCCCTTAAAAAAAAAAAACTCTGGAAAGTTCCAGAAAGCAAAACTTGGATTTGCTGCAGTTATTTACATAGCGTTTACATTGTATTTGCAGTTGTTTATGTAGCACTTATATTGTATGAGGTATTATAAATACCCTAGAGATGATTTAAAGTAAACAAGGCATATATGTTCTATGCAGATACTACTCCATTTTATATAAGGGACTTGAGCCTCCTGGGATTTTGGTATCCATGGGAGCAGTGTCTGGGAGATGACCTCTCAAACACACAGAGGGATGACTAATTTTTGAGAAGCGTTTCATATTGACTTTAAAAATCAGTATAGAGTGCTTATGAGAGGAACTATTACTTGATTAGACTTCAGCAAGTTTCCGTTGTCCTTATCAGTTTGGAGAATATGTTCGAAGGCTTTGTTTACTTTAGTTCCATGAGCTGCTCTTAATCCATGGGTTAGTTCTGAAGTCAGTGGGGAAGGTGAAGCGAATGCCTAATTAAAAATATCCTTGAAAACCCTTTATATTTACTATAAAGAACACAATAAAAACATGTTGTCTTCACAAAATTGGCTATAGTTTGTTTCCCTCCAGCAACGAAGCAGATTTGCTGTTTGTGTAGTTGAGCACCAGGTGAAATATGCTGAGTTAGATTTTAAGAAGCTCTGTTATATTAAAAACGAATGTCTTGGAGTTCCATTGTGGCTCCGTGGGTTAAGAACCTGACTAGTATCCATGAGGATGCAGGTTTGATCCCTTGTCTCGCTCAGTGGGTTAAGAATCCAGTGTTGCTGTGTGGCATAGATTGCAGATGCGGCTCAGATATGGCATGGCTGTGGTGTAGGCAGCTGCCGCTCTGATTCGACCCCTATTCAGGGAACTTCCATATGCTGCACGTGCAGCTCTAAAAAGAAGAAAAAATTACTTGGAATCAAACCCAGTGCTATATAGGTAGTGTTGAGTTTGCATAAATTAATCACACGTGAAACTGTACCACTGTGTAGCTGTTGTGCATAGAGGTTGTAGTAGATACATTTTTTCCCCTCTCCCTTTCTCCTCCTCCTTCTTTCTCCTTCTGTCCCTCTCCCTCTCTTTTTGCAATAGCCCTTGATTTTCATTTGAGGATCCTTTTTTCTTTTCCTTTTTTTAACACGTGGCCGCACGTGCGACGTATGGAAGTTCCCAAGCCAGGGATGGAGCCACAGCCACTGTGGAAGCAGTACTGAATAGCTACGTTGTGAATCACAAGGGAAATCCAGGGAATACTTTCTCATTCCAGTCTTGATTCCTTAGGGACCAAGCATGGAATCTTATCTTCTTTTGCAAGGATGAAGTCCACGCTCAAGCCCAGACCAGTCAGCAGATTATAAATTCTTTTGGCAAAGTGATTTGTTCAGCAGTGGGAAGGAAATCTAAGATGGCCCAGTAAAATGGAATCTGTAGTGGCTCCTGGAAGAGAAGATGATTTGGGACCTTAGCCCCCTGCCCCTGAATTAGACCTGTAGCTTGTGCGTGAAGTGGTGGGAAGAGGCTGGTCAGAAATCAAGTGGAAGCGGTAACAGCCACTGTGGATGGGTGTGCAGTTTGTGGATGGGTGCACCTAGGGAGGTGTGTGTGGTCTTGCTCTCTCAGGCGTCTTGGTTCAGGCGGGTGCAGTTTTCTGCATTCCTTTATTTAGTGCCTGGCTGACCAACTAAGCCCTTGCTTGTTTCAATAAATAAAGTTTTATTGGAACACATCCACGCCCATTCATTTACTGTCGTCTGTGGCTGCATTCCTTCTGCAGGGGCAGAGTTGGGTAGTCGTGACCAAGACCATAGGGTTCAGAAAACCCGAAGTATTTATTATCTGATCCTTTACGGAAAAAGTTTGCAGATGCTTACCTAGTGCTTCTGTCAGATGAAGTCATGTGCAGGCAGATGCAAAACTCATGCTACATATAAATTGTTCCCTAATGTATCAATCGCTCTGGAACACAGTTGCTTTTCAAAGCAAATGTTAGCCGAGAACTGTCTATACATGAAACCTAAAGCTGTGGTCAACCTCTGGAGAGCAGAGCAAAGCCATAAAATGGAAATACACCTTCCTGAAGCCACTGGAATCCTCTGAATGTCTCTGTAACTGAGGTGAGAGCAGCCCTTAGGTATTTTTAGTCACACGATCTGATACATTTCTTTTATGTTTAACTCAGTTTGAAGTCAATTTTCTATTCCTTATAATAGTATTCTTAGGAAAAAATTTTGAGGATAGTTTTAGATTTACTAAAAAAAGTTGCAGATGGCACAGAGTTCCCTTTTATCCATATCCAGCCTCTCCCTTTGTTAACATCTTACGTTAGTGTGGCACGTTTGTCACGTGTAGTGGACCAGTCTTGACACATGGTTATTACCTAAGGTTCATGTTCTTTTTGGAATCTTCGTTTCTACCTGATGTTATTTTTCTTCTTCCGAGATGCCAAACTGCCTTTAGTCAGCATTTCTCCTTGGGCACTTTCTGGTTGTGACAGTTCTCAGGCTTTGCATAGTTTTGGCGACCACAATGGTTTTGTTTAGTACTGGTAGGTTATTTTGTAGAATGTCCCTCCGTTTGAGTTTGTCTGACTTTTTCCTCATGGTTAGACTGGGGTTATGTTTTTTTTTTGGGGGGGGGGATACTACTGCAGTTCTCTTTTAAAAATTGCTTCTTGAGCCACAAGCATGGACATGGTAAGAAAAATGAGTTAGTTTTCTTCCATTTGAGATTTTTATAATTTTTATTAAAAAATTATTTAAAACATACCTGCCTTCCTCCTGCAAAACTAGAGTATGTCGTCTCTTTCCCTGCCCATGTTTAATACCTCATTTATTATTCCTATAGCATCTTCATGTCAGATTAGTGATTTTGGCTGTTATAAAACTTTATCTATTTGAGATAAATCTTTTTTACCCTTTTCCCCCTTTCTGGCTATGTTGCATGTGGAAGTTCCCAGACCAGGGACTGAGTCTGCACCACAGCTGTAATCAGAGCCACGCCAGATCCTTAACCTGTTGAACCACAAAGGAACTGCAAAATAAATCTTTTTCAAATGGCTGATGTAGAGTTATGAAAATATTGTACTATTTAAATGTTATCGGCAACATAGACATTTAATTCAATATAATGGAACCTGTCACGTTTTCAGGAGTTTTGGTCTAATATTTATATTTCCATAATGCAGAATTCACTTAATGCATCTGAAATTAGGGCACAACTTTTTTTTTTCATTTCCGTCTTCTGACTGCACCCACAGCATATGGGTGTTCCTGTGCCAAGGACTGAATTTGAGCTGCATCTGCGACCTTTACCACAGTTGTGGCAACACTGAATCTTTAACCCACTGCACCACAGCGGGAACTCATAGGGCGCACAGTTTTGACATGTTCTGCAGTACATTGCTTAATGAGGGTTACAGGGTGCTGTGGTGAGTCCCAGATGCTTTTTCTAGCTTTTCTCCATTGCCGTTATCAGTTGCCAAGTTTAGGAAATTTCGGTACATTATTATAATTTGTCATTTGCCTTTGGCAGGTAGTTCTGACAATGGAAGATTAAAATTTAGCTGTTATAAGTTTATACCACATCCTTTATGTCAGATAAAATACCGTGTGGGGTATTTTCTGGTTTAACTGAAGCAGTCAGTGGTTTTGTCCATTTTTAGTAGTGGTAATGCCTTGGGAACATATCTTAATTACCCTCTATCTCAGTTTACATCATTTAAATTTTAAATAGCGGGAGTTCCCCAGTGGCTCAGCTGGTTAAGAGTCTGGTGTCGTTGCTGCTGTGGCTTGGGTCATTGCTGTGGTGCAGGTTTGATCCCTGGTCTGGGAACTTGCGCATGCTGCTGGTGTGGCCAAAAGAAAAAATTTTTTTAAAAATTAAAAAAAAATTCAAAGAGCAGAACTTCCAAATTAAGTCATAGCATTTGAAGCTTAGACAAATGAAAACTCGCTGATTATACTATATTTTATTAGAAATGTACTGTTACAAAACATAAACCTTTGATGGGCTTGGAGAATAAAATTAAGATATCCCATGTATTTTGGGGGACGACTAGATTAAGGCCAGATATAAATGTAATTTGAGATCCAAATCAGTCATGTTTGGTAGTACAGGTAAGCTTTGTTTATATGTAAAATGAGCAATTTTTTAACCCTCAAACTGAAACTTTGTTACTCTCTTGTAATTGTCCCGGATCACAATATTCAAGTAAAATTATTTATGTATATAACATGCTGTGAAGCTTCCTAGAGCATTTTGTATAAGCATACTTTGCTCTGTTTGCCATCTAGAATGTTTACAGTTGCACTACCTTGTGTACGGGAGTTGCTATAACATTCCATCATCTGTGGTACATTCACAGAAGCATTTATTTTTTTATTTTTAAATTATTATTATTTTTTTTGTTTTGCATTTTAAGACCACACTTGTGGCATATGGAAGCTCCCAGGCTAGGGGCTGAATTGGAGCCGCAGCTGGTGGCTTACGCACAGCCACAGCAACGCCAGATCTAAGCCACGTTTGCGACCTACACCGCAGCTCACGGCAACACCTGATCCTTAATCCACAGAGCAGGGCCAGGAATTGAACCCACATTCTCATGGATACTAATCAGGTTTGTTACCAATGAGCCACAACAGGAAATCCTTTACAAGCATGTAATAAGAAATATTAATGGAGAAAGAAGTGTAAATTATGTGGGGATGGATTAAGCAGTGTGGTTGGTAGTGGTTAGTATAGTGGTATTGGTACGGTCTTAAAACAGTTTGCCCCAGTAGATCCAATAACTCTGAAATCCAAAGAAGATGGTGACCTACCTCCTTATAGGTTGTCAGAGCTCTTGGCCAAGAAATTACAATTTCCTACCTGTGCATGTGTTACAGACACCATGCTTTTCCTTTCATCTTTCCCAGTGAGGGACTTACTTGTATATCAGGCAACTAGAGGGTATAGTGGATAGTTATGTTACTATTTTGCTCTTTCAAGCCTCTTATTAACCACATGCATCTCCTGAACAGCCCTTCCATGTTTAAATTGATAAATTCTGAGTTATAGGGTTAAAAAGTGGCTCTTTATTGCAAATTTAGTACTCTTCATTTAGGAACACTATTTCTTTCACTCGAATTACTAATCTTTTCAGAAAGTAAAAGCAGATCATTTTGGGGGACCTAAGTTTTTGTGCTTGTTGCTTTCTCTTCTAAATAACCTGATCATTATACAGGTGGGCTATGGGATAAATAGAATCAACTGAAGAACTTCAAATGCAGATTCTAGAATCTGGTCTCTGGAAATTCAATAGGTCTGTGTAGGGGTGGGGGAACCTGTCCTTTTTTTTTTTTTTTAAAAGCTACTCCTGTAGTTCTGATGCCCAGTCATACGTGTGTGTAGTTCTCTTACATATGTTTGGGGAACACCTGGCTTTTGGTTTCCGAAGGCACTGGGTAGGGAATGAGGAGCTGTTCTGTTCTGTTAGGTATCTAGTATTTTTGATGATAACAGTTTTATTTTGTAGCAAGACTCTAATGATACTGGTTTTAAAACATTTTTTGTAAGTCATTTTTGCTATAATGTATTTTTGAGAATGCATTATATTTTTGAAAAACGTTGTGAATCTACAAACCATGCACTAAAAATAAAAAGTCTGGTAAAACTAGAGCTGTACAGATCACTCAAAATCCATACAGTTTTGTATCCAGAGCACTAATAAAAGCAACAGTGGTCCTAGTAATAGCACAGTTTAAAATATATGTCAAATTGTGAATTCATAAAGAAATATTACAATAAATTTAGAATCTTACCTTTTATTTATTTAGTTTTTAGTTTTTTTCCTTTTTGGGGCCACACCTGCGGCATATGGAGGTTCCCGGGCTGGGGTCAAATAGGAGCTACAGCTGCCAACCTACACCACAGCCACAGCAAGCCTTGCACAACACCGGATCCTTAACCCACTGAGTGAGGCCAGGGATCCAAGTGTCAACCTCATGGTTCCTAGTTGGATTCGTTTCCACTGCGCCAAGGCAGGAACTCTGGATCTTACCTTTTAAAAAGGGTGATGGGTGCCTGATAGAAAAGAGGGATTGAGATTGCTGAATTACTGAGACAAAGGCAAAATACACCAAAGGAGGACGTGCCGCACAAAAAGCCCCAAACATAGGATGGGACCAGATTGAAACAGCAGCAGAGTGGCATGAGTGGGCATAGCATTAGTGGCATAGCCCACTAATTCCTACATTTTGACATCACATTCCCCTGTGTAGTGAACTTTGTGTTAAACTGGACTTAATCTGGCTGAAAACAGAATATTGTTACGTATCGTTACGTATAAGCGGAGTTATACGGACACGTTCCCCTGCTTATTAGCACCCACGTATGAACTAATTCACGTTACCGAAACGTGTTGTAGCAGAAAAGAGCATCCTTAGCATTTGGGGGGCGTGGCTTAGTGGCCGAGTGATTTCAGGTTGCCTCTATCCCTGTGCCCTTGAGCAAATCGCTGTACCTCTTTATGCCTATTTCTCTTATATTTTTAGAAGTTTCTTGAAAGTATTATAGGAAAGCAGAAAGGAGAATACTTTAGACTGGGAAATAACTTGAAGATTTCTTCATGGAGGAGACATTTTAGCTGCTCCTTCACAGATAACCTAAGAGGTTAATACCGCTTCTAAACTGTGTGTCCTCGGGCACACCTCCACTTTCCGCATGTGTAATTTAGACAGTACTTTGATCATACCATCCCGCCAGAATGAGTATGAGATACTATGTGGAAATTTATCATGCAGTTGTGAGGTAGAAAAAGGAAACATGCATTTCTGGAGTTAAGTTTACTAGCTGACTTAAGAATAGATGGGGAGTTCCCTTCGTGGCTCAGCGGTTAATGAACCTGACTAGCATCCATGAGGATGAGGGTTCGATCCCTGGCCTCACTCAGCGGGTTAAGGATCTGGCATTGCTGTGGGCTGCGGTGTAGGTTGCAGACGCGGCTCAGATCTGGCATTGCTGTGGCTGTGGCGCAGGCCAGCAGCTACAGCTCTGATTCAACCACTAGCCTGGGAACCTCCATCTGCCGCAGGTGCGGCCCTGAAAAACAAAAACGAAAGAATAGATGGTCTTCAAGATTGCTTCTATCTTTGAAAGTATTGGAATCTCTGAAATTTCTGTAAGTGCTAATAGTGGTTTCCAGTTCTCTGTGTTCTCAGACGCAGTATTTCTCTGGTCCTCATTCTTTTCAGCTGTTAAGTAGTCACGGGCCCAGTCCTCCTTTACTGTCATGTCATAGACATTTGCACCAGATATTCAATTAGGCAAATGTTCTTAATTTCAGAGAAGCTAGCCTGAGAAAAATATCAATAACAGCATAAGAATTACCCCCATATTGATTCACAACCTGTGTTGATGCAGTTGAACGTTCTGTCACTTCGATGTCATTTCCAGGATGTTCTGAGGAAGAGTGTTCGTGCTCTCGCTGATACCCCCAGATATTCTCGTTATTTCATTCATGAATTTTTGAGGAGTCAGACAGAGTTTACTGTTTGTAGTCCTCCTCTGTGCCCTCTTGGTGCCCTTAGCTCATCAGAGACTTCGTTGCATCTGGCTCTTCCTCCCTCCCCATCCCTCTGTAAAACTAACTTTTTTGTGCTGCCTGTTTCAATTAAATTAAGTTCTAATTAAAATAATTTTCACTCTAAGGTTTGAATGCTTAACAGACTTGACACTCTCACGGATAATTTGCTTTTCAAATGGTTGTTCATCAGAGTAAATCTAAATAGGTTGTGAGTCATTGTTCCTAATGAGTGTGTGCGTATCCTTGAACTGTTTTGGGGCAGAAAAAGGATTGAGCATCTCTGTTTTAAAGCCACACTTGGAGAAACAGCCTCAGTTTTTACCTTGCAAAACAGTGCTGTAAGTGACCATACTTTCTTGTTTGTTCATTTTCTGGAATGTGTTGCACCTGTTTTTATTTTTAAGCTCTTTAATGTTAGACTGTATAGTTAGGGTTAGGGTGGAGTAGTGAATTCAGTTCTCAGTGCTTTTATTTTCTTAAAAGTTCAGTTCCCTAAAAATCTGTTTTAAATGTAAAATTCCCACCCTTCATTTGGTTTAATTTCCTTTAGTCCCTGGTTACTTGCTTTGAAATATGTCAGAGTGATTTGAAAATAGTAAACACTGTAATGGTCTAAAGTGATATTTTTATTGTGCTGGTATGTACTTTATGTTTGAAAATGACAGAATGGATGATCATCACTGGGTGGTTGTTGGACGCTGGCAGAAAAACCGGTGAATGGCACATCATCTTTTCCATTGTTCACTTAAGAACTCCTTGTTGGTATGTGGGTAGAGTTGGTATTTGTAGGATCTTTCACTGTATTAATTGTTCTTTGAGTTGGGGATTCTGATTACACTGAGCAAATAGTTAACTTTGTTTTCTTGCGGGGGGGGGAGCAGGGAGCGGGGAGAAGATTGTCTAGTTCTCCTTGGCAAATCTGTGTTATTTGGTACTGGCATGTTGGATTTCCAAGCTCATGATGGTTTATTCATGTTTATCCCCCTGTGTTATATTATATCATGAATCTATGTTTTCTCAGCTATGCAGCTTATTATAGATATATCTTTTCCTTCTTGATTTCTACTAATCATTTAATATCACATGTTTAAGAGTTGTATATTAAACAACTATATATTAACAACTATATATATTAATATACTAGTTTAGTATATTAAACTAGGTTTAATATACTAGAATGGAGCAGTGTTGCATTTTATCCATTTTCACAGAATTGATCATTTATTCCAGGGTGTTAGTTGTTTCTTCTTCCCGCTCAAATAGGAGTAATTATAATTTTTCTTTTGTCTATTTTTAAGGATATTCCATTGCATAGTTCACACTGACTAGGAGCTTATTAGTGGCAGACATACCAGGTAGAGTCTTGGCATGAGTCATAGATTATTCAGATGTGTGCAGCCATTGCCATTGTCCTTAGCCGATTATGTAGGACATGGAGACGTCATAGGTGATGCGAGAGGATGCAGGAGCCCTTTTAAGTTAGAAGTGAACGCTTGAAACTTGTTACTGGGCTGTGCCGTGATTACCTATCCCGCTATACCTGGTTAAGTCATATAGGATTATATTATTTACGGTCCTTTGGTTACTTTTGTATTTCCTATCATTTATACCATTTCTGCTGTTCATTAGATTAATGTGTTTTAGAAGCCTGGGATGAGGCAGAAGACCTGAAACTAAAGCATTCACTATAACGTTTAGGAATTAATGTCTGTAGAGGAAATAGAGGAACTGTTGGAGTAGATATAACCAGCCAAGATCTGGAGTGCTAGAGGTTCTATGGGGCCTGATTTCTTCAACAAATATATGACAAAAAGTGGCGACGAAACCCTTAAATCTCAAGATTATTAACTAAATTATTAGCTAAAAACTTAATTAAAATATTGTGTGTGTGTACTTGCCGATTAAAAAAAATCAACTATTAAAAGCAAGGTTTGTGGGGGCTCCTGCTGTGGTGCAGTGGGTGAAGGCCCTGACGTTTTCACTGCATTGGTTCAGGTCGCTGCGGTGGCGTAAGTTCAGTCCTTGGCCAAGGAACTTCCATATGCTGCAGACGTGGCCAAAAAGAAATGCAAAAACAAAACTGGAGTTCCCCTGTGGCTCAGTGTGTTAAGGATCTAGCATTGTCACTGCTATGACTGGTTACAGCTGTGGTGCAGGTTTGATCCCTGGCCCAGGAATGTCCATATGCCTTGGGTGTTCTCCCCACCGCCACACAGCCACAGCAACTTAAGATCTGAGCCGTATCTGCAACTTATACCACAGCTCATAGCAGTGCGGGATACTCAACCTGCTGAGCGAGTCCAGGGATCAAACCGGCATCCCTATGAATGCCAGTCAGATTCGTTTCCACTGAGCCACAACAGGAACTCCTATAGTGTCTGGTCTTAGGGTTAGATCTTTCATCCACTTTGTGTTTATTTTTGTGTATGGTGTTAGAGAGTGTTCCAGTTTCATTTTTTGACATGTAGCTCTCCAGTTTCCCCAGCACCACTTATTGAAGAGGCTGTCTTTTCTCCATTGTATGCTTTTGTCTCTTTTGTCACAGATTAATTGACCTAAGTGTGTGGGTTTACGTCTGGGCTTTCTGTGCTGTTCCAGTGATTTACATATCTGTTTTTGTGCCAGTAACATACTGTTTTGGTGACTGTATTTTTGCAGTAAAGTCTGAAGTTGGGAAGCCTGATTCCTCCAGCTCCGTTTTTCTTTCTCAAGTTTGCTTTGGCTATTCCGAATCTTATGTGTTTCCATACAAATTAAAAACATTTTTTTGTTGTAGTTCTTTGAAAAAGCATTGGTACCTTGATAGGGATTGCACCGAATCTATAGATTGCTTTGGGTAGTATAGTCGTGTTGATAGTGTTGATTCTTCCAGTCCAGGAGCATGGTGTATCTTTCCATCTGTTTGTGTCATCTTTGATTTCCTTCATCAGTGGCTTATAGTTTTCAGAGTACAGTTCTTTTGCCTCTTTAGGTAGGTTTATTCCTAAGTATTTTATTCTCTTTGCTGCCATGGTAAATGGGATTATTTACTTCATTTCTCTTTCTGATCTTTTATTGTTAGAGTATAGGAATGCAAAAGATGTCTGTGTAGTAATTTTGTATCCTATAACTTTTCCAAATGCATTCAACTCTAGTCGTTTTCTGGTAGTATCTTTAGAATTTTATATGTATAGTATCACGTCACCTGCAAACAGTGACGGTTTTCTTTTCTGATTTGGATTCCTTCTATTTCTTTTCTTCTCTGATTACTATGGCTAGGACTTCCAAAACTATGTTGAATAAACATGGTGAGAGTGGACATTCTTGTCTTGTTCCTAATCTTAGTGGGAAAGATTTCAGCTTTTCACCAATGAGAATGATGTTAGCTGTGAGTTTCTCATATATGACCTTTATTATGTTGAGGTAGGTTCCTTTTATGCCACTTTCTGGAGAGCTTTTATTGAAAATGGATGTTGAATTTTGTCAACAGCTTTTTCTGCATCTATTAAGATCATCATATGGTTTTTATTCTTCAGTTTGTTGATGTGGTGTATCATATTGATTGATTTGTGGATATTGAAGAATCCTTGTGGTACAACCACTGTGGAAAAACAGTATGGAGATACCTCAGAAAACTAAAACAGAACTACCATATGACCCAGTAATCCTACTTTTGGGTAGGTATCCCGACAAAATTTTCATTAAAAAAGATACATGCACCCGTGTATTCATTACAGCATTATTTACAATAGCCAAGACATGGAAACAACTTAATGTGCACTGACAGATGAATGGATTAAGATGTCGTATATATACACAATGGAATACTACTCAGCCATAAAAAAGTACAAAATAATGCCACTTGCAGCGACATGGATGGAACTAGAGATGCATAATAAGTGAAGTTAAGTCAGAAGGAGAAAGACAAATACCATATGATATCACTTATAAATGGAATCTAATATGTGCCACAAATGAACCTTTCTACAGAAAAGAAACTCACAGACTTGGAGAACAGACTTGTGGTTGCCGAGGGGGAGGGGGACAGAGGAGGATGGACTGGTAGTTTGGGAGTAATAGATGCGAACTATGGCATTTGGGGTGGATAAGCAATGAGATCCTTCTGTATAGCACAGGGAACTGTATCTAGTGACTTGTGATGGAACATGATAGAGGATAATGTGAGAAAAAGAATATATATTTTCACTTTGCTGTATAGTAGAAACTGACAGAACACTGTAAATCAACTATAATAAAAATAAAAATCATACTAAAAAAAAAAAGAATCCTTGCATCCCTAGAGTAAATCCCACTGGATCATGGTGTATGATGCTTTTAATGTAACAATGTTGGATTTGGTTTCCTAATATTTTTATTTTTTTATTATTTTTTACTTTTTTTTGTCTTTTTGTCTTTTTAGGGCTGCTTCTGCAGCATATGGAGGTTCCCAGACTAGGGGTGTAATTAGAGCTACAGCTGCCAGCCTACACCACAGCCACAGCAACGCCAGATCCGAGTTGCGTCTGCGACCTACACCACGGCTCACGGCAACGCTGGATCCTTAACCCACTGAGTGAGGCCAGGGATCCATCCTGCAACCTCATGGTTCCTAGTTGGGTTCGTTTCTGCTGTGTCACTATGGGAACTCCAGTTTGCTAATATTTTGTTGAAAATTTTTGTGTCCGTGTTCATCAGTGTTATTGGACTGTAGTATTCTTTTTTTTTGTGGTATCCTTGGTTTTGGTATCAGGGTGATGATGGCCTCATAGAATGAGCTTGGGAGTGTTCTTTCTTTTGCAGTTTCTTGGGAGAGTTTCAGAAGGAGAGATAAAAACACTTCTCTAAATGTTTGACAGAATTTGCCTGTGCAACTGGTCCTGGACTTCTGCTTTTCGGTATTTTTGAATTTCTATTCCCTATGCTTGGAACCTAAACTTTTCAGTCATTCACTCATGTATATTTATTCAGATAATGTCATCGATTTCCATGGTATATTGAGATGGTAAAACTTTACATTCAACTAGTCCAGAGAAAGAGTAGGTCTGTGGCTCAGGAGACCTTTATATAGAGTATTACTCTTTCAAGTTTTCTGTTTATCTTTCTAAGTCTGACATAGAAAAAGGATATAAATAAGAAAAATCTACATCTTGAGAACTATTTTAACTCATTAAGTGGAGACTTGGAGAAGAGAAAAATAGTTATTAAATAAATAAGTAACGAGTTAAAAAACCCCATCATTTGGGTTCTGTGTTTGGTCATGTAGGTCACAGAGCCCGAGGCAGGGGCGGGCTCTGGTGTCACCGGTGTAGCAGTCTGACGCAGCCAGTGTGCTGTGTGGGATTTCCTGTCTTGGCCTCAGCTGTAATTAACCTAGTGCGTAACAGACTACGGCCCGACGTGATCACGTGTCACCGGTGTGTCGGCCACACAACTGAGTGCACATCCATAGAGCTGAACAGCCTGAGCACGGTGTCCTTAGTCCATGCCTTGAGGTTTACATTTTTTTTAATATATGATGGAGACCGAAAGTGAGAGTGGCACTTCAGGAGATGACAGTGTCTTTGGGTTGGATTTGGAAGTTGTAACCCAGGTGACTGACACTGAAGAAGGAGAAAGGGAAGAACATTTCAGGTAATTATGGAATTGCGGTTAGTTCTCCCTTTCTCTGTCCCTCTGTCCCCCTCCTTCACCTGCACCACCCACTCCTCCCCTTCCCATCCTTTATGTTTTATATTCCTTTTCCTACAAGACATCTTTTCTCTGGGCAAAGGTTTGGAGCTAGAGAGGACAGGTTTCTAGATGTGTATAGCGCTCTTCATTCCACGACTTGTCCTGAGCTTGCTAAATGCATTTTAAATGACTTGTTAGAACACCCGGAAGAGAAGGTGTCAGACAGGTTTTGTAGTAACATTTCAGGAATTTCAGGTAGAGACTCATAATGAACTTCTGTCCCTTCCTGTATCTGATTTGTACCTAATAGATTTAATCTGAATTTCAATCTAATAGATTTTTTTTCTTCTTTTTCTTGGAATGTGTTTGAGTGTGCTTGTGTATATGTGTATGTGGGTGTGTGTGGGGGGGTCTGCTCTTGTTGTCTTGTTCATGTCTGTGAAACATTTCGATTAAGTACAGGTTAAATTTCATGTCTTTGATCCTTCTTCTGTCTCTGACATTAAGTCTCACTCCCTCTCACCCTCTGGCCAGTCTTTCTTGGTTGAGAATCTCTAGTTGTAAGTTGACGATTGGAGTGGTTGAGAATGCCTCCTGTTTAAGCGGCTCTCCACATACTCAATGCGTGGGAGAAGAACAAGGTCTCACCCAGCTTGTGGAAATCTGCCATTGTGTATTAATTCTGTAGTACTGTTGCAAATTTTAGGAGGTTTGTTCTGCCTTTTCTTTTTCAAACAGGGTTAGCAAATTAATTTTTTGTGGTTATTTTAAATTTTTTATTAAGGTAAGGTTGATTTACAATATTCTGTCAATTTCTGCTGTACAGCTCTATGACTGGGTCACTTTGCTATATACATATATACACACATACAGACATACATACATTCTTTTTCTCATATCGTCTCCCATCATGTCCTATCCCAAGAGACTGGACACAGTTCCCTGTACTATATATACAGTCAGACCTCATTGCCCATCCATTCTAAATGTAGTGGTTTGCATCTGCTAACCCCAAACTCCCAGGCCCTCCTACTCCCTTCCGCCTCTTGGCAACCACAAGTCTGTTCTCCAGGTCTGTGAGTCTGTCTCTGTTCTGTAGATAGGTTCATTTGAGCAAACTCATTCTTTTGGAGGTATTAGAAAATCTCCTGAAGAAGTTTGTATCACTTCCACTCACAGTGACAATTAAACATCTTTTAAAACTTTTATCTATGAGTCGTTGTGTAGGAGAACATACTGTTGTTTTCATCAGAACTTATCTTTATGTCTAATGTTCAAGAAGAGTCTTTCCCTTCTTAAGTGAAAGGATTTCTTTATCCACAGGTTTTATTTTTAAAGTCTAGGTTAAATGACAGAAGAGACTGAATATTAGGAGCTCTTGATAACCCACACTAAATTTGTTAATCAGTGGTTAAATCGATTAAGAAGTATTAAAAAATGATTCAGTGTTTATAGTATGAAGATAAACTATTTTATTAGCATACGAAATCTTTTTTTATGTCAACTTTCTCATTCCTTCCATAATTTTATTTAGCCTTTCTCATTTGAGTAATTTACTTCTCTTCCAGGGTGTGCTGATGTTCCATGTATTTCATAGTTATTAATATAGTCAGTATGTCATGAATAATTAGTAGGAATAAATATTTAATATGTTTGGATTAAAACTGACCTGGTATTGAAATCATAGAAGTTATCCAGAAAAAAAAGAAGCAAAACGTGGAAGTTATTTCAGTGTATTTGTCAAAGAAAAAAACAACCTGGACTTTGCTGTTGTGATAGATTTGCTGCTGTGATCTTCACTTTACTTGTGAGACACGAGGAAGCTGACTGGAATTTTCTTTTGACAGTTCAATTTAAAAACCAAGCTGCATAATATTGAGCTTCTCTTTTCCTTAAGACTGTGTGACGGTGTTTTCCTCCTAAGAAACTGAGCTAGTGTAAAGCATTGTTTTAGGAAACCACGATACCATCGGGCATTTATCCTATTTACAGTATTATTTCGTATCTGAATGTCATCGTGGGCCTCACAATCGAACCATGTCTTTGAGATTTGATCTTATTTATCTATGAGTGCAACAGAGAGATCAGCGTAAGACCACAGCTCATGTAGTGTTTCTCACCTATTCAGCAGAAAGACATGAGGAAATGTGGCAGCAGAGTGCTTGCAAACATTCACCACGGCGTTGCAGCTGAAATGCCTTGCAGAAAAAAATGTGTGTGGGTGGGGAAGCTGAGGGCTGGATAGTGGGAGCTGCAACTGTAACCTTGGCGGAACCAGTAGCCGACTCAGTGTTGTATCTGAGAGTTGTTTTTGTAAAATCCATTGAATAGTTAAAAAGTATACAGAAAAGTCTTATGTGTTTCTTTGAAATCTATGCTAATACACATTAAACTAAACTGTCATTATCGATTACATTTTAATGAATTTCTATGCACGTTTCTCATACACACATACACAGTGAGGGCAGAAGATAGTATTCTGTTGTTTTTCTCTGAACAACCTTCTAAGCTAGGTTTAAATTCGTTCTGAAAAGAATAGCTCTGTGTCATTTGAGGCACCAGGCTAAGATGGTGAAGTCACAGATATCTAGAATGTGGATTTCTGGTGCTTCCAGCCTTCATGTGCGCCAGGAGGAAGTGTTCATAGAGGGACACTATGTTTGTCCAGCAGCTTTTGGAATAACATTTATATCTGGACTTGGTTGGAGTATGGGACACATTTTCTTACATTATAGCGCTGTGGGAAGTTACCCAGTCCCCCTTCATGGCAGTAGTTCTAGCCTGTCTACCACTGGCTCACAGGTCTCTCATTTTCTGATTTCTAATTTGTAGAGTGAGATTAATATCTATCACATCACCACAGTGAAATACTACTTAGACTAGGATATTTAGAGATCCTCGTAGTTCTTAGAATAGAATAGTCCTTAGGGATCATTAAAACTCTTCTGTAATTATGAAGGGGGAATATGAGGCAAAGGGGAAAAACAGAAGTGTTCTAATACCTGTAAGAAAGAAAAATTTATTTAGGAGTTATATTCAGTGTACTAAGCCAATATGTTACATACGGTATATCAGTTATATGCATATTAATCCTATAAAATAGGTGTTATTATTATTATTTTGTTTTCTTAGGGCTGCACCCCGGGGCATCTGGAGGTTCCCAGGCTAGGGGTCCAGTTGGAGCTGTAGCTGCCAGCGTACACTACGGCCACAGCAATGCCAGATCTGAGTTGCATCTATGACCTACATGACAGCTCATGGCAACCCCGGATCCTTAACACACTGAGCGAGACCAGGGTTTGAACCTGCAAGCTTGGGGTTCCTAGTCGGATTTGTTTCCGCTGCGCCACAATAGGAACTCCTAAAGTATGTATTATTATTTCCCATTTTCCAGATGAGGAAATTATAGCTCAGAAATCCACATAGACCGCATTGTCAGTACATGGTAGAGTGCAGTCTTGAGCCCAGGTGATGTCGGAAGTCAAAGACAACGTTTTACGAAAAAATTTTTGATGTATCTGCTGCTAAGTGTTATTTTCTGGTAAGAATTTTAAAGAGGCTACAGCTCATTTCTCAGCTCTGAAATTCCTTCTTTGAGGTTTTTGAGCACCAGTGGTGTACAGACTATGCAGCCAACATGAAAGTGAAGTAGTACATGTAATAATGTGACCTTTTAAAGATGTGACCACCAGGACTCCTTGAAACTATTACTAATTCACGATCATGAGAAATTCTGATATTTTGGCATTTGAGGTTAGAAATGTTTACCATATGATCTTGCTTAGCGTTCTCTAGTATCATATTATTGGCTGATACATAGCCTGGCAAGTATGACAGATAGTTTGAAATAGTTACACAAATGGTGTAGTGTGTAGTTGAACCACGCTTTTTAGAACTTCTTTAACATTTAAACTTAGAGTCTACAGATGCCCAGATCTTTCAATCAGATCTTCACTGATGTCTCCATTATAAGACAATTGATTTTAAGTGAGAAGAGACACTTGGGACTTTAGTTAAACTAGAATAATTTAGTGTACATATTTTAATTTTTTGGAATATCTTGATTGGTTTATAGCATCACAGAACTAATAATAACAGTTCATGCATTTGGTTGGTGGGTTGTTTGCTTTATTTATCTCTGCCTTATTTGAAATGAGGCCATGGTTTAGAGGATATCATCACATGAGCAGTCAAAATAGGCAACAAGGGCTTGGGATATGATATTATATTTCTTCTAGATTTCTGCTTTTCTTTCAGATCTAGGGAAATTTATTTTAGTGGCTAGATTCCACTGGAAGTCCATAAAGCTATTTCACGGTTCTCTGATTTTAACACCATGACTGTTCTTTGGTCTTCTATAGAAATTCCTCGTTTTAGGATTCCCAGGATAGAGAGGTAGCTTTAACAACTTACCATTGACATATGCATCAGTATCACACCCAGGCCTATTTTACACTTGTGGCTTTTCATAGTCACCACACCCTTAACAGTCTATTATGTTTGATACCAAAAGAGATGTATATTTTGCAAAAAAAGATATTTCTGTTATTCTTCAACCTTGCGTGTGTGATCTGGAGTATAGTTTAGCCCCTAAGATACTCTTTCAACAGGAAAAGTAACTTTTATCTAACATACTCTTAGTAGTGGTCACGAAAATAGTACATTTGATTTTAATCAGCAGAGTCAGATTAATTTTAAAATTATATCACTTAATCGCCGAAAATTTATTCAGTATTGGAGTCTAGTCGTTAGGCTGTCCTTGTAATCTGTGAAATCAGTCTCTCTTAACTACAAGGCTTGCTAGTGCAAGACTTCCTTGGTATTTTAGTAATTAAGCACTTTGGGATGAAATCCAGGGTGAGCTTTTCTTCTGTCTTTGTGAGTTTTTTGATGTACAAGAAGGGCCTTAGAGCACAGAAACTTTATAAAACTGTGAAAATGTTCCTGGTTATTGTTCATTTACAGTTAAAAGTTTAAAAGCCTATTTATTTTTCCTTAACTTTTGCATTTAACTTAAACATTAAACACCCATGAACAGTCAGTTGCATGTTCAAGCTTAGTAAGTGAAAATCCCTGAAACACTTAAAGCTTTGTTTATAGATGTAATATAGTCAATTTCCTTTTTTTAAAAGAAATATATAAAGTGACAAATCTGCGAAAATTGTGATCAGAACAAGCAAAACCTTTGCAGATACTTAATTTTAGAAGTTCTGCTCTGCGTTTACTTTCTGTTACTGATTAGCATCCCTTTCCATGCTCTCATATTCAGATATGCATTTTCTTTATTATAATCTGCAAATCAAACAGTTTCTTTCACTTAGATGTGTCGTTTTTTTTCCCCCACTTGGCTTTCTTTTTCTTCCCTACTTGCCTTCCCTTTAAAATAGGTCTTCAGAATACTTCTTCTCAGTCCCCTTCTCCCTGGATGAGACTTTTGGTATTCTTTTTTTTTTTTTTTTTTTTTTTGTCTTTTCGCCTTTTTATCTAGAGCCGCACCCGTGGCATATGGAGGTTCCCAGGCTAGGGGTCTAACAGGAGCTGTAGCTGCCGGCTGATGCCACAGCCACAGCAATGCAGGATCTGAGCCGCGTCTGCAACCTACACCACAACTCACAGCAACGCCGGATTGTTAACCCACTGAGCAAGGCCAGGGAACGAACCTGCTACCTCATGGTTCTTAGTCGGATTCATTAACCACTGAGCCACGACGGGAACTCCAAGACTTTTGGTATTCTTATCTATCATCATCCTGCCCCTACTCCCAAGGCTAGTGTTTTGCTGAAATTGTTTAATATTTTTTGCTGTTCAGATTGATTTATATGTGTCATTGTTGTTTCCTCTCCTTGTTATCATATTCCATTTTAATGAGTCTGTTCTGGTTCATTTGTTATTTGGCTAATACTTTCTTGAGGGTTTGGTTCATGTAAGTTTTAGGATTTCTTACATATATACCTAATGCTCATTTTTTTTCTTTTCCTTTGTGGGTAACTTACTCTTTCTGAGTGCTTGTAAGATTTTTTAAAAAATTCTTAGTTATGTGTACGTTGTCATTAAAACTTCTTGGCACTCAGTGACTTTCAACCCACAGATACAAGTGTTCATGTTAGGAAAAAAATATTATTGTTATCTGTTATTGATTTAATTATTACCACATCTATCTGTAATAATTTTTTCTTTGTGGAATCTCTTTATTGCATATTTAACTCCTTAATTTTTCATGATCTATTTAACTTTACACTTTGAGCTTGTGATTTGAGGTATTTCTTGTACTTGTTCTATGGGCTACTAATTTCATCTTTTCCTTTAATCGTTCAGATTTAACTTGAATAGAGAAATAATTTTAAGTTTTTTCTTCACATGTAGGTATAACATATGCATTGACATATAATATTTATATAATAATAAATTTAGGTATTTGTGTCCTTCAGCTTTACAGCTTGATTCATTCAATGTACATGTTCTTTTTGTTCTGATTGAAAGTAATTTAAGCTGCCAAGTGTTGCCCTTCTTTTCTCTTCCTCTTACAGTATTTTCTCTAGCAGTCTCATAATGCATATAGCTTCTGCCTGGCTTAGGAGCAGACACCCACGTTAGGAACTCTAGTCCTTCTAATTGATTGTTAAATTTATTTACAGAGTAATTTTCTAGTTTTTATTAATGCCTTAGGGGCAAGTACCTCTTTTGTTGTGGGGAGAAGTGGGAGTGAAGCCTCCTTGAACCTCTGTTTTTTCTCTGCTGGAGAAATACTGGGATCATACCAGTCAGTATGATCCCACTTGCTTTTGTGCCTTCTGGAAGTTGATCAAGGTTTCTGGGGTCTGCTGATCCCACCCATTAGTCTCTGAAGGGTTTATATCCTTTTATTTGGCTTACAGCCTTTTCAGAGCCTTGGAGAAGGAGAGCTCTGTTTTTTAACATGTATGCAATCTGGAATTGGAAGTCCACTAGTAGTTTTTTCCATTGCTTTCGAGAGGAAACTTCTGAAGGGAGCATTCAGTGAGAAAGAATCTTGGTGTCTATTACCCAGTCTAGTGGGTCTCTAGAAATTAGAATGGCTTGCTTGGCTCAGTGTCCTTTTCAGGCTGGGAAGTGGGATCTTCTAGGAGAAAATGATCTGTCACATTTGGAGTGACTGAGATATGTTAATGGATTGCAATTTTCTACCTGAAAGACAGGGCTAATAATAGTATCAAACAGTAACCAGTTAGAAGATATAATGGGAGAAAAGGTGCCGTTTTAAAGAGCAACAGAAAAGACAAAATACTCATAAACTTAATAGGGAACTCTAAGACCTATATGAAGAAAATTTAAAATATTACTGAAGGACATTAAAGAAGTTTGGGAGTAATGAAAAGATGTACCATGTTCATAACAGAACATTCAACATCATAAATATGCCAGTTTATTATAAATATAATGTGACAGATAATAAAGTGCTTTTTAAAAACCTAGGCACATTAATCTTGAAATAAATTGGTCTTGGCTAAATAATTTAGCCAAGAAACTTTGGGGAAAGGAAAAAAGCAAGGATGTTGGATAGAGGATTAGTGCGATCAGACTTTATACTATAAAGTCTCAATAATTAAAACCTGTGGTACTAGTATGAACAGAGGGTAATGGGGTAAAATGGAAAGCCTAGAAATATATCCTAATACTTAAGAAGCTATGGTAAAGATGTCCTCTCAGAAACCAGTAGGGACATTATGTTCTGTTCAATAAATACTTCGGGGAAGACTGGATATGCCTCTGTGGAAAATAAAATTGGAGACTTCATACCAAGAATAAATTCTAAATGATCAAACGTATATTGTATTAAAGGAAACCATGAAATATTTAAAAGAAAACATGGGAAAATTTAAAAAAAATGTTTTGGATCAGGGAAGGCATTTTGAACCAACTGCAAATGCTAAACTCATAAAAGGAAGGGTTGTGAAATTCAGCTACTGAAAATATAAAACATCTGCATTATAGAAGATAAAATAAGCAAAGACAAATGACAGCCTGAAAAATAGACTTGGAACTTATATTAAATGAAGAACTAATCTCTTCAAATGAAGAACTAATCTCTTTGGTAAAGAACCAAAAAGAGATAAGAAAAAGACCAACACCCCAACAGGAAAAGGGGTTACTGTGTAGAAAGAATTTTTTTCACTGTTGAGTATTTGCTTTTCAGATATACTTGAACATATGTAGAGATGACACAGTTAGAAACTTGTCACATAGTTTGTGATAGCAGAAGGTTGGAAATAGTTCAAGAATTCATTAGTAAGGGTTTGGTTAAGTAAATTATGGGATACCGACGCTGTGGAATATTGTATAATTGTAAAAACAGTGAAGAAGCTCTTTATATACTGATATGGAAAATTCTCCACAAAATATTTGAAAACTACGCAGCAGTGGGTAAACGTGATAGCTTTTATAAAGTGGAGTGAAGATAGAGGAATAAAACTATTCTCCAAATTTTTTATACAAACAGTAGCATAGTTATACATTGCTTTTATACTTTGCTTTTTTGTGGACATATTCTTTAATATATATGAAAAAATTATATCTAAGAATGTATGTATTCATAAAGTCCAGGCAGATATGTTAAGTGGCGAATTTAACGGGTAGGAATGGGGCAGACTGGAGATAAGGAAGGGAATACCTTTTTATATTTTTTTGATTTTTTTTTGCATGATAAAATTATAATACCTGTTGAGAGTTGTACTGTATCAAGCATTTTCAGTTGGAAATGACCAAAACTCAATTCTGCTGCCTTCAGTAAACCTCTACTCTATTTTCACCATCAGCACCGCTGACCTTATAGTATTAGAAGTTCAGTTTCTTTATTTTCTGGAAATTCTAGGAATATTATATTTATATAATAAGCACTTAATAATCCACTTTAACCAGACCAGAGCTCCTATTTAAAAAAATTTTTATTTATTTATTTATTTTTTAAAGTTTTACTGAAGTATAGTTGATTTACAGTGTTGTGATCAGAGCACCTATATTTTAAGGGACTTTATTATCTAATTTATTAATATCCTCCAAAGGTTGGAAAATATTACCCCCTCTGATGACAGGTAATGACTTTTATAACTTACAGACACACACACAGACTCTAGTTTTACAACTTAAGTAAACAGAGAACACCAAACTCACCACTTCAGGTATATCTCAAAGAGCTGTTCTTTTCTTCAGTGGAATTTAAATATATTCTTTCACAAATGGACAGGCATACATTGACTAAAATCCATTTCTTGATAGAACAGATGCCTATCTTTGTCTGTCCAATAGCACCACATGGACAGACTCTAAGGAAACTTTCCGTCATTACTCACACTGACCACAAGTGTCACAGAACCAGAACCCAGCTGAGAAAAGAACCAGAAATAAACAAAATAAAGATTGGGGGATTAAAAAGAAAAAGTAAGGATCTACTGCTGCTTGGAATTTCCTCTAGGGATCAAGAAAAGACATGCCTGGGGTTGAGCAGTCCCTTGGGTACACATCTCAGGCAATGTGTCACTTCTCTGTGGAACTTTAACGCTGTCAAGTATAATTTTTCATATTATGAGCAAGACTCTCATAAAATATAAAGTGAGTTTGTGTCAAAGATTCGAATTTTTTTTTTTTTTTTTTTGTCTTTTTAGGGCCATACCCAATGCATGTGGAGATTCCCAGGCTAGGGGTTGAATCCGGAGCTGCAGCTTGCCAGCCTACGCCACAGCCACAGCAACGCGCGATCTGAGCTGTGTCTGCGACCTACACCACAGCTCAAGACGACGCTGGATCCTTAACCCCCTGAGTGAGGCCAGGGATTGAACCTGTGTCCTCATGGATACTAGTCAGTCCATTACTGCTGAGCCATGATGGGAACTCCCTTCTTATCCATTTTTTTACACCCAAGTATATGGAAGTTCCTGGGCCGGGGATTGAATCTGAGCCACAGCTGCTGCTTATGCTGCAGCTATGGCAACGGCAGATCCTTCAACCCACTGCACCAGACCAAGGATTGAACCTGCAACTCAGCAGTGACCTGAGCTGATGCAGTCGGATTCTTAACCCGCTGCATCACAGCAGGAACTCCATATTTTTCTTGCCTTTTTAAATAAAACTGATTAAGACCTCAAGACGGTGTTGAATAGAAGACATTCTTGTCTTGATTATAACCTCGTCGACCATACTTGGCAGTGAGAAAGCATCAGTATTTTACCACTAAGCATGATGTTAGGTGTGTGTGTTTAATAATCCTCATCAAAATATATATGTCTTTGTGAAGTTGAGCATCTTTTCATCTTTGCCTTTTGGCCGTTTGTATGTTTTCTTTGGAGAAATGGCTCTAGATCTTCTGCTTATTTTTTTATTGGGCTCTTTGTTTTTATTGTTGTTGAGTTTTATGAGCTGTTTGTATATTTTGGAAAGTAAACCCTTGTTGATCACATCGTTTGCAGATATTTTCTCCCATTCTGTAGGTTATCTTTTTGTTTTGTTTATGGTTTCTTTAGCTGTGCAAAAATCTTGTAAGTTTGATTAGGTCCCATTTGTTTATTTTTATTTTTATTGCCTTGGGAGATTGACCTAAGAAAACATTGGAACAATTTATGTCAGACAGTGTTTTGCCTAAGTTCTCTTCTAGGAGTTTTATAATGTTGTATCTTATGTTTATGTCTTTAAGCCATTTTGAGTTTATTTTTGAGCATGTTATGAGAGTACGTTCTAATTTCATTGATTTACATGCAGCTGTCCAACTTTCCCAGTACCACTTGCTGAAGAGATTGTCTTTTTTCTATTTTATTTTCTTGCCTCCTTTGCCAAAGATTAATTGACTGTTGGTGTGTGGATTTATTTCTGGGTTCTCTATTCTGTTCCATTGGTCTGTATGTCTGTCTTGGTAGCAGTACCGCACTGTCTTGATTACTGTAGCTTTGTAATATTGTCTGAAGTCTGGGAGAGTTATGCCTGCTGCTTGATTTTTGTTCCTCAGGATTGCTTTGGCAGTTCAGGGTCTTTTATAAATTTTTGGATTGTTTTAGTTCTGTAAAAAATGTCATGGGCAATTTGATAGGGATTTACAGTGAATCTGTAGATTGCTTTGGGTAGTATGGCCATTTTAATGATATTAATTCTTCCAGCCCAGGAGCTGGAATATCTTTCCATTTCTTTGAATCCTCTTTAATTTCCTTGATTAATTTTTTTAGTTCTCAGCATATAAGTCTTTCACCTCTTTGGTCAGGTTTATCTATTTTTTTTGGATGCAATTTTAAAAGGTATTGTATTTATAGATTGCTTTTCTAATATTTCGTTGTTAGTGGACAGAAATGCAACCGATTTCTGAATGTTGATCTTGTACCCTGCTACTTTGCTGAATTCATGGATCAGTTGGAGTAGTTTTTGTGTGGAGTCCTTAGGGTTTTCTATATATAGTATCATGTCATCTGCAAAGAGTGACAATTTTAATTTTTCTGTTCCAGTTGGTATACCTTTTATTTCTATTGTTTGTCAGATTGCTGCAGCTAGGACTTCTAATACTGTGTTGAATAAAAGTGGTGAGAGTGGGCATCCTTGTCTTGTTCCAGATTTTAATGGGAAGGCTTTCAGCTTTTCTCCATTGAGTATTATATTGGCTGTGGGTTTGTCACAAATGGCTTTTATTATGTTAAGATATGTTCCCACCACACCTACTTTGGTAGGAATTTTTATCATGAATGGATGTTGGGTTTTGTCAAATGCTTTTTCTGCATCTGTTGAGATGATCATGTGATTTTGACTTTCCCTTTTATCTATTTTAATTGGAATTTTTAGTCCATTTACTTTTTTATTGAGGTATAATTTACACACCATAAAATTCACCCTTTTAAAGTATACAGTTAAGTGGTTTTTAGTATATTCTCAAACTTGTACAACCTCCACCACTGCCTAATTCTTTAACATTTTAGAGAGATATTTCTTATTCATTGATAGTAACTCTCTATGTGTTCCTCCACCAAGCCCCTGGCAGCCACCAGTATACTTTCTTTTTCTATAAATTTGACTATTTTGTATACATGGACCATATAATATGTGAGCTTTTGTGTCTGACCTCTCTCATTTAGCATAATGCTTTTTACTATTTATCCATGTGGTAGTACAGATTAGTGTTTCATTCTGTTTTTTTTTTTTTTTTGTGGCTGAATAATATTTTGTTGTATGGATTTGGTACAGTTTTTGGTTCATTTTTCAGTTGATAGTTTCCACGTTTTGGCTATTATGAGTAGTATTGGTACACATATTCATGTACAAGTTCTTGGTGGACATATATATTATTTCTCTTGGTTAAATATATAGGAGTGGAAGTTCCCGTCATGGCGTAGTGGAAACAAATCCGACTAGGAACCACGAGGTTGCGGGTTCGATCCCTGGCCTCACTCAGTGGGTTAAGGATCTGGTGTTGCCATGAGCTGTGGTATAGGTTGCAGATGCAGCTCAGAGCCCGTATTGCTGTGTCTGTGGTATAGGTTGGCAGCTGTAGCTCTGATTCAGCCCCTAGCCTTGGAACCTCCATATGGAGCGGGTGCAGCCCTAAAGAGCAAAAAAAAAAAAAAAAAAAAAAAAAAAAGCAGGAGTGCAATTGCTGCTGGATAATATGGTATTTCTGTGTTTAACACTTTAGAGAAACTTGCAAACTGTTTTCTACACTGACTGGACCATTCAGATTCCCACCAGTAACGAATGAGGGTTCCAGTTTCTATACATGCTTATTAATTTGTCCAGTTACCTTAAAAATTATTAATAATATACTTGCATTGAAATTTACCATCTTGATATTTATTTATTTGCCTTATTTATTTTTTGTGCCTTTATTCTTTCTTTCCTACCTGTCTTTTGAATTAATCAAGTATATTTTTTTTTAAAGAAAATGATATACCTTTAATAAGGGACCTTTAAAAAAGACAAGAATAAATGAACAGATATATCATGCTTCAAATATGTTTTATTTTTCAAAGTTTTCTCCTCCATCAGCTTTCTAGTTGTGCATTTATTGTTCTCTTAGTGGTTACTCCAGAGATTGTAACGTATATTTTTGAATTATTGCATTCTTCTCTAAAATAAGATTTATTTATCTTCCCAACCAATAGAAGATCCCTAAACTGTTTGACTGCATGTACCTCTCCTATCCTTTGTGCTTTTTTATGTCTATTGTAAACCTCATAGGACATTATTATTATGTTTACATCAGTTCTTACCTCAGTAGTTACCTATATTTTTCACTTTTTGTGCTCATCATGCATTTCTGTAGATCTGGGATCAGTTTTCTTTAGATGAAAGAACTCAACTATTTCTTTTATTGAAAGTCTCCTTATGGTAAAGTCCGTCAGCTTTTATCTGAAAAAAACTTATTTTATCTGCTTTTTCTTTTTTGTGTGTGTGGTTTTTGTTTTTGTGGCCATGCCTGTGGCACTTAGGAGTTTCCAGGCCAGGGATTGAACCTGTACAACAGCAGCAACCAAAGCTGCTGCAGTAACAACACCAGATCTTTAATCTGCCGTGTGAAGAGAGAACTCATTTACCTGCTTTTTTAGTGGATAAGTTTGTAAGACAGAGGATTCTATGCTGGCAGTATTTTTTTCATTATGCTAAAGATTTACCCTATTGTCTTCTCAATTCCAGTGAAATGTACTCTCACGTTATCATTGCTTCTTTGAAATCAACTTGTCTTTTATTTTCTGGCTGCTTTTAAAAATTTCTCTTAGTATTTTTTAAAAAACAGTTTGAGTGCAATATGCCCAGGTGTTTCTTTTTTAAATCCTGTTTGAGATTTGTGGGATTTATTTAATTCGTAGTTTGATGACTGCCATCAGTTTTTGAAAAATTCTGAGCTACTGTTTTTTAAATACTGCATTCGTCCCTGTCTGTTATCATGTGTCTTGTGTCTGAGTTGCCAATTTTAGACCTTTTTTTTTTCTTTTTTGGCCACACCATGGCATATGGAGGTTCCCAGGCCAGGGATCGAATCCAAGCCACAGCTGCAACCTGTGCCACAGCTCAGGTAATCCCAGATCCTTAACCCACTATGCCACAGGGGGAACTTTAGGACCCCTTTTTTTTTTTAAACCAAACCTTTCATAATTTATGTTGTTTTGTGTATTTCTGTTCTTCTTAATGTGCTTCCATGTGGATATTTTCTATTGAACCATCTCCCAGTTCATTAATCCTCCCTTTAGCCGTGTCTGTTGTTCTGCTAAACACATTCATGAGTCCTTAACTTCAGATACTGTGTTTTTCAATTTTAGGATGAACATAAGATTGGTTTTCATAGATCCCAATTTTCTATTGGAAGTTAATCTTTTCATCTATTTTTTCCTTACATTTTGTTGAACATATTAATCATAAATATTTTTAGCAACTTGATAAAAATGTAGCTGAATTTTTCTTTCTTTCTTTTCTTTTCTTTTTTTATATTTAGGGCCATACCTGTGGCATATGGAAGTTCCCAGGCTAGGGGTTGAACTGGAGCTATAGCTGCTGGCCTAAGCCACGGCCTGAGCAATGCAGGATCCAAGCCATGTCTGCGACTTACACCGTAGCTCACGGCAACGCTGGATCCCCCACCCACTGAGTGAGGTCAGGAATTGAACCTGCATCCTCATGGATAATATTTCCACTGCACCATAATGAGAACTTCTAGCTGAATTTTGCTTACCAAGTTGTATATTACTCTTCTTCTGCTTTACCCTAGACAAGTAATTGCTTACGATTCATCTTACTTTGGAGATTCTTGCCTACTGTAGAGTTTAGGCTAGTTGGTTGTCTTGGAGATGTCAGTTTTCTGTTGGATTCAAGAGAAGTTATGATTTCATAGATTATCTGCCTTTTCTCCTTGTCAGGCTAGGGGTGATGCTCTTTATAGCTCTCTTCACTGTAAACTGAAGTCAGAAGTTCATGATGGCCATTTTAAAGTCCTTTTTTGATAATTATAAAATCTGAGTTGAGTGTGTCTTTCTGTTTTGACCAGTTTTCTCAAATTTTATTCATTTGTTCCTGTTATTATTATTATTAAATTTTTAGCATTTCTTGTAATATTTATTGGATACCACACAAGGGTGATAAAAAATCTGCAGAGGGTCCATAGAATGTTGTTTTCTCACAGTTAATTTTTTTTCTGGCATTTCTGATCACATCAAACCTTGGTTTTAAGCTTTGTTAGAGCTTATTTATTATTATTTTCATCTTACTCCCAAGGCTTGACTTTTCTGGAGTCTCAGTTGAGAGCCCAAGTCCCCACCTGCTACTCCTCTATCTTG
>PVHT020000113.1:4148249-4209621 GCA_004024745.2 Catagonus wagneri
ATTGCAGATCTTTTCAAAGTTCCAACGATGTTGAACAGATAAAATCAGTCATTGTATTATCTTATTGTCTAGTTTTTTTTTAAAGGTTTATTGAAGTATAGTTAATTTAAAAGGCTGTGATAATTTCTGCTGTACAACAAAGCGACACAGTCATACATATACACATATCCATTCTCTCTGATTCTTTTCTCACGTAGGTAATCACAGAATACTGGGTAGGGTTCTCTGTGCTATACAGAAGATCCCCCTTGGCCAGTCGTTCCATATACCTCAGCGTGCATATGCCAATCCCAAACTCCCAGTCCTTATATTATTATTACCATAGACCATAGAGATGAACTAGTTATAAACCTCACTTCTACCTCCTGGAACACAAGCAGTTGTTGATTCATCAGGAAATACTCTGAAAGCAGAGCAGAAATGGAGAATCAGTTCTAGCCACCAAAGCTCTTTTAACTAAACTTGAAATTTGGCATAATTTTCTGTTCTTTGAAATGTGGTCATTGGAAAGCTTTTCTTAAAATGGGAATTCTTGTTACAGTCTTTCATGTTTTGATTTCTAGGAAGATGAAGTCCTCGGTACATTCTGAAGAGGATGATTTTGTTCCGGAACTGCACAGAAACATTCACCCTCGAGAGCGGCCTGATTGGGAAGAAACACTTAGTGCAATGGTAAATCAGTTTTAGCATGTGTGCATATGTATATTTTATCTACATAAAGAAGAGGAACTGAGGAACCATTACTAACAGAAAAAAATGTTGTTGTTGCTCTGCTCTTTTATTCAGGAAATAGCTGTCAAGCAAATAATCTTTTCAAGGCACTGTTTTAGACTCTGGGCAGAGCCATGAATAAAACACATAAATTCCCTGCCTTTGTGGAGCTTGTATTTTAATGATGTAGGAGGGGAAGCAAGTAATTACCTGTATAATATGTCACGTGGTGGTACATGCCATTGTAGAAAATTAATGCTGCGTAGTGGGGTTACAGAGCTGTAGGAGAGAGTGTGAAAGAAGAGTTGCTAGTTACATAGGGTGGTCATAGACGGCTTCTGGAAGAAGTTGAGATTTGAGCAGACTCCCGAAGGACGTGAGGGTGTGTGTATCTGGGAACAGATCATTTTAGGCAATGGAAGAACAAGTTAAAGGCTGTGGCAGAGAATTAAAAAGCAAGTTGGAAGCAACATGAGTAGAACATGTGGCTGAAATGGAGCCGGGGAAAAGTAGGAGGAGATGAGGTCAGAGACGTGGTTTCTTATAGTCCATTATAAGGACTTTGGTTTTTTTATGCTGAGTGAGCTGGGGAACTATTGGAAGATTTTTAGCCAAGAGGTAACATGATCTGGCTTCAAATTTGAAAGGAAGTCTCTGATCTCTGTGAATCAAGGTTAAGGAGAGGCAGAAGAGGAAGTAAGAGACCAGTTAGAAGTTCACCCTAATAGGTGTATAGTGATGGTAGCGTGAACCAGGGTGGTAGATGTGGTTGGAAATGGTTAGATTCTGGATGTAGTTTTGCAGATAAAGCCAACTGTTTTTGCTGATGAATGGGACATAGAGTGTGAGATAGCGATGTCAAGAAAGACTTCAAGTGTTTTGGCTTAATCAACCTGAGGAATGGAGTTTACATTCAGTGAGATACTAGAAAAGCAGTTTTTGTTGGGAGTTAGGTGGAAAAATCCTATGCAGTGTAGTTTTTCCACGTTAAGTTTGAGATAATTCATTTAATCTGTGGTAACTTTTTGTAATTTAGAGTTGTTAATAAGAACAATGAAATTCATTTTTGTGAAAAATAACTTAATTGTAGTTAAAACTTAGTGATTCTTATAATCAAAATTGAATGCAGGTGTTTGCTTGTCAATGCAGATTTGTAATAAAATTTTACATATTTCATTTTTGAAAATGCCTTTTCACCCAGACACTGCCGAATACTGACATCAGTTTATGAGCATATGATTTTAATTGAGCATAGTTGATGCTTAGATGGCATTTGTAGAATTCCGTTAGACTTTTCTCTTGATATTTTCTTTTTAGCATAAAACTGCTTTGCAAACTTCTACTCTGCAGAGATGTGAAGTAGTTCAGTCAAAGGCAAACATGTCCTACACCCCTGTCCAGTCAAGTAATCCTTAGAGGTGCCTTCATGCCATTGAAAGAATATTCAAGAAATTGTTTTGCACATATAGAAGTCTTTAAGTTTTCCCCTATATTTTGACAACCTGCAGTGAATCTACATTGAATTTATTGAGTGGGAAGAAGGGTGATATTTGTTAGGTGGTGGTTTATTTACTTTGTATTAAAATGTCATATACTGTATACATAGAAAGTTCCTGAATTCTATGTTCTGGAGTTGATTGATTTGTCTGTAGAAATGATCATTTATATCATTATTTTGGTACTCTAATTTCTTTATGTGTAAGCTTCTTGAAGGCAGGTTATAACTTTTTTTAAAAAATTATTACACATTAAATAGTACATTGTTAGATTGCAAAAAGTGCACAATGAATGATGAAAAGGATGTAAATGAGATTAAAACTAATATTAACTTTTTCTCTGGAAAATTATACTCATTTTTTTCCATTGCTTAATGAAATTTTATTACAATTATAGGTGTACTGGAAAATTAAACTGATTTTAATGAGGACAAAAGAGTAAAGAAAAGAAAAAAAAATTAAGTATTTTACTTATTGGCCTAGGAGGAAAATACCACTTCAAATGAATCTCAGTATTAACACAACAAACTGACTTTATGTGCTCAAGTAATTTGAAGTGTTTGGGGTCAGGGCAGCAAAAAATCATTGCTGTATGATTTTTATTTTAAGTGCTTATCTATAGTTTCCAGACTTTCTGCAATGAACATGTACTGTTTATATATATTTTTTAAAAGATGTAAAATCTTCCCCCCGCAACTCCACCAACCAAACAAAAAAAAGAACTGACTTGGGACTTGAATTATATTTGTAGAGTATCTTCCTAGCATTACCGAAGTTAATGTTTGAACAACCATGTAGTGGGAATTTTGGCAGCGGTGGGATCAAGGGTCTTTTTAGAATTTTGCTTAACACGGTATTTATAGTTTTTCTTCGTAATTTATGCTTTGTAGCTTATTTAACATATGGGATAACAGTTGACGAAAATTACAAATATTCAAGAAATTTTAAAACCGCTAATACTCCATAAAACCTGTTGCTTGGAAGAAATGTGTATACACACTGTGTCGTAATTGGTCTTGAATGAAAACTCCTAATAAACAGATTTAATGACTACACGATGACCTATAATATAGAATATATTATGATGTTTTATTAATTAGTAGGACTTTGTTTTATATACTTCACTTTGATGAATATCCTCATGATGAATTTTACCTTTTTACTATTATCTTATGGGGAATTAATTATCTAAAGAGTATAAGGATTCCTATACTACTTGTCAAAAAGGTTTTGTTAATTCATGTAAGGTTTAGCTTAGGTAGGATCTTTTAGTCATATATTTTCAAACTTAAAATTGAAACTCTTTCAGAGTTCCCATTGTGGCTCAGTGGAAACGAACCCAACTAGTATCCATGAGGTTATGAATTCGATTCCTGGCCTTGCTCGGTGGCTTAAGGATCCTGTGTTGCCATGAGCTGTGGTGTACGTCACAGATGTAGCTCGGATCCCACGTTGCTGTGGCTGTGGTATAGGCCAGCATCTGTAGCTCTGATTCGACCTCAAGTCTGGGACTTGCAGGTGTGGCCCTGAAAAGCAAAAAAAAAAAAAAAAAAAAAAAAAAAAAAGTTTTTAATCTTTCATGTTTTGATAGAAAAGCTATTTCTCATTTTTATAATTTTATAATTTCTCATTTAAAAATTTCACAGTCCTTAAACTTTTTTCTTCCACCTGCTCATATTAGATGTAGTAGGTTTTATGATAAAAATTCAGTTTACATACTGCAGCTAACACGGTATGGCAGGTTGCTTCTTCCTTCTTGGTTCAATTTCCCCATTGCAGTGGAATGGCTGAAAGAGAGTTTTATTTAGTTCTGTGATTATAACATATACATTAAATATCTTCATGTCCTCTGTTTTCCTCCTTATTTAAAAATCTCATTCGTGCTCACTCATGTTCTCTTGATACCTGCTAAGGTGGACTTTATAGTATTTGGAGAAGATAGTCACACACATAGACAATACAGAAGGTGTGGGCATTGTGTGAGGCTTGCTGTGGAAGTAGCCAGCTTTATGGTTCCATTTCAGAGCATGGCCTATTATACTGACCATAAATCACTTTTTTTTTTTTTACAGTTACCCATTTAGAATTAGAGTTTTATTTGGATTTGGGATCAAGAGAATTAGCATTTGAAAGGTTGTTTAAAGATTTGTACCAGTGCAGGAATGGAAGAATATTTTTCTGGGTTAGGAAATAATGAAGCAGACAGGATAAAACACTGCCAATTCCTATTTTTGCAAGTTTTCAATATCAAAATATGTTTTCCTGAAATGGATGAACTCTGCCCTATGTGGTTTAACTGGTTCAGATTATGGAGAAACAAATACTTTCCTTGTTATAGATGAGACATTTTTTCGGACTGTGTTAACTTTTAACCAGTGGGGTATTTTTTTGGCTTATATTTAGCTTGTGGTAAGCTCTAGGCCTTTGATTTTGTTACGTGAATTCTTGTCAAATAAAATGTGTTCCCCCATACTTATGTAATTGAATTTTGAGTATAAATTCAAGGCTTTAACTTTTATTCTTGATAAACTTCATAATCATTTTAGTTTGTTTAATGAAATCTGTGAATTCTGTCACTCAGAGTATTAATATCCCTTTAAAATTTTTTTCCTCTCTGTAAATTTGATAAATATGTTATATATGTTTTTATCTTTTATAAAAATATTGAGAATTTTAGGAATAAAAGAGTCCTAAGATCTGCTACCTTTTTTTTTTTTTTAGGGCCACACCTGAGGCATATGGAAGTTCCCAGGCTAGGGTTCAAATCGGAGCTGCAGCTGCTGGCCTGCGGCATAGCCACAGCCACACCAGATCTGAGCTGCATCTGTGACGTACACTGCTGCTTACGGGAACACTGGATCCTTAACCCTCTGAGTGAGGCCAGGGATCGAACCCACATCCTCAGGATACTTACTAGTCGTATGAGACTCAGTGGGGACTCCATGCTAGCTCCTTTCTGTTTCATAGTAATTTGCAGTATAATTGATACCTAACATTCTCGGGTATTTATTCAGCTCCAGATTTGTCTAACTGTGTCAATACTGAATATTCCCATTTTAAAAGTGCACCCACCAGTGCATCGCAAGACTCAGCTACACGCCTTGCTGTGCTGAGTTTCATTATGCCTTCTGTGTTCGTCTGTTCTGTCATTCTGGCAGCCTTATTGAAATATTGCATCTTGCCCCAAAAAGGAAATGAGTAAGGTTTCTTCTTAATTTCTTTGCTTTATATTTGTACTATGTTTTATGTTGGAAACCTCAGTTTTAAATGACATTAACAAGTGCTAGTTTGTTTTAATCCATTTTTGATAGTTTAAAAGTAATAATGCAAATATTACTGAAAACAGTTTGTTTCCTTTTACCTCTGGGATGTATCATATTTAGGATCTATTACTTTTCATTGCTGTTTTTTGAAGTAATTCCTCTCTGTGTGGTTAAGTCTCCAACTTGAAATGATTATGTTCATTTGTTTTATTTGGCTTTTGATTTTTAGAGATTTCCTTTTCCCTCCATTTTAACTTAGTTTTACAGTTATTTAAAACATTTACGTGGCCCTAGAATCTGTACTACAAAACAAAGCATTCAGAAAAATCTAGCTTCTATCCCTATCCCTTTGTTCCCCATATATAAACGTTTTAATTGGTTTATCCTTCTCATTTTTAAATACAAAATGTACACAGATTTTTATTATTATTACTTTCTTTTTAGATAAAGGATATCTTGTTCTTATATCATGTGTTTTCTCCATGCTCAATATATTACTTCATAGAAGATCACTTCATAACAATAGATCAAAATCTTCCTTGTTACTTTTGTAGCTGACTATTCCATTGTGTGGATGTAACACAGTTTATTCAACCTTTCCCTTATTGATGGACATCTAGGTTGTTTCACCACTTAGTTACTAGAGATAGTCCTGCAATGAATTACCTTATTCATATGGTACTTTTTACTTTTGCTGTGTGAGAAGAAAATGGCAAAGAAAAAAAACCCTGTATTATTTTGGAGAGATTTGAAAGAAAGCAGAGATAAGTCTTCAATTTACTGTTCTGAACCAGAATCCTTTCTAGATGTTTCATGAATGGGTGTTGAGTTTTATCATGTAATTTTATTGCATCTATTGCAACAATCTTATGTTTTTCCCCATTAATTTAAATTATAATTAACATTGAGTTGTAATAATAGAATTTTCTATTGTTAAACTATCCTTGCATTCCTGGGATAACTTTAGTTTGATTATGATGCACTTTAAAAACTGATAAAATTATGGATTTGTTCACTATTTTATCTAGGATATTTTTATGAATTTGTGTTTAATAACTGAGATTGGCCTATGATTTTCCAGTCTCATGTTGTTGTCTGTTTTTCCCATTCTGATAAAAGACTTTATAAAGTCTTTTATCAGATATGTGTATTTCCAATTTCTTCCCATTCAATTTTTTTTCCTGTGCTTTCTCAGAGGTATAACTGATGTACAAAGAAATGACAAATCTCTATGTAGAGCTTGACGGATTTTTGCTTATGTTCTCCCCATGTGCCTACCACCCAGATTTAAACATTAAAAATTGCCTAAAATTCAGAAAGCTCTCTTGAGTGCCTCCCGGTCAGTACTTTAGCCACCAGAGTTAACCATTGTTCCTATTCATGATATCTTATAGTATGTACTCTTTGTGTCTGGAGTCTGTCGTGTATGTAGTAGAGTCTCGCTGTGGTTTTTATTTGTGTTGCTATGATGATGGTTTATGTTTAGCACTGTTGCATGTGCTTATTAAGCCATTGAGATATCTTCTGTGATGTGTTCATTTAAATTTACGTTTTTCTTCTATTGGAATGCCTTTTTAAAAACTGAATTTTAGAAGTTCTTTATTAAGTCTTTTATCAGATATGTGTATTTCCAATTTCTTCTTCCAGACTAGATTTAGATAGAAATTTCTTTCTGAACTTCTTTAGGTGGCGGCTTCAATAGCAGTTCAATTCCATAGCATTTGCTGTATTCTTATCTTGGTTGGGGATTTTTGCACACACTGTCTGCTGCTCAAATGATGCTTTTCGTGGTTTCTGTGGCTGGAAGGGTGGAGTTTTAGCCTCTTATCCTGCATGCTGTCTTTCCTGACTAAGGCTCCTGCAAGAGCTAAGTAGAAAGGGGAAAAAAGTGAGAGAAAAAAAACCCCCGAGGATTATATCCATAGTCTTTGCGCAACAGGATCCTCTTTATTGATTTTTTGTTGAAAAGAATGAGTTTTTCACTTAGGGTCTTATGTGCCTGTGCTACAAAGAAAGTGATGCAGTCAGTTCTGTCCTTGGGCTAGCATGGAAGAGAAAAAAAAGAGGAAAAAAGCCTCTTGGTTATTTTCCACACATTTAGGGGAGGGGCATTTCTCAAGTCTTCTTGCCGGAAAGTTGAACTTCTCTAAGAGTTTTGCTCACCATGACTGTTAACTCATCCTGATTCTGCCCTTTTTTTGGGTCAGTTTGCTCACCATGACTGTTAACTCATCCTGATTCTGCTTTTTTTGGGGTCAGTTCAAGAGGTAACAGGTGAGAAAAAAAAAAAAAACCAGGAAGCACGCTGCCACTGTAATAGTCATTCTTCACTCATATTTTGACTTTACTCCCCAATTCACCTGCTCTCATTAAATTTTTTTAGAGTAGTTGCATGGTTTTTATTTTAATTCATTTTATTTCCTGTAGACTTTTTATTGTAAATTGAAGAGACTAGAAGGCTCACATTCTTTTTTTTGAAATAAATTTTACTGCATATGAAGTTCTATAGACGGTTGTTTTGAAAAGGAGCTTCCTTCTAAGGCTCAGCCATACAGCAGCTTTGAAACATGACACTGTTTCTCCTTCCCAGTAATGCTACTGCTTTAGGTTTGGAAGTGCTTGCTGGTCAACAGTTTGGCTCCATATGGAGCTCACCTTATGTAATTTATTTCTCTCAAAGATCATATTGCCTCTCGTGTCTATTCTGTGTGGTTGACTTTAGTCCTTAAAACAGTTGCTTTCTACATTTTGTCCAGTTTTTCTGGTTGTTTTAGTCTAGTCATAGATCTTAGTCTAGGCTGGTGTTAAAAGTCTCTTGGGTGGTTTTGATGTCTGTGTTAACTAGTATCAGAATAAGTTAAAAAATAGTCTTTTTCTGTTCTTTGGGAATCCTGTTTTTTCCTCATTGTTTTCACAGTTATTAACTATCCCAAACAAACGTAGAACCAGCTTAAGTTCCGTAAACATTTCTTTTGACATTTTTTGTTAATTTTTAATTGAGGTTTAACACTCTTCTTTCACCATACTGTAGTAACAGCTAAATCTTTTTCATGTTGTTTAATATGTTAATAAACAGCTTTTTTCAAGTATGGCATTCCATTGCATAAATATACCATAATTTATTCAACTGTTCTTCTGTTCGTGCATATTTATGTTGTTTCTCTTTTTTGTGATTATAGAAAAAGCGCCTGTGAACATTTATGCACGTGTCTTGGTATACGTATGAGCGATTTTGGAGGGTTTGTATACTTAGGGGTGTTGTTGCAGGATCACTGGATAGTTCTATGTTTAGTTGTGTGTTTACTAGGAATTATCAAACAATTTTCCAAAGTGGTTATACTGTTTTACACTCCAACCAGCAATATATGAGCGTTTCACTGCTGCCACCATTGTATTTTAATTAATTTTTTTGCCACATTGGTATTTTAATTTAAAACAAACTTTTAGCTTTTTGGAGAGTGTTCAATATTATCCCATTACGGTTTTATTTTGAATTTAATTAATGAATAATGGTATTAAGCTTCTACAGTTATTGGCTATTTGGTATCCTGTTTTGTGAAGGATGTTTTCATATATTTTGCCACCTTAAAAATTGGGGTGTCAGTTTTTATTTTTATTATAAGGAAGTTTTTGTATATGTTAGGTATAGATTCTTTGATCCTGTTGAATTTAATAACTTTTCTCTTGTGAGTAGTACATTTATGTTTACCGCCTAAGGTATCTTAAGATTTATTTTTCTGTGTTCATTTTTATTTCCTTAATTTTCATACTGAGTGAATTTCCACGTAGAATGACATTTTGTGTATTGTTGAAGAGGACAGACAGTCAGGTATTTTGCATATTTTAGAAATTTACATCAGTCTCGCCTATTGCCAGTACTGTTCTTTTGAATTGTGTTGGTACCTTTGTCATAAGTCAAGTTTTGTCATATACGTGTGGGCCTTTCCTGGGCTTTCTGTTCCGTCTCACTAGTTTGTCCTTACTCCTGTGCTACACTGGCTTAAATTACTGTTGTCTTGTATCTTGTAGTAAGTCTTGAAGTGAGTAGGTGTAACACCTAGAGTTTCCAGGTTTATCATCTTAATGGAAACTCATTAGGTGTCTTGATATATTATGTCACTCAAATATTGCTAGCTGTAATACTTTTACATATTCTGAAAAGTATTAAATATAGAATATAAAAATAATATAAAATAATACAAACACCTACTAAAATTGTGAAATTTTGTTCAACTCTTTCATCTGTAACTAAAAAAAGATGTAAGTAATCTTATCAGATAGACAAAAAAGATTGGTAATATTTAGTGTTTGTGAGGTCGTGAAAAAATAGGCGTTATGTCTTGTAAGTCCTTTTCTGGAAGACTTTTTAGCAATGTGCATCAGAATAGTAGGAGTAAATGTTTTTAACTATAAAAATAGAGCTGTTAAAATGGATAATTTTATTTTGTTAACTTAGACTTTTGTAGATTTTATATCTATTAATAAGCCAGGAGAATTAAAAAATGAGAGATGAAAGTCTTGATTTGCTTTCCTAAGGCTGTTAACACTGTGAAGTTTCTTTTAGCCTTTTCTTGAATGATACTAAATTTGAGTGTTGTAACGGGTTGTGGATGTCAGATATTAATAAAATATGTGTCTGTATCACTTCATTGGCTCTTGCTCAGAGAAGTTATCCTCTTGATGAATGGGAAAGACTTTGATTAAAGAATGAGACAAGGCAGTTTGCAATAAAATACAATGCGTCGTGCTTCAACCTGCTTCATATAAGCTGAGTCCTGTGGATAATTAAAAAAGGAAAATGCCTGCATTTGGCTGGGTTGTTGGGATGGGCTTAAATGGGATATAGGTGGGTTTGAATTTCATTTTGGGGGTGAGATGGTTAGAGGGATAATGAACACATCAGTTACATTACACAGTGAGAACAGGTGTAAAACTGAACGCGGGAAGGAGTGAGGAGATCAAAATAGCTAATAATGTATTAACTTCCTTAAACCTTTTGGAGCACATCATTCGTGCCTGATGTTTGTAATTCAAGGGTAAATGAAGCCCTCCAACTTTAGGAAGTCAGTTTATTGCCAAAATAGGTACATAGTGAGTTGAAGTGGGGATGGTGGGTGCTTCTATGAACATGATATGTTCACCAGGTGATATGTTCCATTGTCTTCTGTTGTCTCTTTAATTTTGCACTGGTGAATGGCCTGTTTCTGTGAACTTCATACAAACTCTATTTTGGAACCATTAAATAAACGATGATTATAACATGAGTAGATTGGGAAAACTGTGTGTTTTCTACAAATGAATGTTACATAATATTTCTAAAAAAGAACTTTCTTAATTTTTAATTTAGAGCAACGGGATAAAATGACTCAAGCTAGGTGCTTTATGTAGAAATTTAAGAAAATTCATTTTGTTTAAAAATACTATGTAGGTGAAAATGTTAGTCTATCAGAAGAGTAATAGTACTATATTTTCCTTTTAATTCTGTTTTCTGAATCCTAAGAGAATAAATGCTTGGGACTTTTCCGTAGTGTGCAAAAATATTGCTGGACAAAACATACATGGCTGCAGGCTTGATGAACTATTGGTTCAAAAATATCTTCTCAGCTCTTCTGAGGCTTCGTGGACCATTGTTTGTTCATTTGCCTAATGATTACCATTTTGTCTTTTTAGGTAGAGGTTTCCCTGTCAGGCCCATTTGGATAGCCTGCAAATTTACCTTTGGGCCATGTTTCCACCTACAGTTCAGTCAGTTGTGGTTGTAGAGGTGTGTGGTCCATACTGTGTCTCCTCATATGGACATCCATTCAGGCATCCTCATTTTTTCCTAAGATGTGTGTTGTGGACGATGGCCTATGCAGCACAGAGAGCTTGTTTGCAAAAGATGGTTAATGTTTTAATTTTTAATCTGCCAAATAAAGTCATTGCCACTTGCCAACTGGGGTCAGTGCACCCTTTTTTCCTCTTTTATATTTAAACTTTAAGTTAATTTATGAATAATTTACAGAACAAATATTGAAAAAACATTTTAAAAGAAATTTTAATATGAATTTAAGCTTAGCAGTCCTCTTTATGTCAAGTAAGTTTTTGTGCACAGACATCTTTAAACGCTGAAGGAATGTTGTCAAACATTATTTTAGCAAAACAATGTGATCCAGGTTGTAGTTGCAAAATATTGTTTGATCGAGTCCTTTCAGTTGAGTGACTAACTCAAGGAACATGCCATATTTTCTTTTCATCCTTAGAAATATATTGCTCGCTCATAAATTTTTAATAGTACTCATCTAAGATGGGATCATAAATATGAGATGTCATGTATATGATCAATTTACTACCATTGTTAGAGTGAAGAGTGCTGCTTAATGTCTCTTCACATCCATCCTTTGATGTGTCTAATCACTGTAAGAAATCTGTGTCAGTTTTCTCCTCTTATTATGAATGGAAAATGAAAAATACGGAGCTCTTAAACATATTCAGTGAAAGTGCCAACTACAAAAATGGTGTCTCCAAGCTTTTAAAATATCTTTTTTTTAATTGAGATATAATGATTTAAGTATTATCTACGTTTCAGGTATATAACATAAAGTACCTTCTTTAAAGATGATGCAACAATTTGGGCAACACAAGATAAAAACTGGATAATGTTTATTTCACTATTGTATAAACATCATGGGTCAGTGGTTGACAAATTCAACCTTCTGGCTGCTTGTTTTTTGAAAATAAAGTTTTATTGGACAGGGATCCATTTTCAGTCATTTACAAATGGCTGCTCCTATGCTATAACAGAGTTGAATTGTGTGAATTTGTGTGGTTCATGAACCTAAAATAATCACTATCTGGCCCTTTAAGAAAATGTTTGCCAACCCCTGTTCTCGGTGTTTCCCTTATTTTCATTTTTTAAAAACAGTATTTTAAAAATTTTAGTCTTTTCTAACATGGGTAAGGTTAAGAATGGTGATGAATACTGAAGAAATATTATCTAGGACTTTGAAAGAATAATGTTTTAAGATAGAGGAAAAGTAAGTCAGAGATCCTGTCTTAGATTTATGAAAAGATCCAGTGGGTCCATAATGCAGTTACAAGATTGAATGCATTCTGTTTCATTATTCAAAAAATAGTTACTTTTTCCCTTTGGAAGACCTGTAGGGTGGCATAAAAAGAGTCTATGAATAATTGATAATGAAATATATCTACTCTTGTAAATGGACTAAGGAGGTTTAGCTAACTTTAGCAAGTTTACCAAAGCTAATGGACAGACTCCCCCCCCCCCCAAAAAAAAAATTGGGTCCAGTGGTCCCTGATGATATATATATATAATCAAGTGTTAGTTCTTAAAAGTTCATACATCGTTACCTCATATTTTTGAAAAGTCATGGCTGTTAACATTTAATCAAACTGTCTTGGCTATTTTTTAAAATAAGAAAACATTAAAAAAATTCAGCTGATATTGTGATTCTCCTTTTTTTGTCTTTTGTCTTTTTAGGGCCACACTTGCAGCATATGGAGGTTCCCAGGCTAGGGGTCAACTTGGAGTTGTAGCCGCTGGCCTACACCACAGCCGCAGCAATGCCAGATCCAAGCTGTGTCTGCGACCTACACCACAGCTTACGGCAATGCCAGATCCTTAACCCACTGTGCAAGGCCAGGGATCGAACCTGCATCCTCATGGATGATAGTCAGACTTGTTTCTGCTGAGCCACAATGGGAACTCCGAGAATCTCCTTTTTTAAATTTCATTGAGGTATAATTGACGTATAGCACTATATTAGTTTCAGGTGCACAACATAATGATTTGATATTTGTATACACTGAAATGATCACTGCAATAATTCTAATTTACAGGTGTCATCATACATAGTTATAAAATGTTTTTTTCTTTTTTTCTTGTGATGAGTACTTTTAAGGTCTCCTCTCTTAGCAATTTTCAGATATGCAAACAGTATTATTAATTACAGTCACTGTACTGTTCATGAAATCCCCATGACTTCTTTATTTTATTGCTGGAAGTTTGTACTTCTGACCTCTTGACCTTTTTCACCTGCTCCGCACCCTCACCTCTGGCAGTCACCAGTCTGTTTCTCTGTTTCTGTGAGCTTGGTTTTGTTTTATTTGTTTTGTTTTGATTTTAAATTCTACACTTAAATGCAATTTTGCTTAGCATAATGCCCTCAGGGTCCATCTATGTTGTTGCAGATAGCAAGATGTCTTTTTTACGAATAGGTAATATTCCATTGTATGAATTCATTGCATCTTCTTTGTGAATCTCCTAATTTAATTTCTCATTCCCCATTATTCTTCTCTATTACATCATGTGATATTGGGTATAATAATGACTATTTTCTGTTATAAATCATAGATTGTATAGCATAAATTTGTTTTTTAAGATAGATATTTGGATTTGCTCTTTGTTTTGTCCAGAGTATGAAGAATCTTTTGATTTTCCAGTTTTTGTTGTTAAAATGATGCAGCCGAATGTATCACTAAAGTTAAACGATCATTACTATGAAAACTGGCAGACAAAGGAGGAATTTGGAGGTATTACATGGATGGCACTTTTCAAATTTTAGTGTGAGAAATGCATGTTGTGATCTAATTATGTTCGCATTACCACTTGAACTTTTATTAATCATTATAACAAGGTTATTTTGTTCTAACAACTCTCGGGGGACATTTTACTCTGTTCTGACACACATAATAGTTGATCTCAAAATCTGATTATAAGAGAATGATAGTTTTAAGTTTAACAGAAAAATTTTCCTTATACAGTAAAATTAAATATTTTAGGTGACTATTTTTCCTTATTCTTAATTGAAACTCAAGTTGTAATTTTAAGAAGAGATTATTAAATCAATATGTTTCTGTTGGGACAGAGTCAGAACCATTGAAATGGACTATAATCTGCTTTTTAAAATGTATTCCTACTAAAGGGATAGCAGTAAATCTTTTGTCTTTATTTTTTTAAGGCAAGAGGAGCAGACGTTCCAGAAATTCCTGGAGACCTCAGTCTTAAGACATGTGGCAGTACAGCCAGTATGAAGGTTAAACATGTGAAAAAGTAAGTATAATTTTACAGTGGGTTTTTTAAGTGAATTCCTCTAAATGGAAATCAGTTCTTTAGATCTTTTAAAACTTTAATTTAGATTTTTTACGAAACGAGCTCTTACTGTCCATACATTGTTATACTGTTAAACCTTCAATTATGACTCAGCTGTTAGTGGAATAAGCCTGATGATTGTCTGCTTGCCCAAAAATATACTTGAATTTTGTTCTTGCAACAGCTTTTATGTCATTGTCTGTTGGGTTGCTCTTGTTCAACAGGAGCAACTCAGGTGTGTCTTTCTGGGTACCTTTAATACGGGCTTTCATACATTTAGAAAAATCAGTTTTGGCGTTTGAATTATGAGGTTGCTGTTTCTCAGCTTTGCCTTTGAGAAGGTCTGAAACGGATGCCAGTATTTGACTCTTAAGTGAAACATCTAAAGGTATCCATTTCAGTGTTAGACCGAAAAACCATCTTTTCATCTGGTAAAGGGTTAGACAGCTGTGTTTTCATTCTAAGTAGAGAAAAGACAAGGATAAAAATGTTCATTCTGCATTCAGACCCACCAATCCAGGACTGATGGGCTGTGACAACATTCACAGGTAAAATCTGGTTTTGTATTTTGTGATGGGAATGCTGCTTCTGGTTAGAAGCTGGCTGGTCACAGTTTCCATAATGTTCACCAAAAGCATAGTTTTTCTAGGGCCATTGACTTTGGTCAAGATTAGGAAAGTACTGTAGTGATGCTTTTCATTTTATTTTATTTTTTGGTTTTGCCCAGTGGACTGAATGTAATCTCCCTTTTATTCTGTGTATTTCTGAGAAGGTTTGTGTGGTGATATGTGCTCATGTGCATGTGCTTGTTTAATAGTGTTGCTTGTTGCATGAGCTCTTAAACCTGTTTTATTTTCTCCTTAGGCGCAGTCATTTGACTGTTGCGGTATCTCGTATCTCATTTATTTCATGTACTTCAGGTTACCCTTCACTAAAGGCCACTTTCCGAAGATGGCTGAATGTGCACATTTCCATTATGAGAACGTTGAGTTTGGCAGCATACAGGTATATTTGAAATATTTCCTATACATTGAATTAAGATATACCTATATTTATGTATCTGACACTTAGACATGGTTTTTTCTGTTGTTGTCTTACTGGTTGATGTGAAAACTTTCTCTTTTTTTTGTCTTTTTGCCTTTATGTGGAGCCGCACTCGCAGCATATGGAGGTTCCCAGGCTAGGGGTCTAACAGGAGCTGTAGGCACCCGGACTTCCCCACAGCCACAGCAGCGTGGGACCCGAGCCGCATCTGCAACCTACACCACAGCTCACGGCAACACCGAATCCTTAACCCACTGAGCATGGCCATGGATCGAACCCGCAACCTCATGGTTCTTAGTTGGATTCGTTAACCACTGAGCTACGAAGGGAACTCCAATGTGAAAACTTTTATTCTCTTCTGATACCTGAGGACTCCTATTTCAAGTGGAAGCAGTATAATGGAATCGGTACAAATTTCAGAATTTCTGTTGGATTCCTAGACAGAGTTTGCCACTGTTCTATAGCGTGAACTCTTGTAGCTGTTACCTGAAGTTGTTAGTTGTGTTGGGTGGTAGTGGTGATGGATAAATCAGAGTTGGAGAGAAGGTAGAGCCAGGGGTTAGGGAGAGAAGTGCTAACGGAGTTTTTTTTCCCCCCAGTGTTTTTTCATATTGTGAAGTATATTGTTGTGTATACATGTGTATGTGTATAAAACATATATTTATACATATGTTATTTACATATATATGTACATTTTAAAGCCTCAGTTCAAAGAAATTTCCTATGTCCCTCTTATGTTGCACTTATTTGTAATATTCATTCCTTTACATTTTAAAAACAGTTTTATTATCTATGTGTTCTTCCTTTTTTTTTTTTTTAAGGGCTGCACCTACCTGCAGTATCTGGAAGTTCCCAGGCTAGGGATTGAATTGGAGCTGCTGCTGCTAGCCTACACCACAACCATAGCAATGCAGGATCTGAGCCACGTCTGTGACCTACACAACAGCTCACAGCCATGCTGGATCCTTAACCTACTGAGTGAGGCCAGGGATCAAACCCACATCCTCATGGATACTAGTCAGGTTCGTTACTGTTGAGCCACAATGGGAACTCCTTTCTGTGCATTCTTAATCAGTGTGGTGTTTAGGTTTACCTGGTTTTGAATTTTATATATTTGGAATTATTCTAATTTATTCATCATGTATTTACTGAGCAAGTACTATGTACGGCACTATTTTAGGTGCTTTGACTGTATTAGTGAACAAAAACAACAAAAGTCAAAGACATTCTTAAAGAGTACAGAAGATGACCCACAAGATTAAGAGCTATATGGTAGAAAAAAATAGAATAGATAAGAAGAATCAGGGGTCCTTGGGGGTAGGCTGAAGTATCAAACCAGGGTAGGCTTCATTACTGAATATGTTCCTTGTTGCTTCTTTTATTTAACATTGTGAAATTTAACCCTGTAGAGGTTTGTAGTCACAATAGTGAACAAACTGAACAAACTGTGTCACAAGTAATTTATTGCTTTTATTTGTTTGAAATTTGGATTGTTGTCAGTTTTTGGCTATTTTAAAGAGCATCTCAGTGAACACTGTATCACACAAATCTTGATGTGTATATGCATTTCTCATGGCATATAGCTGAATTTCTCATGGAATGTACCTGCGAGTGGAGTTTCAGGGTATATAGTGTACCCACATGTCCAGCTTTACTACGTTAAGCCTAACTTTTCAAAGTGGTTTACAAACGTACACTCCCATAAGCAGTAAACAAGAGTAATTCCACATTCTTGCAAACTCTTGGTTAATACTTATTCATTTTTGCCAGTCTAATGGGGATGTAATTCTCTTTCGCAATACTTTACTTTGCAGTCTCCTAATTTCTAATACAGTTAGGCAGCATTTCAGATGTTTATTGGGCATTTGATATTCTTATTTGTTAAAACTCCAGATCAAGGCTTTCACCCGTTTTGTTTTATAGACTTGCTGGTGTTTTTCTTAATCATTCACGGGAGTGCTTTACATCTTTTGAATGTTAGTCCTTTAGTGTTGCATCTAGTCCTTTATTGTTATTGTATGTGAACTAAAAACACTTCCTCACATGCTGTGGCATGTTTTTTCGCTCTCTTCATTCTGCTTTCAAGGTGCAAGCATTGTTTATTTTATTCTTTATTTTATGTAGTCATATGTTTGTTCAAATCTTCTGGCTTGTAGTTTTTCTCTCATATTGAATGTGTTCTTCCGCTCTAAAGTTATGAAGATATTGCCCTGCTTTGTCCTAAAAGTTTTATAATTTTGACTTTAACATTCAGGTTACTTGTAGTTGATATTTGTGTATAGTGTGAAAAGGAGTGATGTTAAAAATTTTGAACCCCTAGTGTGATAACCACTCAGAATGAATGTAAACAACAGGACTGGAGGCGAGTCCTGATGGCCTTCTGTGCAGTGCGTTGCTCTTAGAATTGCCTGGGTCGTTGGGGTACGGTATTTCAATATTTGAGCACTGTGTTACTCAACAGTCTATCTTGAAAGGAGTCCAATTTTATTATTATTTTAAAATGCGACTAGCTATATTAGAGTTTTCTAGTGAAACAACACATTTGTGTGTGTGTGTGTGTGTGTGTGTGTGTGTGTGTTGTGTGTTTGTAGAGATTGAGATTTTAAGGAATTAGTAAATCCAAAGTCTGAAGCGCAGGCTGAAGACTCAGGGAAGAGCTGCTGTTGCGATTTGAGTTCCAGGAGCGCTCTGCTGGTAGACTTCCCTCTTCTTCAAGGGGAGGTCAGTCTTTTTTTCTCTTAAGACCCACAGCTGATTGGAGGGTAATCTTTTCTCCCTCTCCCTCCACATTGTGGAGGGTAATCTACTTTACTCAGAGTCTACTGGATTAAATATTAATCTCATCTTAGAAATAAAAGGAACATTTGGAGTAATGTTTGAGTGAAACTTGATGCATGAAATTAACTATTCCAGTCTGCCCTTTTGTCAGTTTGGCACTCCTTAAACCATACTTATTGGCAAATAAAGGCAGTAACAAGGTCATACTTCTGCCTAACATGATCAACTATTTCTTATACACTCAAAACCATTAACCCTTTTCCTAGAAAAGGATGCAAAGTCCTTGGGTAATGTTTATTCTTCCTGATAGCCCATAACTATACTCTGATGTATAAAGTTAAAAATACTTAAATACCATGACATAAGTCTCATGTTACATCAGAGAGGGGAGAAAAAGATAATTGCTTGACGTGTGTGCACATACATACACACATGGAAATACATTCATAACAAAATAAAGAAGAAATACTCATGGCAGTTATGGCTTGTGATTCTGTAAATGGTAATTTGGTTGCTGCTGGTATTATAATTGCCTTCATCGAAGTTCCCGTTGTGGCTCAGTGGAAGTGAATCTGACTAGTATCCATGAGGATTCAGGTTCAATTCCTGGCCTCGCTCAGTGTGTTAAGGATCTGGCGTTGCTGTGAGCTGCGGTGTAGGTTGCCGATGCAGCTCAGATTCCCATGTGGCTGTGTTGTAGGCTGGCAGCTTCAGCTCCGATTCGACCACTAACCTGGCAACCTCCATATGCCGTGGGTGCAGCCCTAAAAAGACAAAAAAAAAAAAAAAAGCCTTCATCTGCTACTCATTGTGTATTTATTTCCTTTGCCCTCAGCAAGAACCTCGACTGGTTGTATTTCTCTATCTGGTGAGATGAGTCAAACCTTCATTCTGGGTCTGGACGTTAATAGTCCTGCCTCAACTGGGTTCTTGTTATTTTCCATTGAGTTTAATGATACACATGGTGATACTAAGAGACACCCTAAAGAACCCCGTGTATTCCAGACACACTCTTCCTTACCTCCATGTAGAGTAGCTGTCCAATTTCCCCTGGTAGCCAGAATCACACCAGCCAACACCACAGTTCCCTTCTTTGCCTTTTGATTTAGAGGCCTAAGGAGCCCAATGTGGCTGAGCAGCAGTCTTAACTTTCAGTCCAGTGGAATCATTGTTGTGTCTTCTGGTGGAAGCATGCCTCCCTTTGGAACTAAGACCTCTAGGCCAGCAGAGCATATATTCTTGGAGACAGGAAGCACCAGTTTTGCTAGTGAGTTACTGTGAGTAATATTGAGTGGTGCCACTTCCATTTTCACCCCTTGTTCCTGGTTCTCTAATCTGATTAAAGACACTAATGACTCTATATCCAATACAGAGAGAGCACGGCCAGTCCATGACATGGTGGGGCAGTAGAGAGATGCATAATAAATATCACCATTGGATACTTGAAATCAAACAATTTCAAGAGATGAGGTTCTGGGTGAACATATATATGCTGTCTTTGTCAAACTAATGAGCAGAGTAAGATTTTAATTTTCCTAGTGATTAGTGACATTCAGCATCTTTTCATGTACTTATTGTCGGTCTTTGGAGAAATGTCTGTTCAAGTTCTTTCCCCATTTTTGAATTGGGTTGTTTAGTTTTTGTTGTTGAGTTTTAGGAATTCTCTTTGTATAACCTGTTTATGTCTTCTAATCTGAAGTGTGTCTTGTAGACAGCAGACAGTTGGATCACTTGTTTTTAAAGCCCTTGTGTCCATCTTTGTTTTTTGATTAGAGAGTTTAATCCATTTCATCTGGATTAATTACTGATTAGGAAGAATTTAGCTCTGTCATTTTGCTATTTGATTTATCATATGTATTATAGATTTCTTGTCCCATACTTTCTGCATTAGTCTTCTTTTGCTTTTAGTTAATTTTTGTTTAAATTCCTTTCTCATCTCCTTTTGTGTCTATTCTATAGGTGTTTTCTTTGTGCTTACCATGGGAGTTACATATAACATCCTAAAGTTATAATACTGTAATAACTGTACAAAAACTGCTCCTTTACAGCTTGGTCCTCACACCTGTCAGCTGTTGATGTCATCTTTTTACACTGTATGCCCCAAAACATAAACAAGTGAGGTTTTTTTTTTTTTTTTTAGGGCGGTACCTGCAGCATATGGAAGTTTCCAAGCTAGGGGTCCAATCTAGCTCGAGCTGCTGACTTACACCACAGCCACAGAAATGCCAGATCTGAGCCGCGTCTGCGACCTACACCGCTCACAGCAATGCCAGATCCCTAATCCACTGAGCAGGACCAGGGATCAAATCTGCATCTTCATGGGCACTAGTTGGATTCCTTTCCACTGGGCCACAAAGGGAACACTCCAAATAATTTTTTAAAATACATTCGTCTCTTAAATTATGCAGAAAACAAAGTAAGGGGTTACAAACTAAGTAATACTTGTTTTTAGACTTAATTTTTTTTTTTTCTTGGTTTTTAGGGATGCACTCGTGACATATGGAGGTTCCCAGGCTAAGGGTCAAATTAGAGCTGTAGCTGCTGGCCTACACCACAGCCACCTATGCCACCGCTCACAGCAGCACCAGATCCTTAACCCATTGAGCAAGGCCAGGGACCAAACCCACAACCTCATGGCAGATTTGTTTCCACTGAGCCACGACAGGAACTTGTAGACTTAATTTTTTTTAAAAAAGTATTAATTTTTTAAGTCATGTAGAAAATAAGACCTGGTTACAAAGTGTTATTACACAGTCCTGGATTTTATCATTGCCTTTATATTTACCTTTACTGAAGTCTTTACTTTTTCATACGTTTTCTGGTTATTGTGAAATGTTCTTTCATTTCAACTTGAAGGACTCCCTTGACCATTTCTTGTGAATTAGGCCTAATGGTAAACAATGCACTTTCTCAGGTTTTGTTTATTTGGGAATGTCTTATTTTGTCTTTCACTTTTGAAGGGCAGGTTGCTGGATATATTCTTGGTTGACAGTTTTATTCCTTTAGCAATCTGAATTTATTGGCTCTCTGCCTTCTGACCACCCCCCGCCCCCAGTTTCTTCTCGTAAGAAAACTCTTTGTAATACGAATTGCTTCTCTCTTGCTACTTTTAAGATTCCCTCATTGTATTTGGCTTTTGAAAGTTTGATTATGTCTTGTGTGGGTTTCTTTAAGTTCACCTTACTTGGAACTCAACTTACTTTGTTGAGTTTCTTGGCTACTTTTATTCATATTTCAATCAGATTTTAGAAGTTTTCGGTGATTATTTCTGCAGATAGTCTCTCTGCCCTGTCCTCTCTGTTCTTGTCTTGAGACTCGTCTGACTCTCGTCCTGAGACTCGTCTGAGACTCATTCTGAATGTGTGGGATGGTGTCCCATAGGTCCCTTGGGTTTTGTTCACTTCACCTTTTTCTTTTTTTATTCTGTTTCTCAGACTCAGTAATATCCTTTGTCATATCTTCAAGTTCATTGATTCTTTCTTCTGATCCCTAAAATTGGCCCTTAAGTCCCTCCTATGAAATATTCATTATAGTTATTGTACTTTCAGGTACAGAATTCCTTTTTAGAAATTTCTTTTTGTTGATATTTCCGTTTTGTTCAGGCATCATTTACTTTCTTCAGTTGTCCTTTAGTTTTGGGGGCATCTTTTAAGACAGTTTTCTTAGAATATTTTCCTAGTAGATCCACTATCCCTTTTTTATTGGATTTCTTTGTTAATTAATTAATTTATTTTTTTTCTTTGAATGGGCCATGGTTTTCCTTTTTCCTTGTGTACCTTGTGGGTTTTTTATTCAGACACTTTGAATATGGTCATGTGGTGAGTCTGAAAATATGATTTCCCCCCTTTCCCTAAGGTTTGCTGTTTTGTTTATTTGTTTGTTTTAATTGTTGTGTGCTCACTCTATGCCAAGATTAGCTTGAAGTGTAATCTTAAGGTCATATCAGCTGTCTCCTGAGCCTGCACTTCCCTGGGCATATGTGGTCACTTCTAATTTTCCTCATAAATGCAGTTGCTTTTGAATATCCTAGTCTATAATGTCTGGATCCCCAGAAGGTAAAAAGAGAAAAATTAAGGGAGGGCAAGTTCACTGGCCTTTTAAATTCTTTGTAAATTGCTTCAGCTGGTAATAGAGGGTCTTACAACAATATGGGGGGGGGGTGTGTAACAACAGTGGCTGTCTTCCTCTTTGCACCTCTGCTATCAGAAGCAGCAGTCAGAGCGTGGATCCTTCTTCTTTGTAGGACAGGATACATTTTGCCGACTGTGGCTCTCACACACTGCATGTGAGCTGCTCCTTGAGTGTACGTGTGATTTGCTGAGAGACTGGGGATGGGTAGCTGCTGCTGTGCTAAGAGCTGACCAAAATTTACCATGATTTATCCTCCAAGCCTTCCCCTGGAGATCCCAAGCCTTCAATAGACTCTAGACTTACAAAATAATTGTATCAGACAGATTCTGCCAGTGCAGTCATTGCTGGGAGATTCCTGTTGCTTCCTCTTCCGTCTTCCCAGAATCTCCATCTCAGAATTCTTACTTATTTTTAATATAGGATTGACAAAAAATTTGTTCTAAGGAGAAAATCAGTAGTAAAATGTGTCCAGAATAGGTTATCAGCCTTAGTCTCAGCCGCTCTGTTGTATTCTGGTGGGTTATTCATACTGTCAGTTGACTGATTCAGTTTGTTGCCTGTCAACATGTCTTAATTGCGGAACATTCTGCAGTTGCATACCGTCTTTTTTTTACACTTTGATCTTAGGAATTTCTGTTGTGGATTTCTAGTGTTCATATTTATAGCTCTTTCTCAGATATTGGAAATTTATGATTGCAATAGGTCATTGTATCCTAGAAAATATCACTGTCCACTAGATTTTTAAAATCTGACAGTATTAAATTTAACCTTAGGGCTTTCAGTTACAAAATGAAAATAATTTCTTAATCCAATATGTTATGGGTTCTGATTCTCAATTTTATTTAGACTGAAAGACACAATTACTTTTAAAATAATTTAGATGTAAGGGTTAATTTGGGCCAGTAGTATCATTACCATGTAACACACAAAGGAAATTTTTCCACTCTCTCCTTTAATTGTGTATTTAGCTGACTTCTCTACATCTTCATTTGGATGACTAATACTGTCTTAAATTTAGCATACCTCGACAGTCTTCTCTCAAACCTGTTCCTCCTGCTCTCGTCTCCAGTTTAGTGAATAACAGCTCTGTCTTTCTAGTTCCGGAGACCAGCCAAACCATGGAGTCATCTTGGACTTTTTTTTTCTTTTGTTACTCCTCACATCCAGTCCATCAGCAAAACTCTTGGCTCTATCTTTAGAATGTATCCAGAGTCTGACCACACCTACCTGTTTTTCAGCTCTCATCTTAGGCTAGCTGTTGTCCTTTTTAAGGGGATTATTTTCAGTAGTCTTGTATAGTTGACACCACAGCAAGAATGATTCTTTGCAAATATAAGTCAGATCATGTCACTTTTTCAGAACCTGCAATTACTTCTCCTCTTTTTCAGAGTGAAAGTAAAATTCTTTCAAAGTTCTCGTGTGGATTTTCAAGATCTACCTTTAAAGTCTCTGACCTCATCTCTTAGTTCTCCTCCCCTAAGACGTAGTGTTCTAGGCACAGATGCCTCTGCCCTGCTTCCCACGCACAGGCTCCCTCCTCCGGACCAATGGACTCTGTTTTCTCTACTTGGAAAGTTCTTCTCCCTGGATATCCGTATAACGTGCTACCTTCCCTTTATGAAATATTTGATCAAACGTTGTCTTCTTAGAGACAGTGTACTTTCCGTATGTAAGATGGTAACTTCTGGTCACCAGCCTTCCTCATCGCTCTTCCATAATTTATTTTTCCTCCATAACATTTACCACCATCTGGCATGCTAAATATTTTGTTACTTATTCTTTTTTTTCCCACCTTAGCATCTACATAAATGCATCACTTAATGAATTTTTGTTGAATGAGTGGATGAATGAATTTGAGATGAGATCAAATTTGCTTTAAAAGGGCATTTTTAAGATTGTGTGTTTTTCACCATTTAAATTTGCTCTTATATGGTAAGACTGTATTTCTTATTAGTGTACATTTATTTGTTGAAAACCATCAAATAGAATGGATGATGAAAACTATTAATACAAAATAAAACTTCCTTTATTCTCTGTTTCTTTTAACTTATTTATTATGTCTAAAATGTTTCTATATATTTATAAAATAATAGCAGTATCTCTAGATAGAACTGTAGTTACAACCATCTACCTAGCTATCTATATAGCCTTTCAGAAACATAGATGGAATTCTATACATACTGTCTTAAAAATTGCTTTTTTACTTGAAAGAATATCTTGGATATTTATTTTTACTTCAGCAATTTAGACTTACCTCATTCTTTTTCACAGCTACATAACGTTTCATTTTATTATTGTATCACAATTCATATAATCAGTTCCCTATTGATGGATATTCCAGGTTTTATTGATGTAAATATAACCATTAAATAAAATCCTGTAAGGGGATTCTCTGGGTCAAAGGGTATATACATTTAAAATGTTGACAATTGTTGCCAGGTTTATTTTTGAAATATGCCAGTTTATGCAGTGATTAATTAGAGTATCTTTTCCTCCCATTGACAAGCGTTGTTGACTTTTGTAATTTTTGCCTGTACAGTGGGTGAAATACGGCATTTCATTATAATTTGTGTTTCTTTAGTTATGAGTGAAGTTGTACATTATTTTATGTTATAGATAATTTGTATTTCTCTTTCTATGAATTGCTTTTATATCCTTTTCCTGTTTTTAAAAAGATTATTATTATATTTTATTTTCCTATCTTATTAATTGTTCTCTACCAAAGGACTAGACAGAACAATGGACTGATGAGTGTGGAAATAGATACTTGTGTGTGTATACACTTAATGTGTGATAAAGGTTATCATTTTTGGATCCAGCATGTTGGTCTGTTCCCCGTGCACTGGAAACAAGTATGCAGAGTCGTCTATGCCCCACAAAGACCTGAGGAGTTGACTTCTCTAATCCCCAGATTAGAGATGGATATTTGAGAGAAGAGATGACTTGCCAAGGGTCACACAGATAGCAAATAGTAGAGCTAGGATTTGAAGCTAGGCAGACTGTTTCTAAGGTACCAGTGTTAGCCATTCCAGTTTCTGGTATTATTCTCCTAGTCACCATATGGTACACCTGAGTGTGGTGTGTCACATCTAATTAGTTGAATAGTTCTTTCAAATCCATCCTTCTTTTCTGTTCCTATCTCTTAGTCTAAGTCTTCATCCTCTCTGATTTTGACTCTTCCATAGGTTTTGAACCTGCCTCTGTTTCATGAACTTGGCCTGAAGTACACAGCTCTGGTGATTTCAACCTCCATGTGAATCCCTTTTTGGCCTCCTACTGCCTATTGCACAAGGTCGTCACATTCTTGATGTTGCGGAGAGTTCTCTGGTAGCTCAGAAGGTTAGGGATCTCGTGTTGTCACTGCTGTGGCTCGGGTCATTCATTGGTTGATCCCTGGCCCAGGAGCTTCCACATGCTGTGGGAATGACCGAAAAAAAAAAAAAAAATGATGTTGCATATGAGCCTCCAGCACATCTTCCCTGCCTTTTATCCACTCTTCTATCTTATTTTTATCAAATTTAACTGTTCATTACTGAACAAGTCATGACCTTTCCTATGTTGTAACCTTTCTTCCTGTCGTGTATCAAGAATTCTACATATCTTTCAAGGCATGTGTCAGATCTAACCAGCTTCTTAACAGCTTTTCTAATTATCTCTCTTTCTACCTCCAATTCCCAGTAGATAAGTTAGTTTCTGAATCATAACACATCATATTTTTTCATATTGATGCATCATATAGAAAATTCATATAAAATAAAATTCATCTTTTTTGTTGAAGTAAATCCATATAACATAGAATTTACCATCTTAATCGTTTTAAGGTATATAATTCAGTGGCTTTTAGCACATTCAAAATGTTTAACTATCACTACCATTAAATTTCATAATGTTTTCAGAGTTCCCTTCGTGGCTCAGCGGTTAATGAATCCGACTAAGAACCACGAGGTTGCAGGTTCGATCCCTGATCTTGCTTAGTGGGTTAAGGATCCGGCGTTGCCGTGAGCTGTGGTGTAGGTTGCAGACGTGGCTCGGATCCCGCATTGCTGTGGCTGTGGCTGTGGCTGTGGCGAAGGCCAGTGGCTACAGCTCCTGTTAGACCCCTAGCCCGGGAACCTCCATATGCTGCAGGTGTGGCTCTAGATAAAAGGCAAAAAGACAAAAAAAAAAAAAATTTCAGAATGTTTTCATTACCTCTAAAAGAAACCTCATACCTCTTTTTTTTGCTAGTTTGTTTTTTCTTTTTAGGGCTGCACCCATGATATTATGGAAGTTCTTAGCCTTGGGGTTGAATCAGAACTGTAGCTGCCAGTCTACACCACAGCCACAGCAATGCTAGATCCAACACCTCAGTTCACAGCAACACTAGATCCTTTAACCCACTGAGCAAGGCCAGGGATCAAACCCATGTCCTCATGAATACTAGTTGGGTTTGTTACCACTGAGCCACAATGGGAACTCCAAAACCTCATACTTCTATAGCAATCGTTCCCTATTTCCTTTCTATCCAACTCATGGCAACCACTAATTTGCTTTCTGTCTCCCTAGATATGCCTGTTCTTGACATTTCATCTGAGTGTAATCATATACTGTGTACTCTTGTGTTGATTTCTTTTACTTAGCATAGTATTTTCAAGGTTCATTCTTGTTGCAGCATTTATCATTCCTATCTATAGCTAAGTAATATTCCATTTTGTGGACATACTACACACTACATACTGTTAACCATTCTTTAGTTGTGGTCATTTAAGTTGTTTTGCTCTTACAGTTTTTATGGCTCTTTCCTTTTTTTTTTTTAAGGCCCAAACCCGCAGCATATGGAGGGACTGAACCCGAGTCCTTATGGATACTAGCTGGGTCTGTTACCACTGAGCCACAGTGGGAACTCTTTCTTCATCGTGTCCTTTGAAGCATAGAAGTTTGTAATTTTGATAAAGTCTGATATATTTATTTTTTTCTTTGTTTTCATATGCTTCTGTTGTTGTATCTGAGAAACCTAACCCAAGAACATGAAGACTTATTCCTACGGTTCCTTTTAAGAGTGTTATGGTTTTAGCACTTACATTTATACCTGTGATCCATTTTTAGTTAATTTTTGTATATAATGTGATGTAGAGGGTCCAAATTCATTCTTTTGGATGTGAATATACACTTTAGCATAACTTGTTGGAAAGATTGTTCTTTTTCCCTGGAATGGTGCTGACACTTGTTGAAAGCCCTTGACAGTAGAGGTATGAGTTTACTTCTGTACTCTCATCTCTGTTCCTTTTGACTATATGTATTCTATATCAATACCACACTATTTTGATCACTGTAACTTTGTAATGTGCTTTGAAATTGAGAATTGTGGGTCTGTCAGCTTTGTTCCTTTTTTCGAGATTGTTTTGACTATTCTGGATTCCCTGTGTTTGCTATGAGTTTTAGTATCCACTTTTCTATTTCTTTTTTTTAAAAAAAAAAAGGTAGTTGAAATTTTTATAGGAATTATATTGATTTTGTAGTTCACTTTGCAGAATACAGCCATCTTCATATGTCTTCCATTCCTTGAAAAAGAGGTATCTTTCTGTAAGTCTTTAATTTTTTTCAATAATATTTTTTAGTTTTTAGCATGCAGGTATTGCACTTTCTTTGGTTAAATTTATTCCGAAGTATTTTACTCTTTTCGATGTTGTTGTTAACATTGTATGTTTTTATATCATTTACCATTTTCCACTTTGATTTACTTTTATTTATTATTTCATCTTCATAAACAATTTTAAACTCTTTGCATGGATATTTCTCATTTTTTCCTTCCACAGATCTCAACACAGTCTTTCGGTAGTAGGAGTTCAGTAAGACTCTTGAATGGGAAGTATGGCATGGTGTTTTTTGTGAGGTGTGTTGGGAGTCAGTCATTTAACAAGCACTTGTTGCATGTTGGCTGTGTTCCAGGCAGGATACTGTATGTTGGACATATTAAAAAGGAATATAACATTATTCTTTCCCTTGAGATGTTACTATTCATATGGGGGGAGGCTAAAATATGAGAGATTAATTTATAACATAGTAGTACATGTTAGAATCAAGATGTTAGCTTGAGGTTAATTTTATATCTTCATTTATTGGTACCTACAAATTATTCCACAAATACAGAGAAATTAACTCTGTTTTGAAGAATCATGAAATGCTCCACAAAGGAGGTGACATTTGATTGAGGAGGAGTTCCTTGGGTAGAGACTGCGACATTATGAACAAAGACCAGTTCTCAAAAGGCTGTGTATTTATTACATTATTATTTATAGTAAAACATTAGTAATAATTTAAATATTCAAAATTAGGAATGATGTAAATTTTGGGCTATTTGTACAGGGAAATTTTATGCATTCACCAAAAATCATGTATAGTATTTACCGGCGTGGTAACAGTGGTCATGTTATATTGATATATTAAGAAGATCTCCAAGGAAACACTGTGGAGGTTCCTTAAAAAACTAAAAATAGAACTACAAGATGAACCAGTGATCCCACTCCTGGGCATATATCTAGAGAAAACCAGAATTTGAAAAGATACATGGACCCCAATGTTCATTGCAGCACTATTCATGATAGCCAAGACATGGAAGCAACCTAAATGTCCATCAACAGAGGAATGGATAAAGAAGATGTGGTACATATATACCATGGAACACTACTCAGCCATAGAGAAGAATGAAATAATGCTATTTGCAGCAACATGGATGGACCTAGAGATTATCATTCTAAGTGAAGTAAGTCATACAGAGAAAGACAAATATCATATGATATCACCTATATGTGGAATCTAAAAAAAACTGAAACAAATGAACTTATTTACAAAACAGAAACAGACTCACAGATTTCAAGAACAAACTTATGTTACCAGAGGGAAAACATGGAGAAGAATCGGAAAAAGAATGAATATATGTGTATATATAACTGAATCGCTTTGCTATACACTTGAAACTTAACATTGTAAAGCAATTATTCTCCAATAAAAAACATGAGGATGTATATATATAAATAATTGAAATAATTATATTCCCATTATTTGGAATAATTATATAATAATGTAAATATAAATGGGAAGAAATTGTTGGAAAAAGATAATTATAATTTTGGAAGGAATGCTTTGATAATACATCTGCAGAAAAATGACTTCTATGTGAAAAGCAGAGGGGTGCAGTATTTTTTCATGGCTGGTTTTGTAAAACAATTTTTGTTCCTCATTCTGGCTTCAGAGTAGTTCTGAAATCTTGTGTCCCGCCTTTTGAAAGCAAAGTAGGCACTGAGCATCCTTGAGCATTCCTGTTTCTTATTTAATTTGTACCTGATAAAATAATTCCTAGGCTCGTGTATATTTGTCCCAGTGTTATTGGCAGCACAAATGCTTTAGATTGCACAGATGTGTTCAAATCCTGTTCCAGCTGGCTCTGACTTTCTTGTTCAACTATCAGTTCACTATCTTCAGTTGTAATATGTGGTTAAGATGACTTGTCCTGTTGAGGAAAAAGGACACTGGTGCAAGTGTAGTGGGTAGGGAATGGGTATGGCCAGCTGGCGTTGTGCTCTCATTGTGCGATACTGTCTTGACCTCGAGGGAGATTGTTGGTTAATCCTGGTCCTATTTTCCTATCTTCCTAGTGAAAAGGAAGTACAGTTCTGTATACACGAGCATAACTAGATGACAGCTAATAATCCTTCTAGCTAAGATGTTGTAGATGAGCCGTGAGCTCTGGTTTAGATGAACTGGGGAGGGAGCAGGAGAAGCTGTACCATGTCATGTTCTTATTTTAATCCACTTTTATAGAGCGTGAATAAGCTATCTTTATAAATTAGTGCAAATCATTATTGTCATAGAAATAGATTATTCAAACATATTTATATTCCTGAGAAACACTCTACTCTGGGGCTAAATATTTTAAAAATAAATTCCCTTTTTCACTCTATCAAGATTTTATGATTTTTGTGTCTATGTTCATTAGTGATGAGGATCTATATATTGTACTTGTGCACTATCCTGACTTGGAGAACTTCATTGTCCCATATCTTTCTAAAATAAGTATCTTGCGGAGTTCCCGTCATGGCTCAGTGGTAACGAACCACTGCTAACATCTTGATTCGAACATGTACTACTATGTTATAAATTAATCTCTCATATTTTAGCCTCCCCCCCCACATGAATAGTAACATCTCAAGGGAAAGAATAATGTTCTCTTCCTTTTTAATATGTCCAACATACAGTATCCAGCTTACAGCAACACTGGATTCTTAACCCACTGAGCAAGAAAGCCAGGGATTGAACCTACATCCTCACAAATTCAACATCGTGTTTTTAACTGGCTAAGCCACAGTGGATATATTCTTAACATTTGGTCTTAGCAAGAAACTAACTTGGGGTTTTATTCATCATCATTACTCATTCCCTCCTCCCTCCCTCCCTCCTTTCATTTCTCCGTTGGTTAATTGCTAAGCACCCTTTTCCTTAGATAAGTAAAATTATATAGGTACCATTGCTGTTTTACTCATTTTCAGCCATTGCTTTTTTTTTTGCGCTTAATGAATTTTATTTCAATTATAGGTGTACAAAAATCACCGCAAGTCAATTTGGTAGCATTTGCATCCCAAACCCTCAGTTCAGCCGTTGCTTTTTAATACGTGTGTTTGTGTTTGAATGTTTTCTCCCCGTGTAGTACTTTGAACAAACTCTAGGGTTTGATGCATAAGTGTTGTATAATATTTTGTTTAGAGAAATTAAACCTGAAAAAAAAGATTAGCAATTACTAGATATGGCTTGTTTTCGATTAAGTAAAATGGTATGTAGTTTTACATTGTGGAAAATTATTGTCTTTATTGCACTTCTCCCTTATTATATTATCTCCATTGTCCACAAAGATTTATTCACATTCACATTGGAAATATTTCTTAGTAAGAAGGGAAAAAATCTCTTGCAGTATGGAAAGGTGTAATCAGTTTACTCTGCTTTGTAAGCTGTTGAGGTTTCTTCTCTCTCTGCTGTGCTTTATGTGAGACTGCCATCTAGTGTGTGGAATACCAACCGGATATGTATACTTGACATTTTCTTTGATCATTTGGTTACTGAAGCTGTGAGATCATGTTTCTTTTTATCCATTTTCATATAAAGCGTTAAGTTAAATTCACCTGAATGCGAGAGCTCAGGTTTTGACCGAAATACAGCACAGAAAAGGTATGACTCTTAATACCTGTTTCTTGAGTGTTCTCTACTTCAGCTGTTCTGTACTTATGCAGGGGGCTGGGAAATGCTGCTGTGGCATAATTCCCAACTTTTAGGTTGTGCATTTATTTCAGCCGACACTTTCAGCAGACACCTTCTTGCCTTGATACTGAGAAATGTGGAACAAAAGTTTGACCTGAGTGTAGAAATGTTGAGGAGTAAAATATAAAATAAAAACCCCAGAATTTTCATTTTAAATTAAGTAATCAGAATTATAATAAAAAAAATACAAGCCGGCATTTATCGAATTGCTTTCTGTGAGCCAGATGTTATACTAAATACTGTTTGTACATTGTCTCAACTCTTCATAACAGTTTCAGTTGAGTCATGTGAGGTAAAAAGACTTTAAGAGCTTACCTAAGGTCACAGCTGGCAAGTGATAGGGGTTTGTGTTTGAATCAAAGCTGCAGAGCTGTTTTTCACATTCTTTTTAAAAAGTACCAGAAAAGGATAAACTGACAGAACTAGTCTTAATAAGCAGGAATAAATCATAGTTTGGAAATATCCTATATTTTTAATGTAATTGAAGGTAAAAAGTATGATGATTAATAGTGCAGCATGACCTGTATGCTCTTAAGTAAATTCCTTAACTTCTGTGGTCCTGTTTCCTCATTTGTAAAATAGGAATAAATATATCAAACCAGATTGATCAATAGTTTTAAAGGACTTTGGAGAAGGCAGATATCCTAAGGAACGTTAGTAAAGTCAGACCATGACCTGGAAAATGTAAAAAGTAGCACTTCTCTGATGACCTGAGGATAGTGGTGTCAGGATTGGGACAATGGATAAAGAAACTCTTTGCAAATAGGACGCTTTATAACTATAAGCAATTTTGTGACAGACTACCCCTCCCAAGATAGACTACTATATTAATAATATTCTTGGTGATCTGGTAGTCAGTTTATTCTGATATAATATTTCTTTTAGCATAAAAGTTAACTTTATATAAAATTGTGAAATGGAGAAAGTTAAAATAACAGATACCTTTTCTGTAATTATAATTAATTTAAAATTTTCACTCCATTTTCAGATAAAATTAAGCCCATGGCTTAGAATATTGAAACTGTAGTCTGTTTAGAAGGTTTAAGTTTTAAAAGTAAAGCTAAAGGAAACCAGAGAAAACACATTATTGTATTTTTCTTCCATTGAATAGCAACACCAAAAATCTTTTGTTACCACATTGTTAACAGGTAAGATCATACACATGGATTCCACATTTTCAGTTGCAGTATTTCACTATACTGGTATAATATTTAGCAAGTTCAGTGGACTATTGACTAAGTGTGGTTTCTTTTGGAAACGGACTGAATTTTCTTTCTGAATAAGAATTCATCTAAATGTAGGCATTAAAGTTTATAGAAGTATATACAAGCAATAAGTTTTGGTACTTATCTCTGAGACTTTCAAACATTAATAAGAATGAAGTAAATCAGGAGTTTCTGTCGTGGCTTAGCGGTAACAAACCCAACTAGGATCTGTGAGGATTCGGGTTTGATCCCTGGTCTTGCGCAGTGGGTTAAGGATCCGGCATTGCCGTGAGCTGTGGTGTAGGTCACAGATGGGGCTGGAATCCTGTGTGGCTGTGGCGTAGGCTGGCTGCTGCAGCTCTGATTGGACCCCTCGCCTGGGAACTTCCATATGGCGCAGGTGCGGCCCTAAAAAGGAAGAAAAAAAGGAATGAGGTAAATCAATGAAAAGTTATTTCTCCATTTTTGTGATCTATTTGCAGTTTCAAGATTAACTTGTAGATATTTCCAGTTTAAAAAAAATCTTATTTAGGAGTCCATATGATTATGTATGTAACCATTTGAAACAAAAATTGTGATAATTTTACTATCCTCACCCCTACCAGAAAGTTTAGTTTTCCTCAGACCAAAACAAATAAATCTCAGCCCTTCTTTGCTGTGTATTGTGCTGTCATACCTCTTCGTCTGCCTGGAAATCTTTGCATTTGAGGGGAGGATTTGAAATGAAAAATTCACATCGTGAGTTATCAGAGTTGCTGTGATCCAAGTCCTGGATTTTAACTGTATCTCATTTGAGATAATAGCCCAGGAGTTAGGTGTGTAAAATTGGTCGAGTGATGAAAAAATATATCATATATTAGAGTCACATTAGACATGCAGTATATACTCCCAGGAATTTGACTAAATATGCTTGCAAAAATAGTATTATTGAGTCTGAAACTGTGAAGGGTCTGAGATGTTACTCTACTTAAAGGCTAATAAGTCAGCTTGCCACAATTACAGACACACACACGTGCGCACAGACACATTCTCTGTCTTTCTAACAGAAACGTGAGGTCTCTGAATCAGAAATCAGACCTTCTTCATAGAGTAACTTGGTTTGGGGTTCCTTACGTCCCGATTCTCTGTGAGTTGATGCAGTGAGACCCAGATCTATTCTGTGGGTACAGTGGGGTTTTGTACCACACGAGACACTCTCTGAAATTACGAAGCTTGGAGCTTATATGGGGTAGCTGGCACTTCTGTCCATTTGCCTTTCTGTAGATGGAGAGGGGGACCTTTGCGCTGGAATGTGAGAACATCCTCTCCAGGGAAGAGAAGGAAAGGTCTCTGTTTCACAGATACGCTGGGATGTAAATAGGTGGCTCTGGGGAGAGAAAGCCTCTCTATGTCTCTGGACGGTTCTGCCATTTGAGTTCCCACTAAGTCATCCTTTAACCCCGGTGCTGAAGCTGTTTGCTTAAAAAGTTCTGAGTGGCCGTACAGAAATGTGAAAATATTCGTGAAGTATTATTTCCTGACAAGTGTATATTCTGGAGTGAGCATCGATGAGATAGATGTGAATCCTGTTCTGTCAGCTCATCTCAGTTCCCATTGTTCTCCATGCTGTTGGCCTCTCATTGAGCTGTTTCGGGATAAGCAGACCACTTCCTTTGTCTGGTATTCAGCTGAGGAAAAAGTGCTCTATTCCAGTTCTGGAAGGAAAAACTGACTGTTAGGTTTATTAAGATGCATGTGGGTCTGTAGCTTTTTCCTGAGAAATTTATTTTTTATTTTTTTAAATGATTTTTATTTTTAAGCTTTTTCCTAAGAAATTTAAATTTCAGTTTTGTCTGTTACTGATTTTGCCCTGTATTCTGAAATGAGGTGGGTAACAAATGAAATAAGCCCTAAGTTGTTAACTCTGATGTAGAGTTATTCTTCCACTTGGCATTCTCAGTTGAGTTGCTTGAAGTAGTATTTTCAGTGTTGAATGTTAGGATATATTGATGGTAGGGGTGAGCAGGCCACATAATATTGTACAACAAATTATTTTTCATTGTTCCCATATCTACTACAGGCTTCAGATGAAGAAAACTGTTTACAAACTCCATAGGTATGTCATAGTGAAATTGCAACCATAGTAGCATTATAAAAGATGAATAAAAAGAAAAGAACTCTTAGCTCCATTTGCAGTCTGTTGATCATGCTTTGATGAATGGTTTTTATGTGGGTGGGATGATGTAATTTTACCCATCTTTACACTGATTTTCATTCTCATGAAGAGAAAGGATTTTTTTTTTTTGAACATTTGAAAGCTTGCTGAATAGAGTTGTATTTTTAAAGATCCTAACAGCACTAATTTCAGATTGGTATCCATGGTGATAGAAAAGTGAATTCAATATAGGAAAAATAACTTCAAAAATAGATTTGTAAGAAATCCAGAAGGTATGGGACTTGGAAATTCTATTTTCCATTCCTTTTAGACAAAGGATTTGCGGTATCATTAAGTTGGAGGAAGTAAAAATAATTTAAATCACTAACTCTTGTCATAAGTTTCTATCAGCAAATGTCGCCTAATCTTTTTACAGTGTATGCTCTTGGTCCCTGTGGTTCAGGTACCATGTAAAACATCTTGATGTTCATTCACTCTTGTGTATAGGAAGTCTTTAAACTCATAAACAGTTCATTCAGAGTGGTTTTACTGTATGTTTTGTTTAGGTGAAGATCATTGATAAGAGATTCTTTCTTCATGGGAAACAAGCAAATATACCAATAAAAGTAGTAAGGTAAAAATGTAATACCTATATTGTAGGAGTTTTTATAGGTGTTCAAAGGCTAGAGAGGTTATTTCCTGTGGCATTCAAGCAAGGCTCTGCTAAGGACTGAATAGATTTTGGATATGCAGAGGTTGAAGGAAAGAGTATTTAGATGAGGGAAAATAGCAGCGGCAAAGGTACCTGGAAGAAAAGAGAATGAGTGCTTTAGAATGATTGTGGAAAAACGGGGTTTAGAAGATAATTTGGAGAAATGCCATCCTTCAAGGCTCGTCGAAGGTATTTGGACTTTACGTTAAAATTGGATTCTTCTTAGTAGCAACTGAGAAAGCTTTGAGGGATTTTGAGAAGAAAGTACCATGATCAGTGTACGAGTGGGAAATGGAAAGAGATCAGTCAGAAGGCCACTGTAATCATCTGGTCTGTAATTGTCTGGACCAGGTGCTCTGAGGCCCGGAACTCCGTAAGCAGCAGTGGAGAATGGGGAAAAAAAGGAACAGATGTGAGAGACAAGTTTGGTGAGATAGGAGAGATTAAGCAATCAAAGGTCTCGATTAGCTCTTGCCCGCAGGAATACAACAAGAAAGGCTGTGCGGAGTGGAGTGTAGGGGAATCTGGAGAGATAAGTTTGGTCAGCCAATCATGATATTTATTTATTCTGGGAATTCAAGAAGAGAATATGCAGGGGAAGAGAGTGAATTCCATTTTGAAAATGAGTGCTGCATTCCAGTGAGACGGCATTTGATTATTCAGTCATTCGTCAAATAATTAGTGATCCCCACTTAAATTTCAGATACTTTTCAAGGTCTTGGGGTAGGTGTGTACTTGTCTCATTTTTAATTATATATTCTGTTTAAAAATCTGCCAATGTGTATTACAAATATTTTTACCCCCATTTGTTACTCATCTTTTCACTTGGTTTACTGTGTCCCTTTTGTGATAACTTTAAAAACTTTGATAGGAGTCCGTTTTATCAGTCTGCTCTTTTCATGTTTTAGCTAAGAAATTCTTCCCTACCCTGTGGGCATAAAGATATTTTCCTGTATTTCCATCGTTAATATTACTACTACTACTACTTTATGTTAGAAAGTTTGATTTTCATGCTTGCGTGTTTAATTCACCTGGAATTATTTTTTGAATATGGTATAAGGTATGGATCTATTTCTTTACCTAGTTTTCTTAGACCATTGACTAAGTAGTATGTCTTTTTCCCAGTGGTTTATAAGGCCCATTGGGTCATATATCCATGTCCAAGCATGTGTATCAATTATCTGGCTGTCTTTTCGGATCCATTGGTCCGTGCTCTGTCCCTTTGGTAGTGTCGCACTATCTTAATCAATAGGTTCCTGTTAAACCTTGTTAAATGGCAAACACTTCAAATCTCAGTGAGTTAACACAACAACCATTTTACTGTGTTTTATGATTCCCAGGATTGACTTGGACGGCCACTCTCTGTTGGTCTCCCGTAGGCTCTCTCTGCAGTTGCAGTCACGTGGTGATGTCGGCTGGGGTTGGACTTCTGGTGCTTCAGTGACCCTTCCCTGTGGTCTTTCAAATCTCCAGTGTTTCATACTTGAGAGCCTTTCCGTGCTTTCTCTTGAGTAGCAGTGTGTGGACTTTTTACTGGTGGCTCAGGGCTCTAGGAATAGGCAAGCAGAAGCTGTTAAGACTTGGTAATCACTAGTGTTGGAAGAACATTGCCTTTTCACCATGTTTTATTGGTTCAAACAGTCATAAGCATAGCGTAAATTCAAAAGGAAGGGGGAAAACTCTACTTCTTGATGGGAGGAATAGCAAGTTCACACAAAGAGACACTGAATTCTAGCCTCATTAAATCCTGATATCTGATAGGGCAAATCGCCTAACTTCTTCAGTATTATCTTGGTTATTTTTTGCCCATTGTTTTTCCATTTATATTTTAGGTTCTTCTCGACAAATACTGTGAATAGGAAAAGAAGCTATTGAAACTTTGATAAAAGTTGCATTTGGTCTGTAGGTTAACTGAGGGATAATAGCTGTGTTTGAAAACTGAGTTTTCAAATCTACATGGTTTTATTTATATCTCCCTTCACATCTTTCAATAGTGTTTGGGGTAATTTCCTCTGATATTCAGCACCTTTTGTTTGGTTTATTTTTAGGTACCTTATAGTTCAGTGGAACTGCAGGCCGGGCTCTATGATGGGGTTAGGCCAAAGACAGTTCTGTGCGTTTAGGTGGGATCTGGACTTTGCAGTTGGGTAGGGCTGCTGACTGTGCTTTGTGGTTGGCTGTCCTACCCTAGCTTGACTGTGGACCCCAGCCTGGAGAACCGATGACTGGCTCCTCTTGTCTTACATGGCTACCATTTAGCTCTGTGGTCGCGGCCGGCTGGTCTTTCTGGTTGGGTGGAGTTGCTATTAGGGACACAGAGCCACTGCCAGCGTTCATTGTCTGGTCATTCTGTGCCCCATCCCCTTCTTTGCTACCAGATGAGCCTGGGTGGTCTACTCCTGCCAGTTCCCCTTGTGTTCGCTGTGAAATGAGACAGAGGTGATCCTCCTGAGGTTGGCCCTGACGCTGGTCTCATTTTTACCCACTGGAGAATCCTTTATCCCAGTGATGATTCTCTGCTGGCCTGGAAGAGGGGTATAAGCGAATGTGAAAGTGAAACCACTCCTCTTACCTGTCTAATGCAACTTTTCTGAAATTGTTTTACCTGAGGGGTTTGCCTTGGCCTCACCCCCTGGGTTCTGGAATTTTCAGAAAGGTTTTCTTATGAATGGATAGTTGCTAATGCCCCTTTTCTGAAGTCGGAGTTCCTCCATCTTCCTAATTTCACTCCTCAGATAATCTCTTGATTTTTATTTGAATCCTTCTGGGAGTCCCATAAAGTAGTCCTTTGTTTCTCTTTATGGTGTCCTACAGGTCCTTTAGGTACACTGCATTTTCCTTAATTCCTTTTTTTTTTTTTTTTTGTTCTTTTCTTTGGACTGTGTAATTCCATTTGCCTTTTCTTCAAGTAAGTGGATTCTTCCTACCCAAATCTGCTGTTGCAGTTTTTTTTTTTTGAAATTTTCATTTTATATAGTGATTTGTCATTCCCCCAAATCTGTGTTTGGTTCTCTTTTTTTCCCCCATTCTTTTCATCGATATTCTCATTGGTTGATTCATTGTTTTCCTACTTTCCTTTAGTTCTTTGTGGTTTCTTTGAGCTCTCTGCGTGTATTTTATATAGTTTGTTTAAAATCTGTTAAATTTTATGTCTGAACTTATCAGGGATATTTTCTTTTGTGTTATTTATTTTTCTCATGAAATTTTTTTGTTTATCTTGTGATTTTTTTTGTTGCATACTGGACATTTGATTACTATAATGTGGTAAGTAACCCTGGGGATCAAATTTCACCCACTTTCACAGTTTTGCTGTCTTTTTTGGTGAAGGCTGCAGTTGTCTCATTGTGACTTTGTCAGACTACTCTTGCAAAGACTATATTCCTTGTCATAGGTGCTCATTGAGGGCTGTCTTCTCTCAGCTTGGTTCCAGAAGGTCTTGTCAGGGAATTCCTTGAATGCCAGGACCTAAAAATAAAAAATAAAACAAAAAGCCACTCCACCAGTTTTTGCACATTTCCTTTGTGTTAGAGCTCTCATTCAACACTTAACCAAACTGTTTACATACAGCTCTGTCTAGCTAAAGATTAACTGGAGATTAAAACTCAGGATCTTTTATGTCTTTTGTGTGTATGTTTCCTACCCTGGAAATGTTCTTTGGTTTCTACTGTTTTCTAGAGTGTTGAGAAGGTTGGTTTTTGGTGTTGTTTATTTCTTCCTAAAGTTCTGGGTTTTTGTCTAGTACCATTTACCTTCAGTCTGAGGAAGCTGTTTTAGCTTTTACTGTTATACCAGTCTGATAGAGACAGATTCTCTCAGCTTTTGTCATTTGTAAATGTGTTTATATCTCGTAAATTTCTGAAGGTTATTTTCATGGGATATAGAATTAACAGTCTTTTTCTTCCAGCAGCTTAAAGATAATTCTCTTGTTTTCTGTCCTCTCTTATTTCTGGTGAGAATCAGCTGTCATCTATACGTATTTCCCCGAAATATTATATATACATTTTATTTGCCTGCTTTAGAGATTTTTATCTTTATTTCTGTTGTTCAGAACTGTGATTATGATATGCATAGTACTGATTTTTAAAATGTACCCTATTTGGGATTCACTGAGTTTCTTGAATTTGTTAGTTGATATCTTTCACCAGTTTTAGGAAGTTCTCATCTTTTATCTCAGCTGGTATTTCTCTGCCCATTCCAATCCCATTTCCTTCTGGTATGCCAGCTATACATGTTGTACATTTTGTATTGCTTGTCTGTTTTGGTATTCTCTCAGAGATATCATCTATACTAGTTTTTTGTTGTTGTTCTTTTTTTCATCTTTTGTTTCATCTTGGAAACAAACTTACTTTCTGTTGACCTGTTTTCAAGTTCAGTGATCCTTTCATCTTTTGTGTTCATTTGCTGCTGTCATCTGACATCATGTTTTTATTTTTTGCCGTTTCTTTGAATATTTTTATAGATCAGTATCTGCTAAAATTCCCCATATTCTTACATTCTTAAAATATTATCTGTTCAAACTAAATTTTAGAATTTCTACCATAATTAATTTAATTCTTTTTATTATTTCAATATCTGAGTCATTTCTGTGTTTATACCTTATACCATGAGTCACAATTTCTTACTTCCATGTGTGTTTTTTAATTTTTTTACACCAAATATGTGATTACATAAGAGACAATAGAGGCTAAAGTAATTTTTATCTCCAGGAATGGGTCTGTCTCTTCTTTTTCCATTCTGTTAGATTGTTAATGTTAGGTCATGTTCGTCATGCTTGATGGGTCGCTAAAGTCAAGCTGAACTATGGCTGATATAGACCTGGCTTCTGGCAGCTTTATTTTGCTTTAGTTTATGATTACTTTGAAATATTTTGAGTTTGAGTTCAGGAGGTTTTATTTCCAGCAGGGAAAATTGAAAATTGGTGAAATCTCTTACTGCTTTCCTGCTGAGCCAACAGTTTTCTGAACTGAGGGAGAACAACCCACCTGGCTGCTGGTTGTCTTTGCTCTCCAGCTTTCTGTGCCCACAGAGCTCGCTCTCTCTCTCTCATCTCATCTCATCTCATCTCATCTCATCTCATCTCATCTCATCTCATCTCATCTGCCCTTGGCCAGCTCCTAGCTTATAGCTGCCTTAGACACTTTTGATGCCCGTGTTGCCTCTGTGGGGTTTTTCTTAGTTTCTGTGCTGCCTCCAACCTTCAGTTGTTAAATGTTCTGAGCATCTCAGAGGTCTCTCTCAGCTTTCTTATGCTTCTTCCCATCTCCAGTGTTTAGCTGCCTTGTGTGTGTGAAGACTCCACACGCTGCATGGGTTTATTTGTCTCAGTTTTCCTGCTCTTCCCCCTGCCCTCACCTTTGGATACTTGGTGAACAGTGAATATCTCTGGGGGTCAGTTGCCAAGTGGGCGTTGACTAACTGCTACAAGGTGTTCCTTGGAATTTTAGTTTTCATTCCTGTTCAAATGCATTCGTAAGGGGCTTGGCTGCTTTCTCCTCACCCCAAGTAATGCAGGCTCTTTATCTTCCTGCATCTTTGCCAGGCACCCCAGCACATACATACAAAAACCTCTTCTATCTCAGGAAGTCTTGTCACTTTTTGTAATTTAGTTTGTGTAGGTTTCCTTTCACTTTTAATTCTTTCACTTTAAAAAAAAAAAAAAGAGAGAGAGACCCTCATTTTGGGAGTTCTCATCGTGGCTCAGAGGAAATGAACCTGACTAGTGTCCATGAGAACGCGGGTTCTATCCCTGGCCTCTTTCAGTGGGTTAAGGATCCAGTGTTGCTGTGAGATGCAGTGTAGGTCGCAGACATGGCTTGGATTTGACCTTGCTGTGGCTGTGGCATAGGTCGGCAGCTGTAGCTCTGATTTGACCCTTAGCCTGGGAACTTCCATTTGCTGTGAGTGTGGCCCTAAAAAAAACCCAAAAAAACTCATTTTTTGGTTAATCTGGCTTATTTGGGCTACTGTGAGAATGATCATTATCCTCTGAACTTCTCCTCCAGATGGGTTTTTTAAAAAATGCTTTGTGATACTGCTTTCAAAAATAGAGAATATATTATACTCTATATATCATACAATATTAAATATAATGATAGGTCATGTTTATTAAGTACTTACTGGGTGCCAGGCACCTTGAGGAGCGCTTTCAATGCATTATCTCGTTTAGTACTCATGAACTTGAGAGTAGGTATTATTATGTCATCCCAGTTTTCCAGATGAGGGACTACATAGATAGGTCAGCATGACATAATCAATTAGTGACAATTTTAAACTCAGGGTTGTCTGTACTGGAGCAGAGTTTGCAGAGTCACATCCTTAAATGGGACAGATATGTAAATAAAGGCGTGAAGTGAGTAGGGTGTAAAAAAAAAAAAACAAAGCAAACAGCATAATGAACGATAGTTTACATTCAACCTAGATGTTGACTAAAAAGTAAAGAGTAATCACTTCTGAGACAGGATCTTTTGAAGAGTGCACACCTCAGTCGCAGGGGTCGGTCACTTCTCAGCTGGAACCAGCTGTTGCTCAGTGTGAGACTGTGGGTCCAGGATTTCATATTTTCAGATTTTTCAGTAGAAGCCAGAAATATGTACTTTTCATATGAAACCACTCAGTTTCTAAATGTTAGCTGCTGGTTCAAATAAGACGAAACTAAAATCCAGTGTGCAGACCGACATGATGAGTCTGAAATAACACGTGTCTGCAGCCCCCACCTGCTCTCTGGGCACCCAGTCTGCAGTCTCTGTAATAGAGCCTGAGCTCTTTTAAACCACCTGGTCACACTCTCTCAGTGCCCATCTTAATGCCTTCCTTTCACATATGCGCTATAAATAAAAGAAGTGAAGGCTTGCTGTTCTACAGTTGCTCTAGTTTAGCTAAAAGCTACAAAGACAGTTTTTAAGAAAACATTTTTTAAGATTTCTGAATTCTTCATTTTTTCTGACTTAAGCGATAGAACTCCGTTATGGGGCATATCTTACCGTAAGTTGATGTGCGGGCCCAAGTATTATTGAATGCTTATTTTATTCTTGTTCATTAATCATGACTTTCTCTCCCTCTCTTCTGTCCCTTTGTCTTTGACATAGCTTTCACTTTCAGAAGAACAGAATGAAGTAACAAAAAATGGCTGTGAATCTAAAGAGCTGGTCTACCTCGTGCACATTGCTTGCCAGGTAATTTTGTAGCTGTGTTCTCCATTTCCAAAATTTAAGAAGAAGTAAATATGAGTGAATAACATTGAATAAATGAATGAATAAATATGAACGGATAACATTGACTGTGGGAGTACAAATGTTTTATTTTATTCTTTCAGTCACATATATTGGCATTTCTGCATGTGAAACAATCAGTTTAATAGAATCAATTTAGATATTTAATTTACAGACTTAATCCTATTTTGTAAGAGTAAAGGAAATATATCATTTATTGATGATGAGATTAAATGATTCAGATACTGGTCACATATTACAGTAAGAAAGCAGACTGAGTAGTCCCTGCATCAGATGATCACTTTTCTAACCAAGATGTAACAGTAGAATGTGTGTATATTTTAGAAGTATGCTATTTCTTAACTCTTGTATTAGAACTTTTTTGGGGGTAATTACCTTTATTTGCTCTTAATGAGATTTAAAACATGTCATTTGTCATTGTTTCTTCCATCAGGTGAGCAGTTAGTTCCTTTGTCCATGAGCCTTCTTGTCTATTTTTGAATTAGTCAGGTGTTTTTAAGGAAAGCTTTCTTACTTGCAAAGTTTTTAGTTTTCTTGGGAGAGAGTAACATAAGGGTACTTACATTCCCCCACCCCAATATTATTCACATACCTGAAATTAAAAGTTAAATAATCTCAAGTTCCTGCTGGGTGCGGTGGGTTAAGGATCCGATTGCAGCCGCTTGGGCCACTGCTGAGGCATGGGTTTGATCCTCAGCCTGGCGTATTGGGTTAAAGATTTGCTGTTGTCCCAGCCTTGGCGTTGGTAGCAGCTGTAGCTTGAATTTGATCCTTGGCCCAGGAACTTCCTTATGCTGTGAGTGTGGCCAAAAACAAACAAAAAACTTAAATAATCTGGAAAAGTCTAATGCCTGTTTAATAGGTTGTTAGTCTTGGTGTGACCCTAAGGAAAATCTTTCAGAATTAAGTGGGCTTTTTTTTTTCCTTCCTTCCTTCTTTCTTTCTTTCCTTTTTCTGTTTTCCCTTTTTTTTCTAGTGGCTAGGATTCAGTGCTTTCACTGCTGTGGCCCGGGTTTGATCCCTGGTCTGGGAACTGAGATCCCACAGAATTAAGTGTTTCTATTTATAGGTGAGACAATATGAGATTAGAAATTCAGTTTATCTTGTGTGTGTATGTATGATGATGTCCAAAGTTACATACCGTTTACACATATTTTATTGGATGTCGTCTTTGTTCCTTTGAGAAATTGGGCACTCTAACTCACTGTTTCAGGTCGTATTTCATAAAATGCTTCTATTTGGTGAGTTAATTTTTAAGTGCAAATATCAAGTGCTTTTATGATGAACCATTACTAATAGGTGAATATAAAACATTTCTTCTTTATCTGAAGTACATGGTTGGCATATCAGTCATGAACTTAATATTCCATCTAATTCCTGTACCTTTTAGCATCTTTTCTTCCTAGCACTGATTTCCATTTGTTCTGACAATGCAGATATTTTTATTCTCATAAGCAAAACACAATGTCAGAATACCTATCCTCTTCTTAAAAAATAACCTTCAAAAGGTAAGCATTGTATTTTGGTACCATGCCTTAGAATGTATAATTGTTACTTGGTTATGCTTCCGTGAATTAATGACCTAGATAGTCAGGCTATTTCCTGATTGTAAATTTCTTGTCAAGCTGGTTAAAACATTTCAAACTACTTGTTATACCATTTATTACATCAAAGTAGTAATTTGCTGCATCCTAATAATGCCATCGCGTTTGTCCTCTGCCTCACCACTCCAGGTAATCATCAGTAGCTTCTCATGGCTTACCTTCTGTATTCTTGCCATATATGTCGGCCATAAACCATATTAAACTAGAATCCTATTTTTTTTTTTATAACTAAGAGAGACTTATAATCAAACCCTCTAATTTTGCAAATGAGAAGATCGAGGCCCAAATTATGGAAGTTGCTTTCCTAAGCTATATGAAATCTTAGCGGGAGCTCTTAAAAACTTCAGTTTCTTGATTGCCAGCTTTTCTTGCATCTCCTTGAAATTCGCAGTCTACAACAGATTTAATCTTCAAATGAGATAAGATCACCTGTACTGCCCTGCCTGAGCTCTCTCCTTCTCTTACTGATCATTATTTAGACTAAGTTGTCTTACCCAGTATTGCCATGTTATACCTCAGATGTTCCTGTCCTTATCTTTTAATTCTGTTCTCCAAGTAAACAAACTGGGAAAAAAGAAGTGTTATGTAAAACAAATAGATGAGCTAGAATGAGTAAAGAAACAGTCTGTGTCATTGGTATTGATCTGAGTGGTATACTTTTTCTTTTCTGCAAAACATACTGATTTTTCTTTTACATATTCCCTACTTTTCAGGAAATATAGTGTATGTAGTTAGAAATCAATGAAAGTAAAAATTCTAGAAAATTCAGGAATATTTCAGGGTAGATAGAAAAAAGGCTTTTTAATGTCTCAACTGTTGAAAATTCAATAGTTTTTAAAGGATCAAAATTAGATAAGCCCTGATACTAATTACATTAAACCCCAATGCATAGAATAAAGCATTTGTAAGTGTAATGTCAATAGTAGACACTCTTAAAACACTTTGTATTCTATTGTTTTTTCATAAGCAATAGGGAAACAGCAGCTTTTAAGTGTTAATTTTAAAACGGTTAATTTTTTTCTAAATTTTTTCTGAAGATCAGGTTTTTCATAGATATTTACAGTAATGTGAAGGCTCCTTTATGTCTTGGTCAAGTGGCGCAAACAATTGGTGTTAGGTGAATGCTTTTCTGCTTCAAAATATCTTCTGACTCCAATGCTTGAAATTCCATCGGAAATGCATTCCTCGGTATTAATTATCTCCTTCACTCAGTCCATTTAGAATACGCTGTTACTAAGGAAATGGAGTTGAATATGAGCGTTTGTAGAGCATCTGTGTAGGAACACAATGTATAAGCAGATTGCAGACATTCTTATTTAAACCTCAAAACTTTTCTCAGAATGTAGGTGTTACTGTTGCCATTATATAGATGAATAAACTGCTATTCAAAGGCTTAAGTACTTATGTAAAGTTCCATATTTAGGATAAGGCCAGGGTGAGATTTAAATCAGGTCTTTCTTTTCACTGAACTTCATCATATGTACAATTAATTCATAGTATTAATTCTTTTGCAGGTAACTTTCTCATGATAATAGGACTTCAAAAGAAATGGGTGAACACAATTCTTCTCCAAAAGAACAGCAAATATATGTAGATTTAGTCCCTTTCCACCTCTGTTGTTGGGCTTTCGTAATAACATATGTGTTTGTGCCCTATAGTTGATTATAACCTTTTCAACTGCCACGGTGGGATAAAACGTACATTTAAACATGATACTCTCATGGTTAAACTCTTCGATTGATTGACACTGAATTTAAAACTGAACCCAAACTGCTCACCCAGGCCTGTGAGGGCCCTGCAGAATCTGGATCTTGCCTACTTCTTCTGCATCATGTCAGGACAATTTTCTCATTCCTATGCTTTGGTCACACTAGCTTTCAGTCAGTTCCTTTTTTCCTGCAACAAGGCATTGAATTTTGGTCAGCTGGTAGCTCCAGTGACATGTGTGCTCTTGCTGTGTCTGATGCCTTCTCAGTTTTTAGAATGCACTTGAGGTATTTATTACCTCCTCGGGAGGGCTTTTCCTGACCACCCTCACCGAAGTAGATTCTTGCTTATTTCTTCATAGTACAAAAGTGTCATTATTTTATTACTTAGGTATTTATTAAATTTAAAAAGTTTTTTCTTCACTAGAAATAAATTCTAAGAAGTCAGAGGTTTTGATGGTCTTTCTCTATTGTATCTCTAATGCTTACTCCAGGGCTTGGTATTATCTAGGTTCTCAGTAAATATCTGGTGAATGAATGAGAGAAAGAAGAACAAAATTTTGTCTCAGAAATTTGATCCTATATACGCTGGGATGTTTCTTTTTCTCTCATTCTTGTTTATCAAGTCTGGTCAAACATTGTCGATTTTTGTTATCCTTAGCAGTACTTACTTGATAGCAATAATTATTAAGTATAGAAATTAACCACGAATTAAAATTTAGACAGATGTATATAATGAATATTTTGTTTTGTTCTTTACAAAATAAAGTGTAAAAATTTCTAAAAACTCTGATCAGTTTATTCAGTCTATATGGAAATTGCAGAATTCAGGTTTTCTTTTTTAATATATGAAATTTAAAGTTCTTTTTTCGTATCTACTAAAAGATAAGTATTTTACTATTTTTAGAATTTTACTCAATGGCTTTAAAGCAGTTTGAGAGGATTTGCAAATTATGTGTTAAGGTTTTAGTGTTGTGAATGTAAATCTGTATAGAAGAGCAGACTTTTTATTGGCACAAGAACAGTTTTAAAACGTTGAAAGGTAACAGTTTATTGATAAATGAGCAAATAATTTTGAGATCCATTCCCCAGTGTTTATCTTTTTGAGGCTCTGAAGGTTGTTGTCTTTATGCGGTTGGTTATTGATATTTATTTCTTTGAGCAAGACTCCAGAGAGAGAAAAGAACATTTTTTTTAAATAAATAAGCTTAACTTTTTAGATCAATTTTAGGTTTATAGCAAAACTGAGTGGAAAGTACAAGGTTTCCATATATCCTGGTCCTCAGACATGCACATCTCCTCCACTGTGGATACCCCCCACCCCACTAACATGGTATCTTTGCTACAGTTGAACCTACATGGATATCCTGTTATCATCAAGGGTTCACTCAAGGTGTGGTACGTTCTTTGGGTTTGGGTACATTCATTTATATCCACCATTATAGTATAGAGAATTGTTTCATTGTCCTGTAAATTCTCTGTGCTCCACCTGTTCATCTCTCACTTCCTCCTAGGCCCTGGCAACTACTGATTTTTTAAGTTATGTCCATAGTTTTCGTCTTTTCCAGGATGACATTATGGTTAGAATTATATAGTTTGTGGCTTCTTCAAGATGGCTACTTTCACTTAATAATATGCATTTAAGTTTCATGACTTTTCATGACTTGATACTTATTTCTTTTTAGTGCTGAGTTATATTCCATTGTTTGGATGTACCAAAGTTTATCCATTTACCAGCTAAAGGAGGTCTCAGTTGCTTCTAGGCTTTGGCAATTATGGACAAAGCTACTGTAAACATTCATATGTGGGTTTTTGTATGGACAGAATTTTTCAGCTCATTTGAGTAAACACCAAGGAGTGCAATTGTTGAACCCTGTGGTTAAGAGTAGGATTAATTTTATAAGAAATTGACAAGTCTTCCAAAGTGGCTGTGCCGTTTAGTATTTGTACCAGCAGTGAAGGAAAGTTCCTGTTGCTCCACATCTTCATTAGCATTTGGTGTTATCAGTGTTCCGAATTTTTGCCACTCAAATAGATGTGTTTTTATTTTCATTTCTCGGATAACGTATGATGTGGAACATCTTTTCAAATGCTTGTCATCTATATATATCGTTTTGGTGAGTTATCTGTTAAGGTCTTTGGCCCATTTTTAAAATCAGTTGTTGGTTTTCTTATTGCTGATTTTTATGAGTTCTCTGTATATTTTGGTTAACAATCCTGTGTCAGGTATGTCTTTTGCCAATATTTTCTCCCAAGTCTGTGGCTTGTCCGTTTTCAGTCTCTTGATAGGGCAGAAAATTTTAATTTCAGTGAAATCCAGCTTATCAGTTCTTTCTTTCATGGATTATGCCTTTGGTATTGTATCTAAAGAAAGTCATCACCAAACCTAAAGTCATCTATATTTTCTCCGATGTTATCTTCTAAGAGTTTTATTTTTTTGTGTTTTATGCTAAGATCTTTTTGAATTAGTTTTTGTGAAAGGTGTAAGGTCTGTGTCTAGATTCTCTTTTTTGCATGTGAATGTTCAGTTGTTCCAGCACCATTTGTTGGGGAAAAAAAACCCAAAAAAACCATGTCTTCTCTCCATTGTGTTGTCTTTGCTCTTTTGTCAAACATCAGTTGACTATATTTAAGTGGATTTGTTTCTGGCCTGTCTATTCTGTTCTGTTTATGTACATATTTATTCCTTTGCTAATACCATATTGTATTGATTATTGTAGCTTAATGGTAATTCTTTAAGTTACATACTGTCACTCCTCTTTGTTTTTCTTCTTTAATATTGTGTTAGCTATTCTGGGTCTTCGGCCTCTCCATATACATTTTTTTTTTTTTTGTGTGTTTTTGCCTTTACCTAGAGCTGCACCCGCGGCATATGGAGGTTCCCAGGCTAGGGGTCTAACAGGAGCTGTAGCTGCCGGCCTTCGCCACAGCCACAGCAACGTGGGATCCGAGCCGCGTCTGCGACCTACACTACAGCTTACGGCAATGCCGGATCCTTAACCCACTGAGCAAGGCCAGGGATCGAACCCACAACCTCATGGTTCTTAGTCGGATTTGTTAACCACTGAGCCACGAAGGGAACTCCCTCCATATACATTTTAGAATCAGTTTGTCAGTATTCAGAAAAATAACTGACTGGGTTTTTTACAGATTGTAAATCTGTAGATCAAGTTGGGAAGAATTAATGTATTGGCAGTATTGAGTCTTCCTATCCATGACCATGGTATATCTCTCCATATTTAGTTATTTGACTTCTTTCACCAGTTTCATAGTTTTCCTCACATAGCTCTTATACATATTTTGTTAGATTTATACCTAAGTATTTCATTTTGGGGGTGCTAATGTAAATGGTATTGTGTTTTTAATTTCAAGCTGCACTTATTCATTGCCTGGTATATAGGAAAGCAATTTGTATAGCAATCTTGTATCCTGCTGTTTTGCTATACTCAATCACTAGTTTTAGAAGTTTTTTATTCTTTTGCATTTGCTACCTAGAAATCATGTCATCTGTGGGTACAAAGGAAGTTTTATTTCTTCCTTTCCAACCTATATATCTTTTATTTCCTTTTCTTGTCTTATTGCATTAGCTGGGAATTCCAGTACATTGTTTTAAAGCAGTGACAAGAGAAGATAATCCTTGCCTAGTTCTGATTTTAGTTGGAAAACTTCAAGGTTCTCACCATTAACTGTATTAGCTGGAGGTTTTTAAATAGATATTCCTTATCAAGTTGAGAAAGTTTCCCTCTATTCCTAATTTACTGAGAGTTTTTTTTTAATGAGAGTTTTTATCATAAATGTGTTGAATTTGGCAAATGCTTTTTCTGTATCTGTTGATACAATCATGTGATTTTTCTTCTTTAGCCTGTTGATGTTGTAGATTACATTAGTTGATTTATTTAATGTTGAACCAGCCTTTAATACCTAGAGTAAATTCCTCTTGATCATAGTATCTAATTCTTAAAAAAAAAAAAAACTTCCGAAAGTGTTTGTGAAGAATTGGTATAATTTCTTTCTTAAATGTTTGGTAAAATTTGCCAACGAGCCCATCTTGACCCGGTTCTTTTCTCTTTTATTAAGTTTTCAATCAGTTTCCTTAATAAATATAGGTCTATTCAGAATATGATTCCTCTTTTTGCAAGTTTTGGCAAATTGTATCTTTTAAGGAAATGGGCTGTTTCTTTTAGGTTCTCAAACTTATGGGCATAGAGTTATTTATAGTATTTATTTATTATCCTTTTAGTATTTGTAGGATCTATTGTTATGTTCCTGCTTTCATTTCTGATATTAGTAATTTATGTCCTCTCCTTTTTTTTCCCCTAACTTAGCCTGGCTAGAGGTTTATTGATTTTATTGATCCTTTCAGAGAACAAACTTTTTGTTTGTTGATTTTTCTCTCTTGATTTTCTGATTTCAAGTTCACTGATTTGTGCTATAAGTTTTATTATTTATTTTCTTCTGTTTATTTTGGTTTTAATTTGCGCTTCCTTTGCTATTATATAGTGCCCTTTTTCTTGGACAACTTTCTTTTCTCTGAAATCAGCTCCATATGAAGTTAATGTAACTGCTCCTGTTTTCTTTCTGTTAGTATTAGCATTGTCTGTCTTTCTCCATTTACTTTAAATATATATGTGTGTTTATGTATGGGTTTCTTATAGGCAACATGTAGTTGGGCTTTACTTTTTGATTCTTGTGACAGTCTTTGTCTTTTAATTTGTGCGTTTAGACCGTTGATATTTAAAGTGATTATTGGTGTAGTTGAATTAATATCTACCATATTTGTTACTGTTTTTATTTCTTCCTATTTTTGTCTTCCATCCTTTTTCTGCCTTTTGTGGTTTAACTTAGCATTTTATATGATCACATCTCTTGAACTTCCTTAGCATATCAGTTCCATTTTTTTAAAGTAGTTGCCATAGATTTTTGCAGTATGTCTTTCTAACTAGTCCAAGTATACTTTCAAATAATCTTCCTTTCAGTGTTAGTACCTTATAGTAACCCAGTAATAGTAATTTTTCCCTACAGACCATGTATCATTGCTGTCATTTATTTCATTTATACATCAGCATACATAAGCATGTATTTTTTTTTGGCCATGCCTGCAGCATGTGGAAGTTCCTGGGATAGGGACTGAACCCATGCAACAGCAGTGACAGTGCCCAGTCTTTAACTGCTAGGCCACCAGGGAACTCCAATAAGCATGTATTATTAAATACATTGTTTCCATTATTATTATTGAACAAATGTTATCTCTGAGATCAAGTCAGAATTTTAAAAAGTATCCTCAACAGAATATTCGCAAGTTCAACACTACATCAGAAGGCTCATGTGCCATTATCTAGTAGGACTTATTCCAGGGCTGTAGGTATGGTGCAGCATCTACAGATCAGTCATCGTGATACACATCATTAACAAAATGATGGATAAAAAAACATGTGGTCATCTCATTAGATGCACAAAGCATTTCACAAAGTTCAACATTTGTTTATGATAAAACTTTCAACAAATTGGATATAGAGAAAATGTGCCTCAATATATGAAGGCCATATATGAAAAGCCTACAGCTAACAACATACTCAGCTGTAAAAAGCTGAAAACTTACCTTCTAAGTTCAGGAACGAGACAGGAATGCCTACTGTGACCGTGTCTATTCAACAGTTTGTTGGAAGTCCTAGTCAGAGCTACTTGGCATGAAAAAGAAATAAAAGACGTACAAATTGAAAAGGGAGAAGTGAAGCTGTCACCATTTGCACATCACATGGTATTATAAAGAGAAAACCCGAAAGACCCCACCAAAAAACTATTAGAACTAATAAACAAATTCAGTAGCTATTTATAAAATTATTATACAAAAATCAGTTCCATTTCTATAAACTAATAACAGACTATCAGAAAGATAAATTAAGAAAACAATCCCATTTGCATTTATGTCAAAAATAGTAAAATACCTAGGAATAAATTTAACCAAGAAGATGAAAGATTTGTACACTGAAAACTAAGATAATGTTGAAAGAAATGGAAGATGATACAAATAAATAGAAAGATAGTTCTTTGCTCATGGCTTGGAATAATTAATATTGTTAAAATGTCCGTACTCCCCAATGCAATATACATATTCATGCAACATTAATGGCATCATTCACATAAATAGAAGAAACAATCATAAAATTCATTTGGAACCGCAAAAAACTCTGAATATCCAAAGAAGTCTTGAGAAAAAAGAACAAAACTGGAGGCATTGTGCACCCTGTTTTCAAATTGTATTACAAAGTTACAGTAAACAAAACAATGTGGTATTGTCATCAAAACAGAAGAATAATTGATAGAATAGAGTAGAGAGCTCAGAGATAAACCCACACATATATGATCAATAGTTTACAACAAAGGAGCTGAGATAATACAGTGGGAAAAGCACAGTTTCTTTAATAAATGGTGCTGGGAAAATTGGAGAGCCACATGCAAAAAAAGATTGTTATCTTATACCATACACAAAAATTAATCCAAAATGGTTTATAGGCTTAGATATAAGACCTAAAGCCATAAAACTAGAGAAAACATAGATGATATCCTCCTTGACATGGGTCTTGGTGATGATTTTTTTTAAAATCTAATTCTCAAATCAGAGGGAACAAAAGCAAAAATAAACAAGTGAGACTACGTCAAATTAAAAAGCTTCTGGGAGTTCCCATTTTGGCCGAGCAGATTAAGGACCTGACTAGTATCCATGAGGATGTGGGTTTGAAACCTGGCCTCACTCAGTGGGTTAAGGATCTGCTGTTGCCACAAGCTGTGGTGTAGGTTGCACATATGGCTTGGGTCTGGCATTGCTGTGGCTATGGCATAGGCTGGCAGCTGCACATTGATTTGATCCCTAGCTTGGGAACTTCCAAATGCCATGGGTACAGCCCTAAGAAGACAAGAAGGAAAAAAAAAAAGCTTCTGTACTACAAAGGATACCATCAAGAAAATATACCAATCTGTGGAATGGGAAAAAATGTTTGTAAACCTCATGTCTGATAAGGAGTTAATATCAAATATATACAAGTAACTGCTGTAACCCAATCGCAAAAAGCAGTATGATTTTAAAAAAAAAAGGACAGAGGTCTCTTTAGTCTCTCCAACAATTTGTGTTGAGAAAAGCTGGACAGCCTCGTGTAAATCACTCCCTTGCACCATACACAAAAATAAACTCAAACTAGTTTGAAGGCCTAAATATACGATATGATGCCATGAAACTCCTAGAAGAGAACATAGGCAAAACATTCTCTGACATGTCATAGCAATATTTTCTTAGATCAGTCTCCCCAGGCAAAAGAAATAAAAGCAAAATTAAACAGATGGGACCTAATCAGGCTTAATAACTTGCACAGCAAAGAAAAATATCAACAAAACCTATGGAGTGGGAGATAATATTTCCAAATTTTGTGACTGACAAGGGGTTAATAACCAAAATAGACATACAGCTGATACATTTCAATTTCAGAAAAACAAGCAACATAATCACAAAATGGGCAGAAGACTTATACAGACATTTCTCTAAAGAAGGCGTACGGATGACCAATAGGCACAAGAAAAGATGCTCAGTATCACTACTTATTAGAGAAATGCAAATCAGAATTGCAGTGAGGTACCACCTCATGCCAATCAGAATGACCATCATCAAAAAGTCTAAAAATCATAGGAGTTCCCGTCGTGGCTCAGTGGTTAGTGAATCCAACTAGGAACCATGGGGTTGCGGGTTCAATCCCTGGCTTCGCTCAGTGAGTTAAGGATCCAGCGTTGCCGTGATCTGTGGTGTAGGTTGTGGACGCGGCTCGGATCCCACGTTGCTGTGGCTGTGGAGAAGGCCGGCAGCTACAGCTCCTGTTGGACCCCTGGCCTGGGAACCTCCATATGCCGTGGGTGTGGCCCTAAAATGACAAAAAAAAAGTCTAAAAATCATAAATGCTAGAGAGGGTGTAGAGAAAAGGGTCTGGAGAAATTTTTCAATTTTTAAAAATCCAGAGCTTTGAAATAAACCTGTACTGTTGGTGGAGATGTATGTAAGTTGATGCAGCCAGTATGGAAAACAGTGTGGAGATTACTTAAAAAACTGGAAATAGAGCTACCATGTGATCTAGCAGTCCTAGTGTTCTGTAGATATATATTGAAAAAATGAAAACTCTAATTCAAAAAGATACATGCACCTCAGTGTTCATAGCAGCACTATTTATAACAGCGAAGACATGGAAACAATTTAAGTGTCCTTTATAGATGAATAGATGAAAAAGATGTGGTATATTTATACAATGGACTATTGCTCAGCCATTAAAAAAATGAAATATTGCCATTTGCAAAACATGGATGGACCTAGAGAATATCATACTAGCTGAAATAGAGAAAGACAAGTATTATATGATATCACTTATTTTGGGGGAAGCTAAAATAAATTCAAATGAATCTATATATAAAATAGATTATGGTTACCAAAGGGGAAAAGGAGGAGGAGAAGGATATATTAGAAGTATAAAGTTAACAGATAGAAGCTGTTATACATAAAATAGATAAGCAACAAGGATTTACTGTATAGCACAGGGGACTATATTCAATAACATAATAACCTATAATGGAAAATAATCTGAAAAAATACATATAATACATATGAATCACTTTGCTATACACCTGAAACTAACACAATACTGTAAATCAACAATATTTCAATTTTTAAAAGTTCAGAACTTTGAAACTAAAAGTCAACATCTGCTTAGTATCTGTGATAGAGATATACATGATAAATCAATTTTTGTAATTTTCTGATATTTGAAATATAGCATAATTTTTGAAATATGTATACATGTGAAAGAAAATATATTTACAACTATGCAGTTAGTTGTTTTTCTTTCTTTTCTGTCTTATTGTTCATTTTTATTTTCTATTTTTGCCATTCCAAAGGAACAAGTGTTTAACCCCCTGTTGTCATTCAGGAACGCTTTGGGTAGAAGGCAACCATAGAACTAAGAAAATAAAGGGGCTTTCCTGAGCACAGGATAAAAGAACTACTTTCTATAGTAAAGCAGTACTTACAAATCATGGAGGCAAGAAAGGGAACATTTCACAAATGGAACAAATACAAGTAATTGAGCATAACTGGAGGCAAAGAAAGGGCATGGAGGAATAGTGGGTGAGATCACACAGTAAATTTAGACAGGGCTCAAATGGTAAAAGCCCTGGTATGTGCAAGTGTGTTCGGACTTAATCTTGTGGAGCAATGGTTCCCAACCCAGGCTGATCGTAGAAATTAACTGGATCCCATCCCAGCCTTATTCAACTAGCATTTCTTATCTGCCGCATCTGTTCTCTTATTTCATTCTAACCACCCTCTGAAAGAGGGAGGTGGTATTGCTTTTTGTCTGTGTAGTGGAGAATTGCAGTCCAGAGTAGATTAGACAGGTTTCTCATGTTAGTTTTTTTTCCCCTCATTATAGGTGATTTACAGTGTTTTGTCAATTTTCTGCTGTACAAGGTGACCCAGTCACACATACATGTATACATTCTTTTTTCTCACATTATCATGCCCCATCGCAAGTGACCAGACAGAGTTCCCAGTGCTATACAGTAGGATCCCATTGCTTATCCATTCCAAAGGCTATAGTTTGCATCCATTAACCCCAAATTCCTGTTAGTTTTTGACATACTTGTGGTGAGAATTAGCAGCTCTCCCATGAAACGATACCTTCTGCTTCTGCCCCATCTGGTGGAGGCAAGTGGAGAAGAGCTACACTAAAGATATTTTTTCTGGTTCTGAATGGTTGCTTTATCTCCCAGTCTCTCCAGACTTTTATGAGATGAAAGCTTCCATATAAAATTAGATTAAATTGTAAAACCAAATGTTGTGTAGTGGAACCAGCTCATCGTTGCTCCTCACAGGAGCTTTTGAAGGCTTTTTGTCAGTGTGACCTGACAAACTCTGTCTTTGATATTGGGAGAAGGGGAGTGAAGGGCAAGGTCAAAGACAGGGCAGTCAGAAACGACAGCAGTCCTTACTAAAGCTGGAACTATAGGAAGTGATAGATTCAAGGGGAGATCAGAAGACGGTATTTAATAAATATGCTCTATGAATGGATTTTCATTTGCAACAAGCTTGTGAGGTTAGGCAAGGAAAGGAGATGTAATAAGTTCTAGGCAATATATGTATATCAAATGCTTACAGATGAAGGTTTTAGTAGTATTGATTTTTAGTTATTTCTAGTCTTAGTCACAGAAGATGTTCATGATAACTAATTGATAACCTGATTTATTTTTCTTTGATCTTTGGTAATATTCTACCACACGAAATCGTGTTATGGTTCTTTCTGTGGGTTTAAGGTCACAGTGCTGTCTTCCCATCTGGCAGTTGTTATTCCCAAGGAAAGCCAGTGGACTTAGCCAGTGCTGCGAAGAGGTTTAGTGGACAGGTCTACCTTATTTTTCCATTCTTGACCTAGGGGTTCAGGACTAGGGGGTTTTGGAGTTTGTTTACTGTCAAGTTAATTAGTAAATATAAAATCTCATGAATAAAATTCATTATGGAATGAAACCTCATTCATGACCATTTCCTAATAGAGACAAATTGTAGGAGTCTTTTTTTCTTACTCATAGGGCAAAAGTTGGATTGTTAAAAGAAGTTATGAAGATTTTCGGGTACTTGATAAACATCTTCATTTATGTATATATGATCGTCGATTCTCCCAGCTCTCAGAGCTTCCCCGTTCTGATGCCCTGAAGGACAGCCCAGAGGTAAGCATTTAGTGCTTTGCAGGAGCAATCACTATATGTAACTTAGGAGGGAGATTTCCCCGGTATACTAAATAAAATCTTACATTGAACACTCATTTCAGATTACTGAAAAAATTAGTAATGCTATTAGAATGAAAAACTTTCAGTGTATAGTTTTATAAGAAAAACTCTTATCTTAATGTATAAGTGGGCTATATATGAGCAGATTTTTCTTCAAAGAGAATACAAAATATAGAAGCAAAAATATGGAAAACATTGTCATCACTTAGTAATTAAAAGATGTTACTCAGTTTATGATAGCAGGCTGTGTCCATGCACTTAGTTTCACTCCTTCCAAAATTTCTAGTAAGACTATAAGAGTTTTTTTTTTAATATAAAAGGGAATAGATTCTTTATAACACTGGAGAATAAAAAGAACCATCGGGGCATCAAAAATTTTTGAAGAATCTTTGAAAGTAGACAGGGTAAGATTTATGGGAGCAGGAAAACACAGCATAAGAAACTCGTGCAGGAGGATTGCAGAGGGACAGACAAACCAGATTATCTTTAACTTAAGAACCAAGTGAGCAAAGTAACTGAGAAGAGCAAACAGCCTTCGGAAGCACGATTACTATCCTCAGAGAGAAAGTCAGGTGGTCACAGTCATGGACTGAGAACAGATTTTTATAAAAATAAAATAATCAGAGATCTTAGAAATGAACATGTATGGTTATTCAGATTAATTTTAATAATAGAAAACCTAAATAGTTGGACCACATACAAATGGACGCGGATGAAGATAGAATTAGTGAGCAGGAAGAGCAGGCTTTGTGAGAACACGGCCCCAAAAGGGATAAAAAGTTGTTAGAGAACAGTGAGGAATCACAGAGAATAGATCCGAAAGTGCCTCCTTCCCTCGTGTATAGGAGTTAGGGGAGGAGAGAGTAGATGTAAGTAACTAAAAATTAATATAATAAATTTCCCTAATCTAAAAAAAGGCCTATTTTCAGATTAAATGTGTCCATTAATAAGTGCTAAGTGTAATGAGTGAAAAGACACACCTCTAGAAACCTTGCAGTAAAATTTGAAAATGCCAAATCGGAGGAACCCAAAAAGCATCCAGAGAGCAAAAACCAGATTTTCTCAAAAGAACAAGAAATGTATTGGCATTAGACTCTTCTTGGCAGCCTCAGTGGATTCTTGGAAACAGTGCGGAATGTCTTCCAAGCCCTAAGAGAAAGCCGTTTCAAATCTGTGATTAATTCCCAGGCTATTAAGTAGGTGGGCAAGGTATAGACACCAGTCATGCAAGAACTGACACTGTAACAAGCTCTCGGGAATGTCTTAAAACCACAGATTCTTTGGTTTCATAGAAAACCTAGAAGGCTCTGTCTCTCTGTCCCTTCTCTGCCTGTCTGTTGCATTTTTCTTTCTCATGCTGTCTCAGACCGTGACCACTCGCGACAGGTGCCAGGTGCTCATCTCTTTTTAAGATAGCAGCCAGACTGAGCTGGAGTTTTGTATCACATTTCAGACTTACTGCAGCAACTCCTGTTAGGCCAGCTAGTGTTGGGTCCCGTCTCTGGACCCATCAGCTGACTTGCAGTGTGGGATCCTCCATGAACCTGGCTGTCCTGCCACTGCCGAGAGAGGGGAAGACCGCGGCAGAACTTGGAGAAGGAGCAGCGGGGGGGAGGCTGGGCAGGAAAGCAAGAAAGTTTCCGCTCTCATTTAATATTTTTCAAAATAGAGAAAGAAGGTAATCAAATTAGAAGCTGTACAATGGTATGACCCCGATAATGAAGGGCTAAAAGTTAAAATTCTGTACCAGACAGGAAATTAGGTAAGTGCTAGTAGTTTCAGTCCATGGAACTGTTAAGCTTCTGTGAAGATTCCTCTGTAGCTATTAAAATGCCTAAAAAGCTGCAGATTCCCCCCCACCCCAGAAATAACCAATTTATACCAGTTTCTCTGACGAGAGAGTGTAGTGTCTTTATTCTGTTACCAGCGAATCTTCTTTTTTTCTTTAGTCGGTCTCTCAGATGCTTATGGCTTACCTGTCCCGCCTTTCAGCTATTGCTGGCAACAAGATCAATTGTGGACCTGCCCTTACTTGGATGGAGGTATTAATCTAGTTTACTTTTTTTTTTTTGCTTTTTGCTTTTTTAACTGCACCTGCAGCATATGGAAGTTCTCAGACTAGGGGTTGAATCGGAGCTGCAGCTGCTGGTCTGCGCCACAGCCACCCACAGCAACTCGGGATCCAAGCCACATCTGTGACCTACACCACAGCTCACGGCAACGCCGGATCCTTAACCCACTGAGCAAGGCCAGAGATCGAACCTGCGTCTTCATGGATGCTAGTCGGATTTGTTACCACTGCACCACAGTGGGAACTCCTAGTTTACTCTTTATTGAAGTTAATTTTTAATTATCTACTTAAGTTTAGTATTAATTTAATTTTGATAGTTATTGAGTTTTAAGAATTAAGTAAATGGAGCTTATTCTCATCTTTTGGAAGATGATACATTAAATATTTTTTCATCTCAAATCTGTCTTTGATAATTCAAGAAGCTAAATTACCTTTTAAAGAGTCCAATTTAAGAATGAGTCTTAAAGGGAAAAAGAGAATGAGTCTTGAGTAGTAGAGTATCTAGTCAACATATTACATTTTTCTCCTTAATTTGCACTGGAGAGTTATATTGCTCTCTCCTCTCGATGGGAATTGGAAAGGCAGTGAAAAGTAGAAAGAATATGAGACTTAGAGGCAGGCCAGCTTGCTCTGAGATCTTGGTTCTTGAACCCTGTGGGCTGAGTGAACTGGTTCAAATTATTTAATCTCTGGCAACTTAAATAAAAACCTCTTTTAGCTTTAGTGTCTTCACTGTAAGTGATGATGGTGATAAGTATCTTACAGAGTTATGAAGATTAAATGACTGGCATATAATAAGTACTCAAATGGTGGGGTTTTTTCTAAAGATTCTTTGGGTTATGGCTTTTCTTTTTCTTTTCCTTTCCGGTTTTTTTTTTTTTTTTTTTAGGGTCACACCTGCAGCATGTGGAGGTTTCCAGGCCAGGGGTCAAATCGGAGCTGTGGCTACCAGCCTACACCACAGCCATAGATAGCAACGTAGGATCTGAGTCATGTCTGCAACCTACACCACAGCTCATGGCCACGCCAGATCCGTAACCCCCTGAGCAAGGCCAGGGATTGAAGCTGCCTCCTCCTGAATGCTAGTCAGATCCATTTATCACTGAGCCATGACGGGAACTCCAGTTTTGGTTTTTCTAAATCAAATTGAATTATCTTATATAGATACACAGAAAAACTTGAAAGACCTGTGCCTTTAACCATCTCATAGTACATTTTCTTTGCCACAGATTGATAATAAGGGAAATCACCTTCTAGTTCATGAAGAATCATCCATTAACACTCCTGCTGTTGGTGCTGCCCATGTTATCAAGAGGTACACTGCTCGGGCCCCCGATGAACTGACCTTAGAGGTAAGTGACTAGAGATCCTATGTGTGAGCTCAGTCTCTGCTCCTTTTCTAGCCTCATCTTTAACTGTCTTAATCATTTCCTTAATCAAAAGGACCAGGTTTTTCTGTGCATCATTGTCTTTCTGTCCGACGTGCCATCTGTTTTTATTTAAGTGACTGTCGTGTACTCATCCTATAAGATTCAGCTTAAATGTCTCCCATTTCTTCTAGGAAGTCTTCTTGATCTCCATGCCTCTGCTCCATGGGAACCTGCACTGAATGTCATTCTGAGCTGCCCTCAAGGCTTATTATCTCTGACATGTCACTTAGTTTTCTTCAGTCCTAATTGTTCTCCTGTTTGCCTTTGAGCTTCCTGAAAGCCAGAGCTCTGTCTTTTGTCTTTGTGTTTTTAGCATCTAAAAAACAACACCCAGTGATAACTTTCTTCACATTGTTTGTTTCTAGAGTAAGGGCCAGACCAGAGGAAAAATGAAACGAACGTTTCTTGCTATCACGTGTGAAAGGAGGGGAATTAAGTTTCTTCTCTAAATAGTGGCTGATGCGAGACCAGTAAAAATGCCAAAAGTTACTCAATTTAAGAGAAAAAAAGTATACATTTTTACTGTATAGAATTCGAACTGTTTTCAAACTAAAGTTTTAGCCTCCCCAAAAGTCGTGAAAGATACCATGTCTATTAGCAAATATGGCTTTGTGAAGATGACTTTCATGACCTGAAAGATGTCATGAATATATAAAGAAAAATTCTT
>PVHT020000113.1:4210621-4246070 GCA_004024745.2 Catagonus wagneri
CAGTAAAAATGCCAAAAGTTACTCAATTTAAGAGAAAAAAAGTATACATTTTTACTGTATAGAATTCGAACTGTTTTCAAACTAAAGTTTTAGCCTCCCCAAAAGTCGTGAAAGATACCATGTCTATTAGCAAATATGGCTTTGTGAAGATGACTTTCATGACCTGAAAGATGTCATGAATATATAAAGAAAAATTCTTAAAGCCATACTTTGTGCATTATCAGCATTGCTCTGATGTGCTTAAGTATTATCACAGATCATCACTTATTTTGATTGAAGAATATAGCTTCCTTTAAATATATTATTAAAAGCTGTTACTGTAATTTTTATATTTGTGATTTTGTAAAAGTTTGTATAAACTCACTAGTTGGTCTCCAAGAGTGAAGAAAATCAGCTGTTTAGTGGGAATGTTATAGTGAATCATCTATTGAAAGTGTAGTTGTCCTCCAATTTTACATTTACTAAGAGTGACCTGGTCATTGAGGATGTCTTAGGGCTTTCCTTTGTGATGAAATAAAATATGGCAGATGTCCAGCACAGTACTTGGCACATGGTAAGCCCTCACTAAATGTGTTAATAGAAGCTGGTACTGTTCTAATATGACTATTTAACACTGTGTTTTATAAGTGAGTCTGACCAATTTTAGTAACAGCAGTAACAGTATTTTAACAGAAGTGATGATAGTATGAGCCTAATATTCAGAAACCTTATGCTATAAATCAGGCTTTCTGAAGTTACTGCGTGTGTTAGTTGGATCCCCTGCTAAACTTTTTGTTAACCTTTCCTTAGCAATGGTTAAGATTATTCTTTACAGAAAGAAGTGTTACCAGAAATAATAAATCAGAGAATGAGATAGTACCCTCGCCTTTACGAGACATTTCGGATTTAAATTCTAGGCAGATAATTGCTTTAGAATTTGACTAAAAATATTTTGCTGACAATTTTTTCTCCTAGGTGGGAGACATTGTTTCTGTTATTGATATGCCCCCTAAAGTGTTAAGCACATGGTGGAGAGGCAAGCATGGATTTCAGGTAGGCAACAAAGAATTAGATATGGGAAATTCAGAGAATGGTTTTTCTTTTAGTAATATTTCTGTTTACAGCATATGCTGGCAGTGGACTTCATCATCAGAAATTTTGTCTGCAGAGATAAAAAAAGGTAGATGATATTAGACTCGGATTTCCTTTCTAGTTATTGTTGTGATTGTTTTTATCTGCTCCTTCCCTACACGGTGGTACGAAGTGTGAGCAGAGCCACACACCTTGTGACCACTTTTAGATGTCAGGCCAGTGACTCTGCCATGCTTTTTATATTGGCTTAAAATTGAATCACGTGTTTTCTCTTTAAAATTAGGTCAGGAGTTCCCGTCGTGGCTCAGTGGTTAACGAATCCGACTAAGAACTATGAGGTTGAGGGTTCGCTCCCTGGCCTTGCTCAGTGGGTTAATGATCCGGCGTTGCCGCAAGCTGTGGTGTACGTTGCAAACGTGGCTCGGATCCCGCATTGCTGTGGCTGTGGCGAAGGCCGGCCGCTATAGCTCCTGTTAGACCCCTAGCCTGGGACCCTCCACATGCCGCGGGTGCGGCTCTAGATAAAAAGGGAAAAAGACAAAAAATAAAATAAAATAAAATAAAATAAAATTAGGTCAGTTTGATCAATTGTTTTTAATGTATTATAACGGTTAATGTAAACAGTGTATTAATTGCAGAATAACAGCAGAACCTAAAGCAGTCTCTTTGTGGAGTTTCACGAAGGCTTAGCGGGTTAAGGATCCATCATTGTCACTCCTGTGGCTTGGGTCACTGCTGTAGTGCTGGTTTGACCTCTGGCCTGGGAACTTCTGTATGCCACTGACACAGCCAAAAATAAATAAATAAAACATCTCTTTCTTTTTCCTTATACGCCTAAATAATTTGAGACCCGATAATGGCATCTTTTAGATTGACTAGTGCTAATTTCCATAGGATAGAAAAGTTTTCTTTTATCTTTTAAAACTATCACTAGAAGAGCATCTAAAAATGGTGTAAACTTGTATCCTTAATATATAACTTGTGGGATTTTATTATCTGGTTTATAAGAGTTTTCTTAAAATGGTGCCTAGGTTAAATGCTCATGCTGTATAGTTGGAAATATTAATGACTGTATAAATATTTTGAGCCTTAAGTGCATATAAAATAAAAGCTGTTGGGTTTTTATAAATTACATTTTATCGAAAGGTAATCATACATTTTAAAACAGGTTAGCATGCTGGGCAAGAGCGTGGGTTCTGGTGCTAGGGTGTCTGGGTTTTAATGTTGTGTTACCTTGAGCCAAGTTATTTTTCTTCTCTGTGCCTCAGTTTTCACATTTGTAAAACAGGGTATGTAGGACTTCTCTTAACCCCATAAGACTATTGTGAAGATTAAATGTGTGAGGAGAAAGTATATAAAGTATCTAGAGCTGGCCTCATGCATGTTTTTCACTCAGTAAACGTTGATTTTTAAATGTAAATAATTCGGTTTTTTATTTTACAAATTTTATTTCTCTGTCCCTTTATTTGTTTTAAAAGCATGTATAGCAGTTTAATTTGATGGTTGAAAACCAAAAAAACCATATCTATGATTATCCCACAAACATTCCTGTTTGTATCATTGGGGTCCTTTATCTGTGCTCTGATTTTTTTAACTGTTATGAATAATCAGTGCTTTTTATTGAATATGAAGCTAAATGGACAACTAGGGTTATCTCTTGTGTTGTCAAGAGACTGATTCTTCTTGTTCTTGGAAATGAGCTGTAAATGTTAGGGTCCCAAAGATGTTCAGAAAAGTAAATTTGGCTTTAAAATGACAGTTATGTTTTAGTTTTCATATTGCTATCTTTCTCATAATCTTAGATAAGTCACTTGCTTTCTTTGGACTTTAGTTTCTCTCTAATTAGAGAGTTCTACTTATAATCCTGTTAGTCCTTCTCAACATTTTAATTCCATTATTGTAAAATAGCTGGTTTTCCCTTCTTTCATATAACAAATATTTATTGAGTGTTCACTCTGTACTAGGTATAGATTTATCTCCCTAACTCGTTTTGAACTAAAAATTAGTTTATTCCCCAAATTATTTAATATCAAAACAGGTTTTTAAACTTCAAGGACTGATTTGCAATTGGTGATAGAATGTTTTTTATATAGGAATGATGGTCTTGCAGAGGCAGTTGTATCTGTCTAGATCGTGTTGGAGAAGAAGCGTTGATTTGGGGGGCACCCATAAAACCAGGAGCGGATCTTTAGATAGCACTGTTGGAGTTCCCTGGTGGCCTAATGGTTAAGGATTCAGTGTTACTGTTATGGTGTGGGTTTGATCACTGGCCCAGGGACTTCCACATGCCTTGGGTGTGGCAAAAAAATAAATAAAATAAATCTTTAAAAAAAAAAAACAGAGGTCTAAAAAAATCGGTATTGAAACTTGGTTTTAAGAAGGAATCAAATACTTTAAGGAGAGAGGGCACATGATTCAATCCTTCATGCTCCAGTCTCCAAGTACTGTCACGTTCTGAGGGTAAAGTCTTCAACCTGAGGATGGGTTGGGGGAAGGATACAATTGAGCCAGTCCTGGATGGCTGGGAGAGTGGGGCCCCCCTTAGGGCTGGCTTAAAGGCTTTTTCTGGACTCTCTCCCATAGACTTGATAAAGATTAGGGCCCTGCCTAAGTCAGGCTGGCCCCTAAGACAAGGGCAGGCAGAGCTAAGGAGTGTTGGCCATGACTGCTGAGGGCTTGAGGGCCTTGGGAGGGGGGAGCCCTGGGAATGTCTGCCTCATGGGTACACTTCCCTGCCCCCACTGAGAAGGGTGACAAGTCCACTCACAGACTGGTACAGGGCCTTCGTTTCATTCCTGGCAGAAGGCCCTCTGGGCACTGGCATCATGCCCGAGGCAGGTCAGGGAGGACTCGGCCCCCTCCTCAGTCCCTCTCAGATGAGTGGGAAATTCAGAGCCCAGCAGGACTCCCTAGGAAATCTAGGAGGAACTCTTGGAGCTGGTGACTTTGAAGTTCAGTCTTGTGCATGTCTTCTGAGGAGAGGATGTCCAGATGACCCAGGTAAACCAGCCAGATGTGAAACAGCCATGTGACTGGTTAGCCAACTTGACTGTCCAGGTCACACAGGTAGGCTCTGGAAACTGGGCCAAGTCAGTGGACCAGGAGACAAGGGGCTAGACTTGGCCGTGGGGTAGCTTGGACAGTGGCCTTCCTGAGAGTTAAGACATTTACAGCTGACCACTGTCAGGAGAGTGAAGGGGAGCAAAGACGTTGGCTGTTGCTGCCCAGGATGGAAGCCTTCTCTGGAGTGTGGTGCTCTTGACTACTGAAGGAAAATGTTCTGGAAATGTGATGTTGGCACGTAGCCTCCACTTGTCACCACCAGCAGGTCTACTCAACTTGGTGAGTTTGTGACGTAATACATGGACTCCCCTTTTTCTTTTGTCTCAGTCATGTGTGTTCATTGTCGCCTCTCCAGCCAGCTGTCAGGGCATGACAGAGGACAGGTGGCAGTGTGGATGCCTGTCCCTTACAGGCCTGAGAACCGACAAGCTGTGTAGTTGCTGGCTTGTGACTTTGTTTTATTATCTTAAGAATAATCAGTAGACTTTATCATTTAGTACAAGTTTATGGAATGACTGACCAGATAATTCACAGAATTTCATATACTAGGCTCCCCATACACACATACAGTTTCTTGTAGTAACATCTTGTTTTATAATTCATTGAATAGAGAGCTGCTCTTTATTAACCACAAGCTGATTAGCCGAGTGTACCTATAGCATAAACACTGTGTAAGCACTGATTCTAGGAGAGTGGTCTCAGGAACAGTTGGGTTAGAATTGCATGGGTAAGAATACAGAGTGTCAGTGTCACAGTGTCACATCCATAATGATGGAAACAGTTTTAGGGTTTGCTCTGTTACAATAAATGAATCAGTATTCATGCATTATTTTTAACTATAGTCCCTGTTTTCATTAAAGCTCACTCCTTGTGATGTATATAGTTCTGTGGGTTTTAACAAATGCGTAATGGCAGGTATCCACCACTTCATACAGCTTCATATGTATAGAGTAGTTTCACTGTCCTAAAAATTTACTGTGTTCGCCTGTCTGTCCTGCTCTCCTCCTGACCCCTGACAGGCATTGATTGTTTATTGTCTCCATAGTTTTGTCTTTTCCAACATATCTTATAACTGGAATCACAGTATGTAGCCTTTTCAAAGGCTTCTTTCACCTAGCACTATGCATTTAAGCTTCCTCCATGTCTTTTCATGACTCTCTCTTTTTTTTTTTTAAATCACTGTCTAGTGTTCATTGTTATGGATATGCCATAATTTTTCATTCCCTTATTAAAGTGCATTTTTGTTGTTTCTGGTTTGAGGCATTTATGAATAAACTTGCAGTAATCATCCATGTGCCAGTTTTTTTGTGAATATGAGTTTTCAGTGCCTTTGGGTAAAAACCGAGTACGGTTGCTGTATTGTATGTTAAGAACATGTTTCGCTTTGTAAGAAACCACCAAACTGCCTTTTAAAGTGATTGTACTGGAGTTCCCATTGTGGCTCAGTGGTAAAGAACCCAACTAGTATCCATGAGGACGTGGGTTTGATTCCTGGCCCTGCTCAGTGGATTAAGGATCCAGCATTGCCATGAGCTGTGGCATAAGTTGCCTCGGCTTGGATCTGGCATTGCTGTGGCTGTGGTGGAGGCTGGCAGCTGCGGCTCTGATTCCATCCCCAGTCTGGGAACTTCCATGTGCTGCAGGTGTGGCCTTAAAAAAAAAATGGTAAAATTAAAAAATTAAGTAAATTGGTTGTATCATTTTGCCTTCCCACCAGCAGCAGCAGTGATGCTGCTCTATATTCATATAAGCACTTGATAGTTCTCAGGTTTTTGTTTTTTTTGTTTTAGCCATTCTAATCGGTATGTGATGATATTTATTGTATTGTATTTAATTTGCAAATAAAGTCAGTCCAAGGAATAGTATTTACTAATGTACTTAAGGGTGCTATACTGCTATATCCTCGTTTTTCTGTTACCAATATCTCCTACTCTTCCTTCACCACTGAGTCTCAAACTTTACTTGGTTTGTTTATGACATGTTACATGGGGAACATGTTAAAACATAAAATCCTATGACCTAAGCCCCAGATTTTATTTCAGTGGTTGTGGGATAGGATTAAGACTGCATTTTTATCCATGTGACTCCGGCCCAGGTGTTCCTCAGGCCACTCTTCTGGAAAGAGTGCTTGCTCTGAGCTGCTTATAAACTCTACCGATCAGCTGATGGTTGATAAAGATCAGCCTTTTGCCAAGTTCTAGCCTGTGTATTGTTTTAGCCTACACCGCAATTTAGCTGTGGGAACAGAAGGATTAGTTCATCCATGTGTTTAAATTATACTGTGACTGTGTTTCTTTTCTTAAACTTCTGGGAGTAGGAAGTGTGAAATTATATTAACCATAGTAATTTGGAATTCTGAAATCTGGTTTTTATTTGTCTTCTGAAGAGTAGATTGAATTTTTTTTACCTTTGTTTTCTGAGATGTTTTCGTCATATAATGAATGCTTCAGCCAAAAAAAAAAAAAAAAACCCAAAGCCAATCCTTTTCTTTTTCTTTTTTGAAATAAATGGCATCAGCTTTTGTGCCTATCTGCGGACTGTAGTTGGAAATGTGAGGTGAGGTTTCTGGAGAGTTTTTTTTTTCCCTTAGGTAAAAGGGATAAGACAAATATAAGATGTTAATATCTTTGAGGATTGTTTGTTTAGTGCTGTTTCATTTCTCAGAGTTTTACTTGGGAGCTACTAGAGTCAGAATGACCTGAGAAACATGTTAAAACTGGGTATTAATCATCAGAATCTCCAGGGATGGGGGAAGGAATCTGAATTTTGTCAAGTTCTCAGATGACTATGCAGCTCAAGATGTGAGAACCACTGACCCAGCCTCCCATTGTTTATGCTGTGCACAGATAAAGGCAGAGATTAAACACAGTTGAGTGATAGTTCTCTCTTAAAACATAGTTGAGATACAGTTAGTCTAATGGATGAAATACTATTTAGAGATTGACAGAATTCTATAAAGCTCATGTTCTTCTGATTCTCCATGAGGTGAACCAGCTATTTATTTTTCATAGTTACCCCAGAATGTTGTGGGAGTATTTTTGTGTACAAATTCCAGAGAAGCAATTCTTGACCAATAAGCATTTCCTTAGCCCAGGAATTTATTATGGTTCTAAGTAACTTATTTTCAGAAAAGTGTTCTTTATCCCAAGGGAGGATATTCGGAAACTTTGTCCTTTGTAATAAGTAGTTTAACAGAGGAAGGCTGTTTGCCTGCTATTTATATGAAGAGCATCATTTTACGTATGGAATCCAAAGCTGCACCTCTTCATCGCTCAGAGTTAAATACAGCAAAATATCCCTTCTCAGCTCAGTGATGGGAAATCATATACTGTAACTTTTCATCTGCAGCGTTACGTAATTTCAGGGGAGGAGGGAGTATGCGGTACTACAGATACAGGGAATTATAAACGCCTCCAGTGCCCTTATGTATGTGTGCTAAGGGCTTTCCAGGAACCTTTGATCCTCGCACCCTGTGAAGAAGGTACTGTTGTTACCTCTCCTGTCCAGAAAACTAATTAAGTTGTTTCATGTCGGGGCTCAGGTAGAAACCTGGGCATCTGGGCAAAGAGCAGGTCAGAGTAGTGATTTTATGAACCATAATATGTCATACATCTAATTGTCTACATGTATGAATCACAATTTTCTGTAGTAGAAAAGATGATAGTGGATCTTCTGGTCCTAAACTGTCATTTTAAAGTGACAAAAATCTGGAAACCAAGGAATTTAAGTAGATTGTTCTGATTCGCAAAGACAGAAAGTTCCTGATATAGCCGGAACACAGGCCCGGAGGGTTACAATTTTGTATTTTTTCCCCTCTTAGGTCACAAAAATATGTAAATTTTCTTAAATTATTTTCTATGTTTCTTGTTGATGTTTTTTTAGTTTTCTTATCATTGCTGTTAGTAACTGCCACTGATGTTTAGGGAAATTAGCTTCTAGATAGCCTTTGTTAATTTATGACAACAGAATATGTCCTACAAATGATGTTTGAACTTTCAGTTTCATGGAAATTATTGACAAAATAGCTTAGAGCAGTACTTCTTAACCTCATCAAACCCTATAGAACTTGTTACGATAAATATTTTCTAAAATCTTTATGATTCTGAAATTAAATTTGCAAGTGGTATGACAACCTACAAACGCTATTTCAAAAAGGTCAGTATAATTTTTTGTATATAATATAAAGGACAAATAAAGGAAAATAATTTCTGTATTAAAATACACAGTATATATTTAAAATACTGGGACAGTTGAAGGAAAGTCTTATTACTCTAAACGTAGTCCATAGATCTTTGCATTAACATCAGTCAGAAAATATAATAAAACCCATTTGTAATAGAATAAAAACTTTGAAATACTTAGGGATATATCTAAAAAAAAGATGTGAATGATCCGTGTATGGAAAACTACAGAGCATTTCTGAGAGAAATTAAAGACTACCCCCCCCCCAAAATGAGGGATTTATACCCTGTGTATGGGTTGAAAGTCTTTATGTTATTAAGATATCATCTCTCCTCAGATTGATCCCAGTCAAACGTTTTTGTGGAAATTGGAAAGCAGATTGAACAGTTCGTATGGAAATGCAAAGCACCTCGAAAAGAACAGCCAAAACAAATTTGAAAAAGAACAAAGTTAGAGAACCAACATCAATTGATTTGAAAACGGCACTCTAAACCTGCAATACCAAGAGAGTGTGGCATTAGGGGAAAGATAAAGTAAATCCACAGAACAGAATAGTCCAGGAAGAGAACCCTACATACACAGGCCACTTCTTTTTCAACAGAGGTTCAAAGTCAGTTCAGTGAAAAAAACACGGTCTATTTTATAAATGGTGCTGGCACAGTTGGATATCCATATGCTTCCAGAAATCCTTTGATTGATTTCTTGTACCATCTGCAAAAATTAACTGAAAATGGATCATGTACCCAAATGCAAAGCTTCTAGAAGAAAACATGGAAGAAACTTCTGTGAATTTGAATTAGGCAAATATCTCTTAGATGTAGTCATCAAAAGAACAGTTTATAAAATAATAATTGAATTTCATCAATATTTAAAACTTCTACTCCTTGAAAGACATTACTCATAAGAGAATAAAAAGGTACACTGAAAAGTATTTGCAGTGATTATATCTGATAAAGGACCTGTATCCAGAACATATACAATGAAGGTGAGCTATTGCTACATATTTATTAGAGTGGCACAGATGTGGAGGAATTGGAACACTGACACCACGCTGGGGCAAATATAAGATGCTACAACCAATTTGGAAAACAGTTTGTCAGTTTCCTAAACATACACGGACTGCATGAACAGAAAGCCTGTGTTCATACAGAGACTCACACATGACTGTTTACAGACGCCTTACGTATAATGGCCCCCAAAGCTGGAAACAACACAGATTGCTCATCAACAAAAGATTAATGGATAAACAAATTGTGGTGTCTGTACAATAGAATGTTACTCAGGAACAGAAAGGAATGAATTATCGATAAAACAGCAGCATGCATGATCCTCCTGAATGAAAGAAAACACACAACAAAAAGTGCATTCTGTATGACCCTCTTCATATTAAATTATAGGAAGTGCAAAGTAATGGGTTAGTGGTTGTCCCGTGAGCAGGAATGGGGGCTGGCAGGGAGAAGAAGAGGTGATAAAGAAATACAAGGAAATTTGGGGGCTTGATAAATATATTCATAATCCCGAGTGTGGTTACAGTTTTACAGGTGTCAGAACGTATTGAAATGTACATTTTAAATATGCACAGCTTATTGTTTGTCAGTTATACCTCAGTAAAAGTGGGAAAAAACTTCAGAAGCATCTGACGTAACTTTTCATGCATCTAATCCCATTGATAGTTTCTGTCTTTTTTCTACCCCTGTGTCTCTTATACTCATATACTCTTCTTTCTTCGTCATGCCATTTCTGCGTACCATAGGTTTTTATTACCTCTTTCGTAGTCTAAGTTGCAAATTCTTAAAGCGGTCTTCTGCTACTTGACTTCTTCCCGTCCTTCTACTCTGAAAGGTGCACACCGCAACTGGTGTTTTCTTATTAAAACGTACCGGTTCTTGTCCCTCTTCACAGAATTTATCCCTTTCATTTAGTAGAAAGAAAACTTCAAACTGCCATGATATTTAAGACTATCCATGGTCTTTGAACCCATTCTACTTCTCCGGTCTTACTTTCCATTCCTCTATTTCATAAACTCAGTATACCAGCTAAATTTAACTGTCATTTTCCCCCATTACACAAGTTCCTCTTTTCATCTATGTGCACTTCTGCTTATGATGCCGTCTCCATCCTCTTCTTACTCCTTCTGGGAAGTAAATGGAACCAAAGTAATTAAAATTTTAAAGCAGCTATAATTTTGTCTAATTTGATATTTCATTGAGCTAACTGGAAACAGAAATTCCATTTCCTTTGGTAGTTACTTGCTCTACTAGAAGCAGTGATGCTCGGCATGTAACATGCTCAATGCTGTCATTCCATTGGCCTCTTCTTTTTCTGCCATCACCCACTTCTTGCCTTTACTTGCCTTCTTATCCAGGTTAGACTCTAAGCTGTTATGTTCACTGATGACAAGTATATTCCCGAACCTTTCAGCTGTTTTCCTCTCTTACCTCACTAGTGGTCTCAGGCTTAATGCAAACATTGATACTTTATTACTCCTCTTACTTAAACTCTCATCAGTATTTGGTTTCTCTTCTGTCACTTTCTTCTCTCAATCAAGAGATGTACACTTAGCCTTCTCTCTTCTCACTCTTTCCTTACAGTGCAGCCTCCTCCACTAGACCTCAAAGTCTGGGGTTGGAATACTTTCTTACCTTATATTCTTTGTCCTAGACTTTCATGTTCACTCTCTCGTTTCAATACCACATATATGCCGAACTCCCAAATTTATATCCTGATCTCTGACCTTGTTTCTGAGTTTCAAGCCTGTGTATACTACTGTAAGAGTAATATTTTTTTTTTAAAGTAGAAATTAGGAAGTTGGCAGTTAAGGTCTAGAAAACAGTATAAATAAGACAAAGAAGCAGTGTGGTTTAGGGGAGTGGAGAGAGAAGAAGACATAAATGTGAATATCTCAAAGAACCCAGTGCAAGAATTACTAGGCCACATATAAATGGAACCAGGAACTGGGAAATAAGGAACTGAAGGAATTTACTTCCAGTTTTTGCTTCTTTCATTGCACTATCAGGTGCTGCTTTTTTGCCTCATCTCCCTTTTTTATTTTGAAAAATATTTCCTAGTTCTATCAGCTAAGTGGAGATAAAGATCTAGACTTAGTTCCAAAATCTTAGGAGATGGACTGATTAACTCATTAACTTGGGGTTTGATTAACTGGACTGGGATGGTGTTGGCCAGGGCATGGAAGTCAGACTAGACAGGGACCCTGAAGATCAGTGGGTTCTCTAGAAGCAAGTTTGGGGAGTGGGCAGAAAATAGTTGGCATTTCTAGGTGGGAGACCATGAGTTTGTATTGGTTTGACCCTCCTCAGTGATGGGGGTTTCTGAGGCTAGCAAAAGTAGGGAATTGTGTTCATTTAGGTTGGGACTTGGCTAGAGTGATTTGCCACAAGGTTAATATTGCAAGGAAATGAAGGACACTGCTATCTTTAAAAAGTTTAAATGATCAATCGTAGGGTACATACTGGGAGATCAAAAGGGAGCGGGTACCCTAGGCGGAAGCCATAGGAAGGGCTGCAGTGTCGCTGAATTTGAACTTCCCTTGTCAAGGGGTACGAACAGTATAGATCAGGGAAGACAGGAAGTTGTGGTCGGAAAATGAAAAAATTGGAAACTCTCTGGAGCCAAATAGTTCCAGTTATTTAAAAACCTGTGGGGGAGTTCCCGTCGTGGCTCAGTGGTTAACGAATCCGACTAAGAACCATGAGGTTGCGGGTTCGATCCCTGGCCTTGCTCAGTGGGTTAAGGATTCAGCGTTGCCATGATCTGTGGTGTAGGTTGCAGACGCGGCTCGGATCCCGCGTTGCTGTGGCTGTGGCGAAGGCCGGCGGCTACAGCTCCTGTTAGACCCCTAGCCTGGGAACCTCCATATGCCGTGGGTGCGGCTCTACATGAAGGCAAAAAAAAAAAAAAAAAAAAAAAAAACCTGTGGTGTGTCTTAGAGAGTAAGAGTACTGTACTAAGCTTAATAAAAACAGTATTTAATGCTAACATCCCTAAAGTTTCATGCACCATAAATTAAATGAATAAACTATTAGAATAGGGGATTTTCCTACAAGTCATTGGTGAGCACATTGTTTTTATGTTGAGATTCCTTTTTAGGTTTTGATTGGTTGCCTCAGAGAGACATAGTTAGGGTTAGGTCCCACTGTTAAGCAATGAGCTCTTTCCATTCCCACTGTTACCAAAGCTCTAGGCTCACTTGGTGGCATTAATTTGTTATCGAACATTCTCTCTCAGTTGTAACAAACTATTTTTCAGTACCTTCACTCTTGCAGCCGAACCTGACTTCCTCATAATCTGAGTGTGTCGTTAAGCTAGAAGAGAATCAGAAGAATAAGATTACAGTCTGCTCCCTTTCCCTCTCACCTTATTCTCTTAGTCAGAGTGAGCCATTTGCTTGTTAGGCTATGGGAAACCTGTTCCCAGGAGCTGTTAGAAGTAAGACAGAAACCGGGCCAAGTGTATAGCTACAAATTAGTGGTGAGCTGGAGCCAGTTGGGAAATTTTTACGAATTTTGTAGTGTACTTGTTAAACACAGCCAGTATTAAAATTAAAGTGTATAACTTAACAATTAAGTGAATTGTATTAAAAATAAAGGTATAAATACTTAATAACTTTTGGGAGAGTTCCCGTTGTGGCTCAGCGGAAACGAATCCGACTAGGAACCATGAGGTTGCGGGTTCGATCCCTGGCCTCGCTCAGTGGGTTAAGGATCTGACGTTGCTATGAGCTGTGGTGTAGGTGCAGACACGGCTCGGATCCCACGTTGCTGTGGCTGTGGCGTAGGCTGGCGGCTATAGCTCCAATTAGACCCCTAGCTTGGGAACTTCCATATGCCGCAGGTGCAGCCCTAAAACGACAAAAGACAAAAAAAAAAAAAAAAACCTTTTGGGTGATTGTTTTACTATATCTGTTATCTGTGCTCCTGAGGTTGTTTCTGTCTAGTGTATTGTAGGGCATAAACAGGCTATTCTGCATCTCTTTTCAACTCTGCATTCAGTTGAGACACGTTGATATCTTGAAAGCAGCCATGGTGGCTGTATTTATACCACAGCCACTGGTAACTGCTATAAATCAGCCCTTTCCCCTAAAGAGCCAGTTTTTCAACATTTACCAGCACACCATGGGATAAAATAGGATGTCTGGCTTCTTCGCACTTTACCTCAGAGATTTGGGGGGAAACTACCAAATTGAAGGCCCTTTTTCCCTCTTTTAAGCCCATCCCTACTCAGTTCCAGCCTTATCTTTTTCTTTTGTTATTATATTTTTACCACCTACTCCTTTACCCTGATGGGCCCTTAGAGGCTTGTCTTTTCCTTTCCTTGCATCTTCTTCCAAGAGAAGCTCATTTTGACTTCTGCAATATTACTGAATTCTTCTCACCCTTACCAGCCATTCAGATAAGAGCTTTAGAAAATGCCACTGCTACAGGAAGAATAATATATGAAACAGGATGATGTATTTCACAGATCATATTGTTAGTGTTCCAGTCACTTTTAACAGTGGACATTTTGAGTTTATTAGAATTATTTATATGCGGTGAAATGCCAGCTTAAGTATGCATCAGAAAAGTATAAATACTTAACTGTATTTTTAGGGTTAGTTACATTGTGTGTATATTTTCAACAACACATTTCACTTTTTATGATGGAAATTTTATATTAGGACAATAGAATCTGTTTGCTTTTTCACACATGTACAGAATTAACTCAACTAAAACTGTTAACTTTTATTTAGAAGAGTTGCAGTTAGGAATGCTTTTGGCCTCAAGAAATAAAGATGAACAGAAAAGGTAACATTGTTGCAGTTGAGCCAGCAGCTTACTCATGCAAGGTAGACTTTCCTAAGATCCTCTTGGCCTTTCGTTAATGTCAAATGATGGCTCCTGCAGATTCACGCCTAACTCCCGCACACATAGCAGAAGGAAAAGAGAATAGTAACAGTAGAGCTTTTACACAGGTGCTTTGGCTATACCTGGGTGCAAGAAGTCTGGGAAACTATATATTTAGTTTTGCTCATATTTAGTAATATTACCCTTTATTATAAAGAGAAAGTGAGCAGAGATTGGAATTAGGCATTAGATGAAACTACTGTGGACCTTGACATGGTACACAATAGCATTTCTTCCATACACCTAAACCTAACACACCGAGACAAAGTCATTTATTTATTTATTTATTTATTTATATTTAGGGCTGCACCCATGGCATTTGGAAGTTCCCAGGCTAGGGGTCGAATCGGAGATGCAGCCGCCGGCCTATGCCACAGCCACAGCAATTCCAGATCCGAGCCACACCTGCAACCTACACCACAGCTCACGGCAACGCCCGATCCTTAACCCACTGAACGAGGATGCTAGTCAGGTTTGTTACCGCTGCCACGATGGGAACTCCCACACTGAGATAAATTTAAAAGGTGAAAGTGGAATCAGTATCTATGATGATAGTTCCTGAAAGACAATCATTAAGCTTTGTTCAGTCTGTGACAAAGTGATGGAAAACTAGTTATACTGGCTGACAGACCGTTGAGTTTAGAACTAGGTGAGGTGTTTCACCCAGATTGTTGAGTTTGCTTATGCTGTCCCCGTATTTACAGATTAAGAAATAGACAGAGGTTAAGCAGTTTACTCCAGATCACAGAGCCTAGGAAAAGGGCTGGGCCAAGTTGAACACCTGGCCTTTTTCCTGAGCAAGTTGCAGAAAATGTTTATAAACTGAAATGAATTAGAACTCTAATGAATTGTAAATGAAATAGAATTTCCAATGAGTTCTATAGAAAGAATGGTATTTGATAGTGAGGAAACATAAGTACATCCATGCAAAAGGTGGTAGGTGTTATGTGTCACATTTGTACAAAGGAGCTGGGGCCCTTCAGATCTTCTGGTTGCCAACACACTGGGATAATAAATAGTAAAAACTGTTTCACAAGCGATTACTACATGCATTTTGATTATAACTGATCCATTTAACTCTCATAACAGCCCATTATGAGTCGGGTACTATATTATTATGTTCAGATGAAGAGACAAAGTTGAAACCCAGCCAAGTAAGTGGCAGACTTGGAAGAGAATCCAGGCGCTCGTGTTCTTGAGGCCACACGTAACCATAACTGGCTCTCAACATAACTGCTCTACGTAAGAGAGAAGGAGGAGAGTTTTTCAAGTTGATTCTTACTTGGTTCTGTCCAACCTTGGAAGAATTTCAACTTGTTTATTAATTAAATAGGAAGTTGAGTAAAATATGGTATAAAATTTTACCAATAAAACAAGTACTTAGAACCCTGTTTTGGAAGGCAGTGTATGTAGGGACTTTGACTCAGATTCAGATCTTTCAAACAAAACTGGTGATTTGTTAATAGCCCCCTTTCAGTTCATTATAACTAATTACATCATAATTTTAAGAGCTACCGTAGAATACTGATTGAATTGAAGTTAAGAGGAGTTCCTGTCATGACTCAGCAGCTAACGAACCTGACTAGCATCCATGAGGACACGGGTTTGATCCCTGACCTTGCTTAGTGGGTTAAGGATCTGGCATTGCCGTGAGCTGTGGCGTAGGTCGCAGATGCAGCTTGGATCCTGCGCTGCTGTGGCTGTGGCGTAGGCCAGTGACTCTAGCTCCAATTGGACCCCTAGCCTGGGACCCTCCATATGATACGGGTGCGGCCCCAAAAAGACAAAAAAAAAAAAAAATTGAAGTAAGAATGCTGCAAATGAGGAATTCCCTTGTAGCTTAGTGGGTTAAGGATCCAGCAATGTCACTGCTGTGGCTTGGGTTCAGTCCCTAGCCCTGGAATTTCTGCATGCCGTGGGTGCGGCCAAAAACAAACAAAAAAAAGGGACTGCAGCAAATGAGTATGTGAAAATAATCCCACACAGATGGAAATTATACAGTTCAGAACTTCACGATGAATCATACTCTTGGAAGACAATTCCTTTCTTCCCCAGAGTCTGTCAACAGAAAGATGTACAAAGTGATGTCGTTTTCTGGTTTCAGCTTTAACATCTGCTGCCGGGCAGCCCAATTATGTTCCTATCTAAGAAAACAACTATAAATATTGGTAAAAATTTCCCTTTTACATTTGTCTCCTGGCTCTTTATCTCTGCATTCACTCTGTTGGCTACAGCGTCTCTGGGCGATGGGGCGCTCAGGACTTTCCTTGCAGTGCTCCTTAGGAGTGCACCTCACACCAGGAGCGAGTCTGCAGCCAGGTCACACTGCGGTGTTCTCAAAGCTGGAGTCTGTTACCACTGCCGGGATTGGCTGTTTTCTCTCTTGCTTTCCCACTTATCCATCCATGCACTACTGGCTCCTTAGCAACAGCGAACACCGGGATTTTAAGTGAGCGATTGTTCCACCAGTTGATTTTAGTTTTGTCATTTTTCATGGAGTCTGTGAGAGAACGAAGGGAAAAATTCACAGTTTGAATGTGGTTTACGGTTGACGTTTAAAAAAAAAAAATCACAGAGAAGTCAGCCAACGTGAAAGTTGGCGGTAGAGGTGGTGACACAACTGGATTGAAATTTCAGCGAAGTCAATTGTTAAGAGGTATAAATTATACCTCTTGCTTCATGCATAGCTTGGTATCAGACTAAATATTTTAATTGGCCTAAAAAAGTCTTGGAAGTTAGAAGCTCGAACTAGAAGAGCAGACTTAGATATTTAGGCAAATAAAACACATAACTCTGTATACTGATGGCAACAGATCGTTTTATTATTTGTTTGTGTAATTGGCATCATCTGTGACTTGGAGTCTTGGAATAAGAGTATCATTGGGAGGGGCTGCAGAGCCCATTACTGGAAGTGAATTGGCAGTGTTCACTCGGGTCTGTTCTCTGGTTTAGAATCCTCTCCTTACTGCTTCTCTTCTTTAGGTGGGACTCTTCCCTGGACACTGTGTCGAGTTAATCAATCAGAAAGTTCCCCAGTCAGTGACCAACTCAGTGCCAAAACCAGGTGAGTACACTTTTTCCTTAGTGTGGTTGTTTATCAGCTGCTTAAAGATACACATTTTCTCTCCCAGTCAGGAACGTGGTTTGTTTAGCTATTCTTTGCATTTGTTGTCATAACATGCATTCTTAATTTTATGGGGTTTTGATTTTAATGTATTCTTTTCTCTCTGTTGATTATTTCACAAAGGTTTACATACTTTCAAAATTTTAGACAATTCGAAGAACTGTTTGCCCCATTAAGCTTTCTTATTTTTTGCTTTTACAGTTATGTAATAGGAATATAGCTTATTAGTGAATAAAATGATCAAAGAAAATCCCCATTTAAAAAGCTTTTAAGAGATAGTATGACTAGTTGAAAATTAATAAGTGAAGGGAATGTATATTTTATCAGTGCGTGTTGAACATCAAAACTATTGTAAACAGCATTTCTTATTACTTATATAGTATATTTACAGTGCTGTATAAGTATGTGAAGTATTTTACGAATATGTAAAGCTGTGTTATTATGGGAGTAAAAAGGAAAAATGTGGAAATATTTGTTTTTATTGCGGTGATTTAATCTGGACAAATCCTACAGAATACCTCATCTAGAACTTTTTCATGTGATGTAAATTTTTGAAAAGAAAATAAAAACAGAGACTAAGATTTTGGAAGGAGGAGGAAGCAATCAACTTATTTCTCCTAGTTGTATTACATACCCTCTGCCCTCTCCATTCTCACCCCAGGATTCTCAGTCTCCTTTCAAGGCGTTTTTATCCTCTGTTAAGTCACTCTTCTTTGGGTGAATTTATTAAGCGTGAAAAAAAACCCAAAAAACTTTATCGGTGAGTACTTAACACGTTCTTAGTGGCTTTGGTGACTGTAAGTTTCTTTCCTTTTGAAAATATGCATCAGTAACTTAAGAAAATGCTGTACCAATTAGCAACCCTATCCTCTCCCTTCCCCCCAGTCCTAAGCAACTACTGATCTACTTTCTGTTTTTTTAGATTTCCCTATTCTAGACATTTCACACAAAATGAATCATGCAATATATAGTCTTTCGTGACCAGCTTCTTTCACTTAATGTAATGTTTTCAAGGTTCATCCATGTATCAGTGCTTCCATTCTTTCTTGTGGCTAAATATTCCATTGTGTGGATATACAATGTTTATTTTATCCATTCACTTTGGGTTGCCATTTTGGGCTGTTATGTATAGTGTAATAATTAGCATACAAATTTCTGTATGGATGTGTGTTTTCATCTATTGGTATATATCTAAGAGTTGCATTGCTAGGTCATATGATAATTATGTTTAACCTTTTGAGGAACTCCCAAACGGTTTTACAAAGTAGCTATACTGTTTTATAATCCAACCAGCAATGTATATGAGAATTCCTGTTGCTCAATATTGTTGATACTGTTTGTGTGGTTATTGCTCTCTTGGTATGGAATGATACATCTTTGAGGTTTTGATTTGCATTTCCCCATGGCTGGTAATTTTTATGTTATTACCTGTTTGTATATCTTTGGAGAAATGTCTGTTCAGATCCTTCGTCCTTTTTTTTTTAAATTGGGTTGTCTTTTTATTACTGAGTTACAAGTGTCCTTTATTTATTCCAGATAAAAGCCCTTTATCAAATAATATGATTTGCAAATATTTTCTCACATTCCCTGGTTTGTCTTTTTCTTGATGATGTCTATTGGAACATAAATGTTTTTAATTTTGATGAAGTTCCATTTGTTTTTTCTTTTGTCTCTTATGCTTTTGATGTCTTAAATAAGAAGACATTGCTTAATTCAAGGTCACTCTGTATTTTCTTATAAGACGTTGATAGTTTTAGATCTTATATTTCAGCCTATGATCCATTTTGAGTCAGTTTTGTGTATGACGTGAGATCCATCTCCATTGGATATCCAGTTGTCTGAAAACTATTTGTTGAAAAGATTATTCCTTCCCCATTGAATTGACTTGAGTCCCTTGTAGAAAATCTGTTGACCTTAGACACATGAGTTTATTTCCGGGTTTTCAGTTCTATTCCATTGATCGATATGCCTATTCTTATGCTGGCACTATCCTGTATTGATTACCTTTGCTTAGTTAAATTTTGCATTTGGGAAGTCTCCTACCTTATTCTTTTTCAGGATCAATTTGCCTTTTCTGGGTCTCTTGCAATTCTATATGAATTTTAGAATCAGTTTGTCAGTTTCTACAAAGAAGTCAGCTGAGATTCTGATAGGGATTTACTGAGTCTGTATATCAATTTGGGAAGTATTACCTTCTCGTCAGTATTTATTAAGTCTTTCAGTCTTTAACTTTGGGATATTTTTCCAGTTGTTTAGACTTTTAATTTCATTCAACATTTTGTAGTTTTTTTTGGAATATAAATTTTGCTTAACTGTTGTTAAATTTATTGTTATTCATTTTGATGCTTTTATAAGTGGAATTGTTTTCTTCATTTTGTTTTCTTATGGTTCATTCCAAGTGCATAGAAATACAAAGAAGTTTTGTATATTAATCTTATACCTGAAACCTTGTTGAAATGTTTATTAGTGCTAGTAGTTTTTTTTTAATAGATTCTTTAGGACATTCTATAAATGTAAGATCATGTCATCTATGAATAGAGTTATGTTTACCTCTTTCCAATCTGGATGTTTTATATTTCTTTTTCTTGCCCAGTTTCCCTGGAGATATTGCAGTGTTGAATAGAAGTTTTGAGAACAGTCATCCGTGTCTTATTCCTGATCTTAGAATAAAGCATGTAGTTGCTCACCATTAAGTAAGATGTTAACTGTGGGGTTTTCATAGATGCCTTTTATCAGGTTGACAAAGTACCCTTCAATCCTTAGTTTGTTGACTCATTTTATTGTAAAAGCATGTTGGATTTTGTCACATACTTTTTATCCATCTGTTGAGATGATCATCAGTTTTTGTGGTCACTATTTTAAAGTTATTAAAATGAAACATCAAAAATGTTTTGTTATTTCTTGCACGTTATTTTTATTTCTGCTTATAAGCTTAACATGTATTAATTAGGAAGTCTCATCTTCAAGAATTTTCCCTCGGAGTTATACTGTACACTGTTTTTAAAAGTTAGCTTAATATTGGCATTAAGTTGTATCAGTCAAATGCTTCCTCATGTACTGAATGTGAAAGCGAATTTCTAATAGTGGTAACCTCCAGAACTTTTAAAACTCAAGAAAGTTAATCAGTTATTGATAGTTCTGGAAAATAGATTTCTATTAATAGACCTGTAACTTAGTAATGACATGTAATGATGGCATTGCTTCGAAAGCTAATAGTTTATCTTTTGTGAGCAGCCTTACAGGGCTGACATAGGGAAATGTGCATTCTTAATACATTTTGAAAAGGATGGTATAAATTCTATCTGCCTCAGGCTTGTTTCACACTTTAAAACTGTCTTTGCCTGCAGTACAAATAACTTGAATGTTCTATTTATTTTTAACATTGCCATCTGTCACTGTTAGATGCCAAATCTGAAAGATGCAGCTATAGTTTAAGACTGTAATTTAAAGCTCCGTATATTATTACACAACAAGGGAGCAATAGGAGAAATTTTTCCCCTTGGAACTCTCCTTAATATTCTCAGTATGTTCAATTATTTGTGTATGTAAAAATAAAATTAATGAGTCACGATGTCCTGACCAAGACAGTATGTATCCATGGTGCCTTGAGGAAAAGATAGTGTATGTGTTGAGAGAGAGAGAAGAAGAGGAAAGAAAAGAGCATGAAAGATAGAAGCTTGTCCCAAAGAAATTGGCATTTAGTTCAATCCCCACAGGTTCTGGTTTGATGGAAGCTGAGGCTGACGGAGGAAGAGGAAGGAAGCACACGAGCAGTTCTTTGTTTATCCTGCTTGGAGTTTACTGAGCAGTTAAATCTGTTTATTGATGTCTTTCTTCAAGTTTTCAATGTTCTCAGCTGTCATCTCCTCACACTGCTGTGTCCTCCGCCTTCACACAGCAGTGACGTCTCTGATGTCTTTCACGTGTTCTCTCTCCAGCTTGGGTACTTTCTGCAGACCTCTCAAAGCTCACTGATTCTTCCTCTGTACCAGCTTCTCTTCAACCCATCTAATGAATTCTTCCATTCTCATAGCAGATATTTTGTTTCTAGAATCGGCATTTGGTCTTTTTTATAATTCCCATGGTGGAATCTCTCATCTTCCCATGTAATCCACCTTTTCTTCTAGAAAAAAAAGAAAGAGAGGAGTTAGGGGAGGGAGGAGGGTGGAGAGTGGGTGAGGAGAGAAGAAAAACAAAGCTTACTTTTGAGACCTGAGCTTCTAAAAATGAAGGGTTAGGGAATTTAGGCAAACCTTCCCTCTGAGAACAGTTAGAAAGTTGGGATAGAACTATAAAAATATAACATCTCTCTGAAGCATTGGAAAGTTAACAAGGTAGTAAACAATTACTGAGCTAAGATGAAGCAGAAGAAGTAAATCCAGAGAAGTGACCCCGGTACATGGAGACATTATCCTAGCTGAGGGAACACAGACAATCACGGCGAAAAATGGAGTTCAGAGCCCAGTAGGCAGAGTTGCTAATAATGCCCCAAGTTTCGAGTTCGGATTTTTGTCAAAATTGACAACTGATTCTAAATTGATTCTGAAATTTGTATGGAAATACAGAACCCAGAATACCCAAGACAATTTTGAAAAACAAAAAAGCGGGAAATTTACTATAACAGCTATCAAAACTTGTTTGTTACAGCTTCACTAATTAAGACATTGATACTGATGCAAGGATAGACTCATAGAACAGTGGAAAAGAGTGGAGTCCAGAAACAAACCTGTGTACGTGTAGATACTTGATCGATGCACTGCAGACCATTGGGAAAAGGACAGTCATCTCAGTAAGGTCTAGGTACACTAGGTCACCTGTACAGGTGATATATATATATATCTGTATTTTTATACACGGTCCTTATTTAGCCTCATACATAAAAACCTTTCCAGGAGAATTATCTGTGTTTGGAAGGTAAAACAAAACTTTTAGAAGAGAATGCGGTAGCAATATCTTCATGACCTATTTTCATGGTCTGGGGTTAGACATAAAGCAGTAATCATAACTGAAAAGCTTAATCAGCTTAATCATTAAACTTGGAGTTCAGAATGTCATCTTAATATGCTATTAAGATCGTGAAAAAGGCAAATCATAAAGTGAGATGTTTGCAGTACAGATATCTGACAAAGGCCATGTATCCAAATTACGTGAAGAATCAGTAAGAAAAGGACAGATAAGCTGATTTTTTTTGAGTGAAAACTTGAGCATATATTTTATAGCAAATATCAAAATGCTGAATAAGCAAATGACAAGATGTTCCACATCATTAGTCTTTAGGGAAATGCAAATTAAAACCTTTTTAGGAGTTCCCATCCCGGCTCAGCGGTAACGAACCCCACTAATATCCATGAGGACACGGGTTCAATCCCTGGCCTTCCTCAGTGGGTTAAGGATCCGGCATTGCCTTGAGCTGTGGTGTAGGTCGCAGACATGGCTCGGATCCCACTTTGCTGTGGCTGCGGTGTAGGCTGGCAGCTGTAGCTCCAATTTGACCCCTAGCCTGGGAACTTCCAATATGCTTCACATGTGGCCCTAAAAAAGACAAAGTAAAATAAATAAAACCGTTTTAACTTCCCAAAACAGACCCCAGAATGCTGAAAATTTAAGAGTGATAATACCAAGAATTGACAAGGATGTAAATCAGTGGGAATTTTCATACACTGCCAGGGGAGCATAATGTGTGACAATCATTGTTTGGCATTACTTACCAAGTATGACATATGTGTTCCACTCTTAGGTGCACATACAGAGTGTTCATAGCAGCCTTATTCCTAATTGTCAAAGAACTAGAAAAACTCAAAAGTATGTCCATAGTGGGATAAATGAAGGCATGTTCCTTCAGTGGATTCCTCTACACCCGTGAAAATGAAATGAGTCCTGGCTGTGTGTGCAGCAGCAAGGAAGAACCTCACAAAAATACTGAGTGAGAGAAGCGTGATATACATAGGTGGTTATACTGTATAATTTCATATATACATGTATAAAAAGAGGGTTCAAGAGTTCCCTGGTGGCTCAGTGGGTTAAGGATCCAGCATTGTCACTGCTATGGCTCTGGTTACTGCTCTGAGGAGGGTTCGATCCCTGACCTAGGAACTTCCACATGCCATGGGTGCAGCCCCCCCAAAAAGAGACAGTTCAAAGTGGTAGAGTTCAGGAATGTTCTATGGTGTTCGAGTTTGGACAGTGGTTTCCTCTGGAGAGGAGAGAGCAGACAGATGACTAGGATGAGTAGGAGACAGGATTCTGAGATGCCGGTGATGTTCCGTTTATCCAGGGGGTGTGTACACAGCAATGTAATGACGCTGAGCATCTTTTCATGTGCTTTTTGACCGTTTCCACGTCTTCTTTGGAGAAATGTGTATTCAAGTCCTTTGTCATTTTTGAATTAGTCACTGTGTGTTTTAAAAATGTACTTCCCACCCAGGTGAATATTCTTTACGGTATTGTTTTAATATGCAAATGTTGGAGATCACACTTTCAAAGTAGATTTTTATGCTTCTCTATGGAGAAATACTCTTGCAGCCGTCAAAAGAAATGAAGTGAAGGACTACGTGCTAACCCCGGGGAATTTTTCTGTGATGTATTATTTAATGAAAAAGAAATCACAGAGCAGTATAATCCCATTGTAAACTCATGGAAGAAGATCAAGGAGGATACATATTAACTAGAAAGGGGAACAGGATTGTGGATTATAGCTCGAGACATTCCATTTTTTTCTCTGTTTGCTTCTGTATTGTTTGACTCCTTTACATGATCATGTATTACTTCCCCTTAACTCCGTCCTATCCAAAGAGGTAATTTCTATGGGTCTTTCTTAATGCAACCTCTCCATGAAATTGCTGTTTTGTGACAGTAGTAGATTTGATGTAGATACTTTATTTCGTTTATGTAACTCTTGTGAAAAGCAGTCCAGAGAGGCGAGAGCACAGGCCCCAGCCTTGAGTTTTAATCCCTGTGCCACATTTTACTGTCCATGTGCATGTCATTTGGCTTCTCTCATTTTTGGTTTCTTCATCTAAGAAGTGAGGCAAGATCCTTTTGAAGATTAAAGATAAGGCATTTAAAGCCCTTGGGGAGTTCCCATTGTGACTCAACAGTAACAAACCCAGCTGGGATCCACGAGGACGCAAGTTCGATCCCTGGCCTTGCTCAGTGGGTTAAAGATCTAGTGTTCTCGTGAGCTGTGATATAGGTCACAGGCGCTGGTCGGATCTGGTGTTTCTCTGTGGCATAGGGCAGCAGCTGCAGCTCCGATTTGACCCCTAGCCTGGGAACTTTTCTACATGCCATGGGTGCAGCCCTAAAAAGACCAAAAAAATAAATAAAAAATAAAGCCCTTGGATACCTAATAAATATCAGCTGTTATTTATTGATTTATATTTATCTGCTATGTTATGTCACTTAAATTCAGAAGCTTCTAAAACTAGATCTATTTAGTTTATGTAGATATTTAATATATTATTTGTTGGTATAAATCTGTATACCACTCTTTCACACTTGACCACTGAAAAAAAGGAATTGCAGTAGTTTTCATGGGACCGTGGTGAAGAAGGGTTCTTCTTTGAGCCACACAGGAAGTCCAGAAGGGCACTTCCCTGGATGGTCACTTGACTAGAGTCTGCATTATAAATTTTTGTCTGAAATTTTTTGCTTAGCACTCGTAGAAGTAGCTGAGGCCTTCTTATGGTAGGGATGACAGTAATTAGATATAATGCTGTTGAAGTCCTCATATTAATTTAAGAAGTAGTTTATAAGATAGCAAATTAGCCTGAATTTGCAGCATAATTGTAAAATAAAAAAGTCTTTGTACTGCTCTTTTAGGAAACTGGTGCTCTAGTGTCTTACTTTGTGGTGGTTGTCTTATTTACAGCTTTACCTGATTATAGTTTTTTACCTTTATATTCATTTGTTTGCTTCTGCATTGTTTCTCTTTCCTTTCTTTAAATTTCCAGGACTTGGCTCTTCTGTAACCATGTTTCTTTACATGAGGTGACCCACCTAATAATACAGGTTCGGGTTTTTTACTTATCGCACGTGGAATGTTGTATCGAAGTGTTTTCCCACTGAACGCATGCTTCCTTGTATTCTGGAGGCAGATACCTTAAGAATAAGATATTAACATCAGCACCCTAGGAGATGTTGATGTGAGAGTGAAGGGCGTTCTGAGATGCTGGAATGCCCCAGGGAGGTTTTTCCTCCCAATACACCGGAAGGGTTTCATCAAGATAAGACTTGCTCACTCTGTATCAGGGAAAAACAGAAAATCCCAACACCGCATATTTGTAGTTGTGTCGAGTTTGTGAATACTGTATTTCCGTTATTTAAGCTGGAATTTGAATCTTGATACAGCCCTGCAAGGTACCTGGGGTGGGGTACGCATTGCTATCTTCCACACGCCCTTTTTAACTAGTGGAGCAACTCAGACTCGGAAAGACTCCTCCGGAGACTCATAACTGGGCTTGCAGCAGTCTTCTGACCTCACAGTAATCACAGCCAGCGCGGGTAGCCCTTGGCTGTGGGCCGGGACTGGATCAAGTGCCTGAGATGGGTTAACTCATTTGCAATGATTTAACTCAAACCCCTGAATTCTGCCTACTGTGGAACATTGGATAGAAGTAAAGTTTACTGTTTTCTCTCACTCTCTCCAAACAAATATTTATTTGGTATCTTTTGGTTTTATTACAACAGGAGTGAATAAAAATGTATTTCTGTATGTGAACAGAACTGAAATTAGGGCAAAAGATGCATTAAATGGAGGATGAATAGAAGTTTTTATGGGAACCTACTTCATTTGCTGGTTTTGTTTTAGCCATAATTCTTTTTAAAGCCTCTTTCATTTTTAAAAAATCTTTCAATCTTTCCACCTCCAGACTCTATTGTGCCATTTTCAGCCGTCTTCTTTTTCCATTCTCCTGTTCTGCTCTCTCCCCCTGGGTGCTCCCTGGGCTCTACTTCTGTGTCCACAGAACGTACCACGTGGCTTCGTATCTCTCCCTCTGCTCCTGCCCTTCCTACGATCTGAAATGCTCTACTCCCTGTTTGCCCATTTGAAATCTTCCTTGCCTTCTGAGACTCAGGCCATAATCTTCTTGTCCATGAACACTTCACTTTCCTGATCTGTCTGTCCCCAGGCCCTTGTCCTGTTTGCTGCAAGTCGGATCTAATAGCAGCTGTTTCACCTGCTCACAAAGCTGCAGACTCCTCACAAATGACAAGTGTGTCTCATTCATCTTTGTCTCCCTCACAGGGTATATGCACAACGAATGCACAGTCAATGGCTATCGAATTATTCTGTCTTAATATTTACTACTAACATAAAATTTTGGAATACAGCTTTTAACTTACAATGCCTGACTTCAGAAGATCTCTGATTTCGCTTAGTGCCAGAATCATATAGAAAATCTTTAGCCTGGAGTTTAAGGTGGTCCATAAATACTGGAATTAACCTTTTTTTTTTTTTTTTTTTTTTTTTGCTTCTTAGGGCCACACTCGAGGCATATGGAGGTTTCCAGGTTAGGTGTCGAATCAGAACTAAAGCTGCCTGCCTACCCCACAGCCACAGCAAGGCACCATCCATGCCACATCTGCGACCTACACCACAGCTCACAGCAATGCTGGATCTTCAACCCACTGAGTGAGGCCAGGGATCAAACCCACAACCTCATGGTTCCTAGTTGGATTCGTTTGCACTGCGCCACGATGGGAACTCCTTGAATCAACTTCTTTTTGTAACCTGTTCTTCCTTTTTTTCATCTCTACTCAGCATCAGTAATGTTTCCTTACTGTCATGGGTTACTTTGAATTTACCCCCCTCCGTTGCTGGTCATCTTTCTTCTGCCTGCCTGAGATGACTTGCTCTGTCCTTCACGAAGGCGCCTTAGGCCCCTGCTTCACAAACCTGAATGTGCGTTCAGTCTGCCTGAGAGAGAGAGAGTTGAAAACTATAGATCATGATTCATTAGGGTGGGGCCTGAGGTTTTGAGCTTCTGATAAGCTCCCAGGTAATTCCGTAATGCTGGTCCTAAGACTGTGTTTTGAAAAACAAGGGACTGCATTTCAGCTTGCAGTAGCTGTTTCCAAATGTCACTCACTTGGAAATAGTGTATGGCAATGAGTTATTTTATTTTGAATTTGATACTTCTCTTTTTGTGTATCTTTTTTCCTCACCTATATTGTTTGGCTTGTGGATACATATTCTGTTTTATATTATTTTGCATCCTTTACACATATACATAACGTTTGTTTCAAAATACTTTATTTAATAATTAGAAACGTGAATAATTTCCACTAGTTATCAAAAATGTTTCCTAAACTATAGCTATCAAAAACGTTCCCTAAACTCCCTCTTACACTTTAGTCAGTGCTCGGGGTAGCCCCTTAATTAGTCCAGTCCTTCCCCTAAATAAAGCAAACTTTCCATTTGTGGTCATTTCCAGTATTCATTCACCCACTGATCAGACAGTTATTGAGTATATACTAAGTACTTGGGCTAAAATTGTGAACACAGCAGACAAAAATATTGTCATTTTGCTGCTTGTATTCAAGTGTGATAAGAGGGAGAGGAAAAGGCAAGCAAGTTAAATATCTACCATGGTAGGTAGGTACTGTGCAGAAAAATAAAGCCTAAAGGAGGGGTGGGTGAGTCCAGAGGGCAGGAAGTACTGGCACGTGGTTCATGTGGGTTGTAACTTAGGAGGAGGTAGAATGGTCAGGGAAGGGCTCATTAGAAGGTTACTTTTGAGCAAAGAACTGGAGAGGAGGAGTGGAGGTAAGCACAGACCTGGAGGGAGCGTCTCCCAGAGAGGCGAGCGTGAGGACCTTGAGCTGGAAGGCTTCCCCGGCTTGCTGAAGGACGAGGAGGAAGGCCAGTTTGACTGGAGCAGTGAGTGAGGACATGAGAGGAGGCCTGGAGGTGAAAGGGCATCAGGCTCTCCTTGGGGCTCGGGTGCCACTGTGTTGATTTTGCCTTTCATTAAAGATTAGGAAGATGTTAGAGGGTTCTGAGCAGAGCAGTTTTTTGACCCGACTTAGCCTATTTAAAGGATCACGGTTGCTGTGCTCAGGATAGGAGAGGAATAGGTAGAGCCCACCAGGAGTTGATGGTGCCCGCGACCAGGATGGGAGCTGTAAATGGAGTGACGTGTGATCTGATTCTGGATATCTTTTTGGCCATGAAGCTGGTAGAACGTACAGGCATACTGTTAAGGGTTTGCATAACTCATGTAATTTCTGTGGTAGAGTGATTGGAAGGTGGCCATTGCCTTTCCAGTGAGTTCTCTTGCTTCCCCTTTACCCACACACCTGCGGCGTAGTCCATCCTGGGGTAGCCTCCATTTTGTTAACTATAAGAGAACAGTAACGGGTGACCTCTCCGGCGCCATAAGCTGTCGTTAGAAGACAGAGCATAAAAAATGCTTTTCCATCAGTCATATTTAAAAAATTTTTATTTCGAAATGAATTCTGGTCTCAGGAGAAGTTGCAAAAATAGTATGGAGAGGCCCCATCGACCCAAAAGCCAGCCTTTCCCAGTTGTAACACCTTGCATAACTGTACATTATCAAAACCAGGAGATCGACGTTGTCGCAATGCAGTGAACCAGATTGCGGGCCTCACTCTGTTTTCACCAGTGTTTGCACACACTCCTGTTCTTAGATGGCATCGAGTGCAGTCTCTGGGTTTCAGGTGAGAGTTAGTCGCTCTGACGTTCTCCAGTGCTCAGGCAAGCTGTCCTCGGATGCATTCTTGCTCTCTGTGCGCATGTGTTAGGGAACACAGGGGGCTTATGAGCTGCGTTGAGTATTCCCCCCATGGCGTTTCTGCGGCTTCGCCTCTGCTCCCCTCTATTCCCTGCCCTTCCTCTCTTTCCCTCCCTTGCTGTCTTCAGTGCTAAGGAGAGCGGGGAGAAGGGGTGGCTTTGCCTTCTCCATCGTGAATAACCCCTAAGAGCCTCATTTCCTATGCTGCAAAATCCATACATCCACAGCCGTCCTACTGGTAAAAATTAACATGTTTTGTTCCTGCCACATACTGGAAATCTCTGTAATCTTTCATATTTTGAAATCACATCAATTCATTGTTTTTCTTATTGTGGCTTACCGTTTTTATCAACACTTTCATATTCAGAACTGGGATCAGAGAGGAAGGAATCAATAAATTTGATCAGTAGCAGATTCTGGCACAGTGTATGATAAATACTCCCTGAGTATCTTGAATTCAACAATTTCTACCTGTGTGACCTTGGCACTTAATCCTCTGCCTTGGTTTCCTCATCTCTGAGATGGGAATAGTATTAGAATGAACTTCATAGGGTTCTAATGAAGACTCTGAAGTACTTCGAATCTGCCTGGCACACAGGAACATTATTTTGTTTCTTCAAAACAAATCTCTGGGAGTTCCCATCGTGTAGCAGCAGAGACAAATCCGACTAGGAACCATGAGGTTGCAGGGTCGATCCCTGGCCTCGCTCAGTGGATTGGAGATTCGGCATTGCCATGAGCTGTGGTGTAGGTCGCAGACGTGGCTCGGATCCAGCTTGGCTGTGGCTGTGGTGTAGGCTGGCAGCTACAGCTGCTATCCGACCCCTAGCCTAGAAACCTCCATATGCTGCGGGTGCGGCCCTAAAAAAAATACAAGACCAAAAAAAAAATCTCTGAACATAGATTTACATTGGTGTTAGTAAAAAGTTATTTGGAACAGAAAATATGTTAATCTCTTCCAATTCATTTATTTCTTCAAATAATTCTAATTGGGTTAACATTGTATAAATACTGTTCTTTAGTATAAATATTGAATCTTTTCAATATTTATATAAGTAGAGCTACAGTTTTAACACAGGCAGGATATAAAGGAGGAGGTCATACTGAGGAAAATTTAAATCTGGATTTTTAATTCTGAAAAAAACTTTTCAGGTTTCAGAACTTTTTATTTTATATTAAAAATTGTGTATTCCAGTCTCAGAATTTTTCGCTTAGAAGCAGTATAAATTGATAATTTTTTTAAGTAGAGTTACAAGTATAACACATTATCAGCAAAGACATTCAAGGTATGTTTTCCTAACCTGTTGCTGCTGGTTTAATAATTCAGCCTTTTACTGACAATACTTCCTACTTGATCAATTACTTTTCTTATTTTGGGGGGGCTAGAAACCATCATTTTTATTGGATACGTAGGCAAATATAAGCAACTGAATAGTAAGTGACTTTTTAAAAAATTAAAGCGTTAATTAAATATCAATGTCATACCAGTGTTTTCTAGCAGAAAAAATGCACCTGTGTGAAGTTGGTGGGTGGAGTTATACTGGCAAAGCCTGTTCTGCAAGTGTGGCTGGGGCTGGGGCGTTGCTGCAGTGTTGCAAAGCAGTACGTGCAGAGAGGGATTAAGCTCCTGCAGGGGAGAGCTCCGTGCACAAACAGGCCGGCTCGGCTTGATTAAGGACCAGAATCAGGGCCCAGAATACTGCTGAAAGGGGGCCTGAAAGCAGAGCTGGAGCCTCCAAGTGCCGTGAAGATTTCCCTTGGAGGTGTCCTGCGGCAGATAAGGTCTGAGTCAGTGCGATGGTGATTCATTCCGAGCCTTTTTCGTGAAATTCAGAGCTGTGGCAGCCTGTGCAGTCTACTGCTGAGTGCAGTCATTTGGAATAGTTTTAATTATTGACCCTAAAGCCTGTGCCACAGCAAAAGGTAAGGACATCTCAATAAATTATTCAAGTGTTTGACTCCAGCAATTCTCAGAATATTTCACTGAGACTATTTTTGTATTATATTCGGACTCGTTTCCTTGGCTGCTTTTAGGTAAGTGGTCAGTTATTTAATTTTCCAAAAATTGAATGGTTTAGCTTTAATGTTTGTCATGTTTGTAGAGAGATGATCAGTTTTTTAAAAAGTAGATTGTACTGTGTAGGTAGTATCTCTTTTTTCCCTAGTTTCAGAAAATACTGTTTTCTATTTTCAGATCAGCTTATTAAAGTTATCTAGACCTCAGGTCAATGCACAAAAATTTTCATGATTATTTGTTTCACCAGCAACAAGTGTAAACCATTTTTTGTGCTGGGCGAAGTAGGCAGCACTGATTTACTATAAAGAATTTGGTAGACGTGTAAAGAAGCTGTTCACATTAGCACAAGGAAGTAACCCTTCTGCCCTTTTATCTTCAAGTATTGGTTTTCTTATTTTCCTCATTGGCAATAGTAAGGATAATCATCTTTATCCATGAAATATTTGTGTTAACTCTATTTTCCTCTTGCAGAAATTTTCTTATTATCAGGGTAGTGTTCTGTATTTGTATGGTGCTTCTTCAGACCTTGACTATAAATGCTTTTCATTAAGATAATGTGGAGACCACAGTTTCACCTGAATCAGCCCTGTTAAGAAGCTGAACATTTTTATTTTCTAGTACTGTCTAAATAATATCAATAATTTAATTTTCAAAGCCATAAGTGGGGGAACCTCAGAATTAGAGTTCTTTTTCATCATCAGCTTTTAAAGAAGCACCCACTGCTCATATGATAATGGTTGGAGACCATAACTTGTCTATTTTAATATATTATGTAGCACTACATGATATTCAGTGGGAGAGAGCAAAACTCAGAAGTTTCTTAGGTTAGGTTTACAGGTAAGGCAATTAAAGGAGGGACTGGAAAGTGATGCCATGTTTGTGTGTATCTTCTTTAGCTATGTCAGCCCTGAATTTAGGAGGTACGACCAGATGCAGTTAAAGCGATTTGGAGAAGTGACCCAGGTTCTAGTTAGCCCTGAAGCACGGAGGATTCTACAAGTGTTCAGACCAAGGATAAAACAGACATTATAGTGGTAAAGTAACTCCCACTTATTGACGCTTAAGGGAGTTAAGCGGCTGGTTTATGTAATTTCATGTAAGCAATACAGCAACCCTGAGCAATAGAAATTGCTGTTGTCATTCTCATTGTGTGTTTGCTGGAAATGAGACTTTTAAATAGGTTATTTGCTTAAGACCTTGCAGATTGGGAAGTGATTAGAGAGTGGATTCAGACCATTCAGTCTGTCTGACTTCAAATGTTCTTATTCCCAGGGCTAAAGGTCAGTCTTCTGTAGGGCAGGCGTCTAAGACTTAAGCCTTCAAATAGAGTTCTCATTATCAGTTCTGTCTTCTCCAAATATAGAACCTTTCTCCTCTAGCTCTTGAGGAGGAAAAAAAAAAAAGGCACAACCAACCCACAGAAACAAACAAAAGCCACCACTGACCATATCGGTGCTTCACACCAAGCCTCATAACTTAATAAATTGCAAAGGGGTTATATGACATCAGATTGAGTATGATTACATTTTAATAAAAAAGAAGAATTTCAAGAAAAGACATCACTGTGTTTGAAGATGAAGGTTCTAAATGTTCAGATTTCTAGAACTTCGTGTAGTATTTCTGATAGTCCTCTGTTACTGAATTGTTACTGAATTTGTAAGAACATTCAGTTATTATATTTTAATTTTTGTAAGAGATGCAGTTATTATATTTTAATTTTTTAAGAGAGATATATAAATAAGTATGCTAAAATGTTATATTACTAGTTTTTAAGCTTTGTACCAAATAGTACTAGTTCATCTTAGAAAAATAAAAGCCCAGATTATTTAAGAATCCTTCACAGAGATGCTATTTATTATGCCCCATTCTAGTATTAGAATCCTTTAGTGTCAGGAATTTATATCCACCTCATGTTTCCTCCTACTCTCCTCTGTTAAAATGCAAATCTTTTTTTGTACTGTATTTAGAAATGAAATTAGTCAGTCTTTTATGTAATAACTGAGGGAGTAAAGTCACCAAGTTAAAAAATGTTGCTTTGTTTTTATACAGAGTCGAGGAGCAAAACCAATCCCATTTATTGCTTTAATTTGTAATTTTAAACAAAAAACAATATCGGTTTTAGCAAGAGACAATGCAAAAATTAGACATATCACTCTAAAATCACAGACACTAAATCCGAGCCTTCTTGAATATTGGTTATGGACATTCATAGTTCCTGGGAAAGTAAAGTGTAAAGTCAATAATAAGAGTGTCTTATTATAAGCTGATGCCCATTTTCCCAAGGAAACTGTGACCTTGAAAGCACGCCGATTTGTGGTTTATCCCTGTTTATGTCCTGCTCTGTGAAGAGCAGCAGCATGAAGTTGCTTTGGTTTCGTTCTTAATCCTGAAAAAGAGACACATTTTTATTCAAATACTCAAATATTTCAGTTAACCACAGGCATGCTATTCCACGTGAGTTGTGTTGCCTATTCTGAACAAACAGTTGATTGCCTGTTTCTGCTTCTCTTTTTCCAAGTGAATTATTCTTATCTGTGTCTGAAAAGCTCTTCTCTTAGTTTTACCACAGATTTGTTTTCTAGATCTATTGGTGCCATCTATTTGCATTCCAGTTGGTAATGCCTTTGAAATGCCTCCTCTTTCCCTTATGGGTAAATGGAAGCCTGTTTGACTTATGTAATTGTTAGCAGCTTTCCAGTTTTTCAAACAAGAGCCATTACTGCCAATGTTATTTTAATTTCAGTATTGCATGTGCATGGCATTTCTCAAATACCTGGTTTCCTCCCCTTTGAGGTTGGAATGTACAGATAACAAAACCGTTAGGGTAGTCCACATTCCAGAACTTCATCCCTAAGCTGGTCCCAGATAGTCCCCTAGCAGCTGTTGCATGCATCAGAACTGTGTTTTCTCTCTTACTCCCAAAATTGTTTATGATGTATTGATCAAAAATGATTCTGTACTTTATTATTCTGTAATAGCTTAAGATTTAACATTCGTATTTATCTTGGACATATACTTTGGGATGGATAGGTGTCAGTGAATCCTAAGGTTAAAATTGCTTTATTCCTGCTTAAAAAATTAGAAGTAAACTCAGTAGTTCCTAGAGAGACAGAACGTATAGATAATATTAACCCTTTTTCCCCCGCTTACTGCAGTGTGTTCCTGAAACCTAGTTCAAAAATTAATCTTTATGAAGTATATGGCATTTTCTAGTAAAAACAATATTATAAATGGCCATTGCAGTGTTTACCAAAGACTTGCTAGCAAATAATTCCAAGAAATAATGGTGTATCATATGGCATGATCAACAATTGGGACTATCTCTACAGTTAAAGATAGTACACTTATGCATCAAGTTCCAGAAATAGTTATAAGCATGTTACATAAATTAGTTATATAAGGACTCCTTACTACTATTCTAAGTTTTCATGGAGAAAAATAAAATAATTAATTTAAGTCGATTTAGCCTGAAAAGCGCTAAACCCAATTAATATACTGTGCATGGAATAATAACATTTAACAATGATCTATTTTGAATTTTTATACCAGCTTTTTCTAAGACGAGTTAGAAAGCTGAATTAGCTTTTTTGATAGAGCTCTCCAGTGAAGTTTTAAATGATGTCTTTTTTTCTTCCTGATAAATTTTCCTAAAGCAAAGACAATTCCACAGACTCTGGAGCTTTCTATGCTGTTTGAACTTTCTCAGAGTGTTTGAACTTTCTCAGAGCGTTTCATGATTCCTCAGATATTTTCACTGAAATCTAGAAGTCATAAATTGCCTGGTTAAACTTCTCATTTTTCATATTATTAAACTGAGATCTAAACTGATTAATTACCTTGTCTAAAATCTTGGCAAGTTCTTAAACCATATATTAACATTTGCTCACGTCTGGCCAATACTAGGCGTGTTTAGATGGAGAACTTTCATCAGACTGTTTTACTATTGGAAAGCTCTAAACGCTTTCAATTCCTAGGTCAGTGGATCAGTAAGTATTTCTAAATCTTCACATAGAATTGCCAACATTTGATGCTTACTGAATATTTTTACTACATACAAAAACTATGTACTTAGATACCTCAGGATAGCACCACATGAGAATAGGTAATACTTAGAGCTGGGTACTTAGAGCTGGATGCACAGAAGAAAGGTATACAGTGTCATTCTTTATAACTTTATTATATTTAAGAGTCATTACTTTGAATGTAATGGGAGAATAATTAGATTTTATTTAGTATACCTATTCTTCTGACATACAGGAGAAAATTCTAGTGATCAGATACTGGTTTATATTTTGCAATTAAATCATTTAGAGTGTGAATTTAAATTAGTGCATGT
>PVHT020000113.1:4247070-4329970 GCA_004024745.2 Catagonus wagneri
TAAATTAGTGCATGTAAAGCACTGAAACATAATAAGCATTCAATAAATATTAACTATACCAGAATGTTATGATATTAGAATTGTAATTTATAGATGGTCCTTCAGTTTTCATTGGATAGCTGGTGTAGGATTCAGTTTATCTTTTTCTTCATCTTGCTTTGTTTGGCCTGGGGACAGGTGAGTGGGCGGGTCCAAGGAGGAGAGAGCAGACCTAACGAAATAGACAAGAAGATTTACAGAGATAAAAATAGAGCCCGTGACAGAATTTCTTGGATGTGTCCTTATTCCATTAAATAAAAACCTACTCTGAGTTTGGTTTGCAAGAAATTCTTAACTCTGCTTTGGAGGGTGTTTTTTGTAAGACTAAAAAAAATCAAAATTATTCATATGTATTTTCAAGTTATTGGCTTAAACTTCTTTTATATCATTATTCATTCTTTTGCTTTGCTTGTGTTAAAGCTTTTCTATATTATGAAAAAGGAAAAGTTACACAAAGTTCTGTGTTTCAGTTACAACAAAAAGGAGTTTTAGTTCAGTTGGTTTAATATTTGAGGCACATATAATCTTGCTCATCTAGATATTTTTCTTTTAAAAGTTTGGCAAGTTATTACTCTAGTGAATCAGCTTAATTTCCCGGTCCATTTATTTTCAAATAAAAGTGTTTTTTTTTTTGGTTTAGTTTGAAACAATTTAATTGATATACTCAACGCTCTAACTAAATAAGAATTACATCATATTTTTCCCAACATGGGTGTGGACTAAACTGGTACAAAAGCCACGTTTCTAAGTTGCCCACAGATCCTTTCGGGACATATGACAATGCATGCTAAAAATAAGTTAATTTTGGCATCTCTTGCCAGTATCCCTTTTAATAAATTTTAAAATACTGTTCACTTCAGCCAAGTGATTAAGACTATAAATGTAAACCTATGCCATATTTCTTTGCTGCTATCTAAGGCATCAGCAACCTATTACAGTTTATTTTTAGAATTCTTTATCTGTACTTATACCCTAAAGAAGTCTTTTGTTTATGTTCCATTATTGCAAGGCACTTCTGATATGTTTACAGGATTTCTATATTTATTATCGTTCTCAGAGAGAAGCTTGCCTTGGCTTAAGACTTTAGTTTTTCAGTTGCCTCTTGCCTTCTCAAGTCTTCAGCAGTCATTTCCATCCCTGCAGAGGATTCAGGGGAAGTAGGAGTGAAGGGGATTTATCACCTGAGTATAAAAGCAAAACTTTTAAAAGTACATATAAATTTACTTTGTCACATTCAAAACTTAAAAAGCTAAAGAAGACAAACTAAATGATTATTTTTGAAGATGCAGAGAAATCATTTGATAAAGATCAACACTTACTCATTTCATGTGTCTTAGCAATTAGGAGTAGGGAGAATTTGTTTTTAATTTTAATTTTTAAGTTTTTACACTTTTTTCTTTTTAAGGCTGCACCTGTGGCGTATGGAAGTTCCCTGGCTAGGAGTCAACTCGGAGCTGCAGCTGTAAGCCTACACCACAGCTACAGCAACACTGGATCACAGCCACATCTGTGACCTATGCCACGACTTGTGGCAGAGCTGGATCCTTAACCCACTGAGTGAGACCACGGATTAAACCTGCATCCTCCCAGGCACTATGTCAAGTTCTTAACCCACTGAGCCACAATGGGAACTCCATGAATAGGGATTTTTAAAAAATCCAGTAAAGGTTTCTACCCAAAAACCCCCAAGAAAATTTTATTCTTAATGGTGAGACATAAGAAATAGTCTATTTAAAATCAAGAACAAGGTCAGCATTTATTTAAGGTTCAGTAAAATTAGACCCCAAAAAAGGGAAGGAAGAAATAAATCTGTTTTATTTGTAGATGATTGTTTATAAATCCAGAAGAATCTGTCAAATTATTAGAAATAATAACAGAGTTGAGCAAGGTTGCTGAATGAAAGATGCAACAGGAGTGCCTAATATTTATTAAACTTTTTTCTGTCCAGCATGAAATCCTATTTAATTCTCATAATAATCCCATTAGGTAGTTACTGGTTTTAATTTTTCCGTGAATGAAAAAAATGAAGGTCTGTGAATTAGGCATCTTGTCCACAGTCATACATCTAGAAGTTGCAGAAGCACAGTTGGAACCCCGGCAATCAGACACACCATGCTAATTGTGTATCTGTATACCAGTAAGTAATTAGCAACTACGTTTAGAAAATAGTTCCATTTATAACAATAATGAAAGTCATAAAGTTCCTAAGAATAGCTGTAACAAAAGTATTATAGAAAGATTAGAAGTTTTTTTGAAAAGAATCTTAAATAAGTGGAGAGATATACTATGTTCATGGACAAGAGGCTCAATATTGAAAAGAAGTCAATTTTCCTTTAAAATAATCTGTAATTCATTGAGGCTTCAAATTCCACAGTGTTTCTTTCCTCCTATAATTAGAGAAACAGATTCTAAAATTCATATGAAAGAGTAAAGGGCTGAAAATATAAAGGCAATTTTGAAGAATATGGAGGAGGACTCCATTTTTCAGATATTAAGACCTAAAAATGCTAGAAATTAAGAGACGGACTGAAGAAGAGAGAGACTGGTAGAACTGAGAGAACTCAGAAACAGACCTCTTAACACTGTACACATTTTTCATGTAAGAATTAACCTAACAAATCAGTGGAGAAAGGATTATCCAATAAAAGATGATGAAATACTTGGTTGTGCATAAAGAAAAAAATAATGTGAGCATATCTCTATTTCATCCTAAACACACAGTAAAGTTCAGAGTCAATTAAAAACCTTAAAAAAGTGAAAAAGCTTTAGGAAATAAAAGGTTTTTGAAGAAATTAGACAGTATGTTTATGACCTTGGGTAAGGAAAGATATATTAAAGTATGGAAACCATGCAGAAAGACATGTTTAGAAATTTATACAGTAAAAGATGAGCCAAAGATTAGGAGAACATGTTTGTAAGTGTGTAACTGATAGGGGACTCATTTCCAGATTTTATTAAAAAAAAATTTTGCCCATCGGTAAGATAGTAAAATGGGCCAAGGATGTGAATAGTTGTTTCACTGAAGATGAAGACTGAGTGACCAGTGAATATGAAACAATGCCTAACCTGATTAGCAAGCACAGATATGCACTTTAAAGTGGAAAAAACTTCATACTGATCATATTGACAAAAAATGGAGAGTCTGGCAGAACTAAATAGAAAAAGAAATCATGAGTGGGAATCCAGAAGTAAGTGTTATGGGAATGTTATGTTGGTAAGTCATTTTAGAGAATATTTTAGCAAATATTATATTTAGCTGAAATATGGTTGAAAAGTAACATGCCCTACAACTCAGCAGGCCTAGTCCTCAACATGAGTGCCAGAGAAGTTTTCCACATGTGCCAGGAGACACCAGAATACTCAGTGTAGTATTGATTGTAATAATAAAAACTTGGAAACTCTCTAAATGACAGTCAATAGAATGGCAGTCACAGTTGTAGTATGTACTTATAGGAGAATACTGTAATGCAGTCAAAATAAGTATCCTGGGCCACAATTATATATTCTCAAAATAGATAATTTTGGAAAAGATTTGATATGATTCCATTTCTGCACATTTTAAAAACATGATAATATATATTGTTTATGGCTACATACATGTATAGCTAAAGTATAAAAGCATGCATGGAAATGAAAAATACTAAACTCAGGATAAAGATTCTCTATAGGCGAGTAGGACTGGACAGCATATACAGGGGTTTGAGTATATCTGTAGTGCTTTACCTTTTTAATTTAAAAACAAGGAACTCTAGTCACTTACGATGGAGCATGATAATGTAAGAAGAAAGAATATATACATGTATGGGTAACTGGGTCACCTTGCTATACAGTAGAAAGTTGACAGAACACTATAAACCAGCTCTAATGGAAAAAATAAAAATCATTTAAAAAAACAAGGAAAATAAATCTGAGGAAACGATATAATATAGCTAAATGTTATCTAAAAAAACTGATGATGGGTACAGAGATTTTTGTCGTAGTATTCTCTTAAACTTCCCTGTGTAGTCAAAGTATTGAGTAATTTCTTTTAAAAGTAAGTAAACCTACACTGGGTTCTGTTAGTTCCTTAACTCTTGGTTACTCAGGACAGTCACGACCCCAGGCCTCTTTCTTCTGGTTGTGTTTTCAAATTATTTTGTCCTGAACACAGTCTTAATGTTAGTAGAAAGCTAATAAGCAAGCTTTAAATTAAAAAGACTTTCACTTTTTGTCTCAGCAACTTTTTTCTTTTTTAAAAACTCGCTTTTTAGCAATTCTTATATGTTTTAGGTATATAACACAGTGATTCACAATTTTTGAAGGTTATAATCCATTTATAGTTATAAACTGTTGGCTGTGTTCCCTTTGCTTGATAATAATTTCAGTTTTCTTGAATTTGCCAAGGCTTGCTTTGTGGCCTAACATGTTATCTATCCTGGAGAATGTTCCATGGGCATTTGAAAAGAATGTGTATTCTGCTGCTTTGGAATGGAATGTTGTGTATATCTGTTGAGTTCATCTGGTCTAATGTGTCATTTAAGGCCTACATTTCCTTGTTGACTTTCTGCCTGGATGATCTTTCCATTGATGTAAGTAGGGTGTTAAAGTCCCCTACTATTACTGTGTTAATCTCAGTTTCTCCCATTATGTCATTTATTATTTGCTGTTGTATTGAGGTATTCCTATGTTGGGGGCATATATGTTTACGACTCTTAAACCTTATTTTGGGGATGACCATTTGATCATTATGCAATGTCTGTCCTTCTCTACCTCTTTTAACGGTTTTGGTTTTTAACATCTGTTTTGTGTGATGCAAGTATTGCTACCTTGGCTTCTTTTGATTTCCATTTGCATGGAAAAACTTTTCCCATCTTCTCACACTGTGTGTTTCTTTCGATTGGAAGTTAGTCTCTTGTAAGTAGCATATGTAATATATACAGGTCTTGTTTTTGTATCCATTCAGCCACTCTGCCTTTTGATTGGAGCATTTAATCCATTTACATTTAAAGTAATTGTTGATATATATGTTTTTATTGTCATTCTGTTCATTATTTGGGGGTCGTTTGTGTATATCTCTTTTATTCCTTTCTTTCTGTGTTTTGTTGTGATTTGATGACTCTTTTTAGTATTGTATTTTGCTTCCTTTTTCTATTTTCTGTGTGTATCTATTATAAATTTTGGTTTGTGGTTATCATAGGTTTATGTAACTCTATATATATGATTGTTTTAAGTTGCTGATCTCTTAATTTCAAATGCATATTAACACACCTGCATTTATACTCTCCTCTCCTTAAATTACTGCTTCTGACATGTTTTACATTTAACTGTTTTGTGTCTCTCTTAACTGCTTATTGTGGCTATAGGTGATTATAGCTCCGTGCATGGATGATTTCCTATCTTTACCGTTATGTTTGCCTTTACCAATGAGTTTTTCTCTTGTAATTTTTATATTTTAGTTGTGGCCTTTTCTTTTTCACTTAGAGACATTCTTACAACATCTCTTTTAAAGCGGTTTGGTGATCCTGAGCTCTTTTAGCTTTTACTTGTCTGTAAAACTTTATCTCTTTCAAATCTGAATGAGAGCCTTGCCAGGTAGAGTATTCTTGGTTGTAGGTTTTTTCCTTTCCATCGCTTAAATATGTTGTGCCACTCCCTTCTGGTCTGCAGCATTTCTGCTGAAAAGTCAGCTCATAGCTTTATAGGAGTTCTGTTGTTAAGTAACTTGCTGCTTTTCCTTTGCTGCTTTTAACATTCTCTTCTTGTCTTTAATATTTGCCATTTTAATTACAATGTGTCTTGGTATATTCCTCTTTGGGTTGATCCTGAATGGGACTCTCTGTGCTTCCCAGCCTTGGGTATCCGTTTCCTCTCTCAGGTTAGAAAAATTTTTGGCTGTTTTGTCTTTAAGTATGTTCTTAGTCCCTTTCTCTCTCTCTTCTCCATCTGGGGTCTCTATAAGGCAAATATTAATGTGTTTGATGTTGTCCCAAATATCTCTTAAACTGTTCTCATTTCTTTAACATTTTTCTGTTCAGCATCAGTAATTTTTGCTACTCTGTCCTAAAGCTCACTGATGTATTCTTCTACATCGTTTAGTCTAGTCTTGATTCCATATAGTATATTTTTTATTTCAATTGTTGTATTCTTCATCTCTGTTTGGTTTTTCTGTTAAAAACTTCTAACTTCTCACTCTGTGCATTGTTCTTCGCCCAAGTTCTTTGACCATCTTTACGATCAGTACCGTGAACCCTCAGGTGGCTGCCTGTCTCCACCTTCCTCTGTCACCTCATTTTGCCTAATTTGCTGTTTTCATTTTTATGTATCTGGTAGGTTGGTTACATTTCCCTACCTTGGAGACAGGGACTTTTTTAGGAGATAACCTTGGCATCCCAGCAGTGCACTCCCCTGTCATCACCAGAGCTGTATGCTCTGTGGGTGCCCTCTTTGTGGGCTGTGTGCATCTTCTCTCTTGACAGGATGACTACTGAGGGCAGTCTGTAGGCTTGATTGACCCCTGGTTCAGTTGGCTGCCAGCTGCTGGTTGCTGGGGCCAGGTCACAAGTGGTTGACGATGGAACTCTGTGGGGACCTGGGGCTAGTGCTGGCTCACTGGTGGGCACAGTCAGGGTTCAGGAGATCCCGGGTCTATTGCCTGCCACTAGTGAGTGAAGCCATGTCTTGGGACTAGTGCTGGCCTTCTGGAGGGCAGAGCTGGGTCCTGAGTTGTCATTGTGGGGCCCAGGGGTTCTAGAGCTGGTGTCAGATCACTGGTGAGTGGGACAGATTCCTGATACTCTTGGCTGTGGGCTCTGGGATGTCCTGAATCTTGTGTTGGCCTGCTAATGGAAGGGACTAGAGCTCAGGGATTCTGGGCCTAGTGCCTGGCCTCTGTTGGTTGGAGCTGGGTCCCAGGGTCTCTTTCTGGATGTCTCGGGGCGGGGGGGGCGGGGTCCCAGGTCTGTTGTCTGTACAAAGGTGTTTGAGACCAGGTTCTGGGTCTTCTGTTGGTCCTGGCCATGTCCAGGAGCAGTTGCCGGCTTTGAGGGTCTTAAGGAAGCCTCTCTGTTGGTAGGTGAGGCTGTTTCCACATCCAATTGCTTGGCCTGAGGCATCCCAGCACTGGCACCTAGAGGCTGACGGATGGGGGACAGGACTGGGTCCTGAGGCTAACATGCTGGAGAGAGGATTCCAGGATGGAGCTTGCCAGCACCAGTGTCCATGTGGCAGAATACACTCCCAAAAATGGCTGCCAACAATGTCTGTGTTCCCAGGGTGAGGTGCAGTTGCCTCCTGCCTCTCTAGGAGGTTCTCCAAGATCAGCAGGTGGGTCTGATCCAGGCTTCTTTCAAATTACTGCCTCTTCCATGGGTCTTGGCATATGTCAGATTTTGTATGAGCTCTTTGAGAGTGGAGTCTGTATTTCTGCCTGCCCTTTGGGACTCCTGGAAGTAAGCCCTGCTGGCCTTCAAAGCCAAATGCTCTGGGGGCTTATCTTCCTGGTGCAGGACTCTTGAGCTGGGAGCCCAGCATGGGGCTTGGACCCCTCACTTCCTTGGTGGAATCTCTGCAGTTATCTCCCTGTTCTCAGTTTGCCCAGTCAGGAGGTTTGGGATTTGACTGTATGGCAGCTCTACCCCTCCTTCCCATCTCGTTGGGTTCCTTCTTTATATTTTTAGTTGTAGAAGATCTTTTCTATTAGGGTTTAGTCTTTTTCATCAATGATTGCTCTGTAAATAGCTATCATTTTGGTGTGCCTGTCAGAGGAAGTGAATTCAGTTTCCCTCTGCTCCACTGTCTTGGCTAATCTTGAAGGGCAGAATTTTTTTTAAGAGAATCAGTCTATTATATAATAATAAAATAAAGGAAACGTCATTTTGGCATTGCTTAGAGAAAAGTCCTTTCCTGTATTTATTTGTATGAATATGTATTGTGTTAAATAAAAGCAAGTTTCATATGTATTCAATATATAGTATTTCAAAGTATGCAACAGATAGAATTTAGAATATTATAAGACCCTTAAGTGTCCTGGAAGGCCCTTAAATATCCTAGAGTCTTGTTGCCTATAATTCTGTTCCAGTCTATTAAATTTCCATCAAATGATCATCTAATCTGCGTTTAAAAACTTTGATCAAAAGGCAGAATATTATTTGCAATTATGAAAATCCATTGGATGGGCTAAAGATTATACGCTCATACTTGATTATACCTAAGTTTTAATCAAGACAGTCTCCTCATTATGCATCTTAACCTCTACCCTCTCACTTGTCTACTTGACTTTCTGAATTTATCACAGATCTTAGAACTGGATGCACATAATCAAATAAACCTAATGCTGAGACTACTTTCTGTCATAAGTCATTTAATTTAATTTAATTTAATTTCCTGAGAAATTTCTCCAAGCCCAGACTTCTGTCATATCAGTCTAGAAGATTTCTGAGACCCAATTTAGGGAACTGACTTAAGTGAAGTATTGTGAGAAGGGAAGAATTCTTTGGTTTTGCCGGAGAAGTACATACTTGTGTAGTTAGAAACACCTGCTGCCCCACTTCTCCATGTCAGGGTTCACTGAGCCCCTGCAGACTGGTTATTGGTATCATAAAGATTTACCTTGGAGATACTGAGTTGTGTGTCATGCTGCTAAAGCTTTTAAGTACTGGAAAGACTGGTCTGGTTGGGTTTGTCCCAGGTTTGAAAGAAGATTGCAGATATGAAATCTCGTCTAAAGGGTCTGGAGGAAGGTAGCATTGTGGCACATGTTGCCCTTTAGCTCTAGTCAACAGAATTTGAATACATGATATGATTGACTCTTTTTTTTCTAAGTACTGTTTTATACTTTTGATGTGTTTTATCTGTGGAAATGTCATTGTTATCATTTTTGTCAAGTTTCCTCCTTGAAGTGGGTTTTTAAGCACTTAACTGTCTAAAAGCCAGCCCTCGAATCTCCCTTCCTTAGTAGAAGTCACCTGAGTCACTGACAGTATTCCATATTTCTATTCCTCAAGTGGTAGTTCTACCAAGTCGTTTACTAGTTTGTCATAAGGTAATGGGTGGGGTTAGTATAGTGTCCAAAAGAAATGTCTTTCAGCCATTTTATTGCCTAAGAAATAGGGAGAAATATAAAGTGAAGAAAAATTAATATGAAGAGACATTAATATTTGGAAGTGTTGTTAGATCTTCAAATTTGGCTGTAACTAAAATGAGGGGTTTTTTGTTTGTTTGTTTGTTTGTTTTTTTCTTGGGCCGCACCCGCAGCATATGAAGGTTCCCAGGCTAGGGGTTGAATAAGAGCTGCAGCTGCCAGCCTACACAACAGCCACAGCAACACAGGATCTGAGCTCCATCTGCAACCTACACCACAGCTCATGGCAATGCTGGATCCTTAACCCACTAAGCAAGGCCAGGGATAGAACAACCCTCAACCTCATGGTTCCTAGTTGGATTTGTTTCTGCTACGCCACAGCAAGAGTTCCCTAAATTTATTATTTTTATTTAAATGTGCAGTGTCTGTTTTCTTAGATAATTGGTTATTTAATTATGGATTCCAGAGGTTTCACCACGGCTTACTCTACCACAGTGTATTAGAATGCCAATTATAACAACAATAGCAGCAAACTAAAACTGTGTAGAACATAGTTTAATCTTCCTTTGAAGACTTAGAAATTATTTGAGTATGTGTCTAGTCACCATGATGTGTATTAGTTATCTTGGTATCTCACATTTGGGGTATAGGTCAGCAGGAAAAGACCACACCCAGGTGTTGAGTTTGTGTCATACTGCAAGCCCTTACTTGAATCTTGTGTCATTATTTAGGAAAAGTAAATGTGAAAAGGTAGCCAAGTCTCTCCTTCTTCTCGAGCCAAACATAGCACATCAAAGACAGTGTCATAGCTACCAGGTGTTCTGGAAAGTCCAGTTCTATACAGGCTGCCCTCTGGCTAACGTAATTTCGTTGTGTGTGAGAGTGTGGTTGGAGGATTATGATTATATAAAATCTATCTCCATACAGTTATCACTGAATTGTGAATGTATTTCCTGTTAATATATAATTTCAGCCAATAATTCCAGATACGATACTGCTAATTGATGTGAAAGAAATAAATATATTCTTTAATCTGCTAGTAGGGATCCTAGTTCAGTATGGCAAACCACTCATGGCAGTTTTTTTTGTTTTTTTTTCCTACGAGCAGTTAAAAGCAATCTGAAATTACCTTGCTGTTTTAATTTAGGCTGTAGCATATAGTGGCTAAGAGCCTGGGTGCTGAGCCAGACCACCTGATTTTTAATCCTGGTTATATGACCTTAGACATGTTACTTAGCAGTACCTGGGTTTCTTTCTCTAAAAATGGGGCTAATAATAGTTATTTTCAGAATTCCTGTTGTGGCTCAGTGGAAACAAATCTGACTTGCATTCATGAGGTTACAGGTTTGATCCCTGGTCTCGCTCAGTGGGTTAAGGATCCGGCTTTGCCATGAGCTGTGGTGTAGGTCACAGATGCGGCTTGGATCTGGCATTGCTCTGGCTGTAGCATAGGCCAGTGGCTACAGGTCCGATTCAACCCCTAGCCTGGGAACCTCCGTATGCCGCAGGTACAGCCCTAAAAAGACAAAAAAATAATGAGAAGAAGAACAGTTACTTTCCTTATCCGTTCCTGTGAGAAGTGAATGCTTAATAAATATAAAAACTTATGCAATTTCTGGCACTCGCCAAGCATAAGATGAATGCTGGCTATATGGATATCATCACCTGTCTTTCTCCTCAATAAGCTCTGTGGCAGTGAGGAACTTATCTCACTTGCTTCCCACTGTGCTCTCAGGACTTAGAATAGTTCCTGAGATACAGCAGCACTCACAGGTCTGCTACTGAATGATAGTAGTTAAAATGCAATTCCTGGGAGTTCCCTTCGTGGCTCAGTGGTTAACAAATCCGACTAAGAACCATGAGGTTGCAGGTTCGATCCCTGGCCTTGCTCAGTGGGTTAAGGATCCGGTGTTGCCGTGAGCTGTGCTGTAGGTTGCAGACGCGGCTCGGATCCCGCGTTGCTGTGGCTGTGGCGAAGGCCGGCAGTACAGCTCCTGTTAGACCCCTAGCCTGGGAACCTCCATATGCTGCAGGTGTGGCTCTAGATAAAGGCAAAAAGACAAAAAAAATGGAATTCCCATTCCTTTGAGACACTCCTGTAAAGCTGAGACTAAAAAAATACTTTTTCATGTACACAATATGTAGTGGCCAAATTCAGCAGGTATTTTCATCAAATCAAAATACAAATGCCTACTTTTTAACATGTATCTTGGATGCCCTGGCCAATAATTGAAATTAGAAATTTATTCCTATAAGAAAAAGAATGGAATTACCATATTTGCTTTGACACAATTGTATATTCATGAACCCCAAAAGGATCAGCTAAAATCCTCCTAAAATTGTTGAGAGTTTAGAAAATGATCAGATTTGAGCCTTACATTAAAAAATCATTTGTAAGCGTACTGGTAAGGCCAGTGAAGAAAACTGTTATCTACAAAAGCAGCAAAAACAAAAGCAAAACAAACAAACAAAAACCCTAAAATACCTAGCAATATTTCTAACAAGAAATATGTATAATGTGTCTTTTCATAAAGAAAATGAGAAAACTTTACTACAAGATAGAAAAGCTTTAGAGAAATGGTGATATGCTCTGTTTCCAGGTAGAAATTAAAAATTTTCCTAATGTATAAAGTTTAAAATATAATGTTTAACTACTATAAAGCAAACTCATTTGTTTTTATGTTTTTTGTTAATCTTATCAAAATTATTATATAATGTTTGTTAGAAAATGTTAAGAATGAACAAAGATGGTTTGATAACTACTCTTTAACCACAAAGACTCATAACATACAGTCTGCTAGCAACTAGGGGAGAATAAAACTCCTACAAGTTCAATAAATTTTAATATACTAATGTTATGGTAGGTGTGGTATACTTCATAAGTTATCCCACTGTGCTGTAAATGTCTTCTTACAGATAAGAGAGCACATCATTTGATTTTATAACAAGGATCTCAGATGCAAGTGAGGTTGTAATTTACCCAGAGTGTCAGAGCATGTCAGAGATAGCATCTAAATTATACTGATGATTCTAAGTAAACTTAAGTAATTGTTATAGAAACCATGTTTCCTCTTTAATCTATGTAAAGTCTAGGATGACTGCTTTGTCCCAGTTTGCTTAAGACTTTCCTGGTTTTAACACCAAAAAGTCTTATGTCTCAGGAAACCTGTCAGTTAACGGGCAAACCAGTTACAGTTGATCACCTTTATACAGTTCATAGAAAAGATGCTTAAGTCTCCCATAAAATGTCAAGAAAGTGTTTGATCTGGTTGGAGTAACCCATTTAGTGGTCCATCTAGGCCACAAGTTACTCTCAGTGCACAGACTCCTCCAGGAGGATTCATCAATTCAAGGGATTTACAATTTGGTTCACTCAAGGAACTATAGCAGGGTTCAGTGAGACTTCCATAATCCTTTGCAAACTGAGTAGGATTGAGGCCATATGGTTTAGCCTTCCGTCCTGCAACTAATCTGAGTTTGTTGAGCTTCTCAGCAAAAGTCAATTTCCTAAGAATTTGCTTTCAATCTTTTGCCATAGTCTTTCTAACATATCAGTCAGTGGAAATATCATACTCTATATCAATTTGCTTATCTCTTGCCTTGATCAACAAAGTATTTATAGATGAATGTTAATAGAGCTCATGCTTTTTTATGGGTGTGGGTGTCTTGTACTTTATATAGCCATTAGTTTGACAAGTATGTTCTATATCATAATAGGGTTGTCCTCTCTATGTAATGAGAAGGAGGGAGTTCTTTTTTCAGTTTTATTTTCCAGTTGATAAATGCTACGAAAATTTCTAACCACTAAATAAAATATGTGGGAAATTAACTAGAAATGCAGTTTCTAAATCTCTGCCATTTTAAGTATTGCTTATCATGAAGATCTCCAAAGCAATATGTTAGAGTAAAATTCGAAGTCATTATCCTGTAGCATGCTTGGATAGCCCTGGAAAGATGGCTGGTTTACCAAGCTTGATTTCAAAGTCATGAGTTGCAGTACTCCAGTTTGCTTACAATTCCATCAGAAAAGATCACAGGCTGGTGAGAAGAACATACGGAATGATATGATATTATTTATAAAGCAACTGTTTCTTCAATTTGCTGAAAATTTCCTACAGAATATAGAGTATACTTGTAATAGACTGTTTTTGTAGTCAGCCTGTTGAGCTCTGCATTTCTTTTCACACTAAGTAAAAATATGACTTTCTTGCCACAACTAAGGTATTTTCTTTTTTATTATTATTTTGTTTAGTATCCAAAAAGCACGGCAAGCTCATTACTTTCTTACGCACATTCATGAAGTCTCGTCCAACAAAACAGAAGTTGAAGCAGCGTGGGATCTTGAAAGAAAGGGTGTTTGGTTGTGACCTGGGAGAGCATCTTCTGAATTCTGGTTTTGAAGGTAAAAAATAAAATGTATAATCTCATAATTTCAGTTTCTGATCTCTCCCTGTTGATTTTCTATAATCAATTACAGAGTAGATTAGGCAAGCAATACCTTTTCCATTTAAGTTCTACAGCAGGTATTGAACGACCTCAGGTACTCACCTGAGTTCTGGGAATAGCTGAGAATCAGGAGGGGTCTAAGGATGCACTTTGGCATCAGAAGTGGTTATGATCTGTGCGGGAAGTGGAAGACATTCACACACAGGCTACAGTAGCTCTGCTAGTTCACATTATTTTTATATCTGTCCAGATAGCTTCCTCAGCCAGTTTCCCCTCTCACATTTTATCCTAAAATATTTATTTCTCTTTTGAAAAAAAAAAGTCATAGTTTTGAAACTATGCATTACCAAGACTAGCCTCCCAATTTTTATAGCTGAAAATTTAAGTTCCTTTCTCTATAAATTGAAGTCTTAATCAAGAATTCAGTGGTTGCATGAATGCGTGGCGGGGTGAATGGATAGGAAGAAAGGAAAAATGGAGTTTTTCTTTAATTTCTTTTTTGAATAGAACTTTTTTCTACATCTCCTTTAGAGATGCTAGAATATTAAGGAAGTATCTACCTGTAGTATTGATAAGTACAGAAATAGATGATTTGTGAAATTCTGAATCTTTATGGAAATACCCAATATATACTCTTTAAGAACACCACTAGTGAAAACTAGTATAAATACCAATAAATGTCAAGTTCAGTTTAAGGCTTTACTCATTGCCTAAAGAATGCCAGTATACTAATAATATGAATTTAATGCAAATTATACCGTTGTTTCTTGAGGGAGAAGACATAGTATTATTTTGAACAGATGTTATTCCCAATATAATAAAAAGTTAATGCAGTTACTGACATAATAATAAAAAAAAAAACAGATGAGCAAAAACTCTGAGGATTATTTTTGCAAGTAGTCACAATGCACATGGAATGATAAGCCAATGAAAGGTCAGAGAGCATCATGGGAGGGAAAATCAGCGATAGAATAGGAAATACGTATCTTTACTGATTTAAAACAATATTCAAAACCAGGGTGTTATTATGTGGAGACTGAAATGTGACTGATGAATGAAATAGCTTGGAATGTTCAGAAGTAGTCATTATTCTAGACATGGGTCCACTCTGATAAAGCATGGTTTTAAAACCAGGTCATGAGGATAAAGTAATTATAAATATGTATAGAGAAAATGAAATAGCAATTTTTAAAAACTTAATTCCCTCACTGTGACGCTGAAAGTTCAAAATGTGTAAGAGTTAACTATTTTAAACTCATGGAAATGTTAATATGAAATGATTTTGCATTGAGATCAAAAAGGAATAGCTTTCTCAGGAGAAAAAAAATAATGAAGGGAAGGTCTCTTGTGGCCCAGCAGGTGAAGGATCCACTGTTGTCACTATAGTGGCTTGGGTTGCTGTTGTGGTACAGGTTCTGTCCTTGACCCGGAAACTTCTACATGCCGCGGGTGTGGCCAAAAAGAAAAAAAAAAAGCGTAAAGGAGGAGATTATCTCAAATATACAATTTCCATACAATGAAAGGAAAGTTACCACAGACTAACATGGAAAAGAAAATGATCTTTTCTTGGGTGTGATGTGTGATGAGATGCTCCTAATAGAGTGTATGAAAATATCGGTTAGGTTTGTGAGAAAATTAAGCCCCTGAGCTGAAGAATGGAGAAAAGATATAAACTTATAATTTTGACAAAGAGGAAGTAAACAGCATGCAGAAAAGTGTCTGTGCTTCTTCACAATCATAGAAATGTATCTTTAAGCAGTTTTAAGATACCGTTTTATGTAGGTAAGGATCATTAATACAATGAAGTTGTTTTTCTAAATCATAATATCCAGTGCCATTAAAAACAGCAGTGATTTTTACCAGTAGGTAAAAAGTATTGGTTTCAGGTAGCTCCGGGAACTATTACCTTTTTGAAAACATTTTGGCACATAGAGCAAGAGATTTTATTTACAGTGTTTCTTTCATGTCGCAATTCTTCCTCAGGGTTTATCCTCGGGCTGTATTCCAATAGAAACAAAAATGTTCATTGTAGTATTATGTATGAGAGCAAAAATATTGATATATTCAACTTTAAGGGAAATTGCTATATAAATTATGAAGGTATTAAAATTGTAAATTTTGATACAATACAAAAATTTCAAAGATGTTACACAGGCAGACCTCATTTTATTGCTTTTAGCTTTATTGCACTTTGCAGATAATGCATTTTTTATAAATTGAAGGTATGTGGCAGCCCTGTGTTGGGTATGTCTGTTGGTGCTATTTTTCTGACAGTGTTTGCTTACTTTGTGATTCTGTGTCACACTTTGGTAATTCTTGCAATATTTCAAACCTGCCAAAAGCAAAAAGATTATAATTTGTTGAAGCTCAGATGATGGTTAGCGTTTTCTTTAGCAATCGAATATTTTTAAATTAAATGTATGTACGTTGTTTTTTTAGACCTAATGCTATTTCACACTCAGTAGACTACAGTATGATGTGAACATAACTTATATGCACTAGGAAACCAAAAAATTTGTGTGACTTGATGTATTGTGACATTGCTTTATTGAGGTGGCCTGGAACTGAACCCATAATATTTCTGAGGTCTGTTTGTATAGAAGGGGTTGAAATACCTTTTTTGTGGATAGATCAGACTAGTTTGTCGTTTTTATGGGCATAACTAATTATAAAATCAAAATAGTTTTTTGTTATCTTTGTTTTTCCTTTTTGTATCGCTTTTTTCTATTTCCTTTGTATCTCTTGTTCAGCCTTCCTTGGATGTGATAATTATTATGAGGGAGTGTTTTCTAGTTTGTTATTAGTTTTCAAACATCAGTTCAGCAAGTTTTTAGCTGTGCTTAGAAGTTTTGGGTGTGTTTCCATTCTTAGTATGGTAGAGGGGACAGATGCCAGTATATAATTTCTTTCTGAGAAATAACAAGTTTGATAACTGCAATGTTCATGCATTCCCTAGCTGTGATCAAATCTATTCTAGTGGAACAAAGAGTTTTCAGGTGTCATCTTTCCCCCCGTAGGACTTATTTTATTTGCTGCACATATTTGAAACCAGTTATCCTTAAAATAAGTTTCGAAATGAGAGTGATGTTTTAAAAAGTGAGAACTTTGTAGAAAACTAGGTAAAACTGCGTTTGGTACAAAATATAAAAATATTTTAAAACTCAAATGAGGAAAGTCTGTTGCCCGAACATATTTCTGTTTGAGTTATTTAGTTCTTTCAATAAGAGGCTTTTTTAAAACTAGTGTAAATAAACTGGAATTTTATAATCAGAGCACGCTGGAAAAAAACAAGGCCCAAGTAACCCCTGAAATGAATCCTTTCGATAATCTTATTTTTCTAAACAAAATCATGGGGCACATCCTAATGTGCAGCACTACCATGTACTCCTGGCCTGGAAGCCACTGCCTTGAGACTGGAACTTAACTTTTTCATTTGTATTATAGAATGTTTGTATAGTGCCTGTAGAAGGGATCTAATAAATAACAGATGAATGAGTGAAGGGAATGAATGACTGAATAAAGAAAGACAAAAGACCAGAAATGAAATCAGAACTGTCAAGAAAAATCAGGGACCAATTCTTATCCTACTTACTTGAGATAAGTAAGATACTTTTTTTAGCCCTGATTCTAGTCTTAAGGGTCATTCTGGTTTTGGGGGTTTTTTTTGTTTGTTTTATTTTTAGAGCTGCACCTGTGGCATATGGAAGTTCCTGGGCCAGGAGTCATATCGGAGCCACAGTTGGGGCCTACACCACAGCCACAGCAATACCGGATCTGAGATGCACCTGCAAACTATGCCTCAGCTTGTGGCAACACCAGATCCTTAACCCAGTGAGCAAAGCCAGGGATCGAAACTGCATCCTCACAGAGACAGCATTGGGTTAACCTTCTGTGCTATAACAGGAACTCTAAGGTCATCACTTTTAACTTAAAGTTTTAAAAATATTAAATGAGTGAATTAGAAGTGTATTATTTGGAGAGTGTGAGAATAATTCTTAGTCATATCACCTTTTGGAGGTTCCTAATATGTTTTGACTGGGTTATTGTTTAATGTGCACTTGGCTGGTTGGTTTAAATGGTTCTGGGGGAAAAGGTAGCTAATAAAATGCCATTTTTTTTGTTGTTGTTTGTTTGTTTTTGCTTTTTAGGGCCGCACCTGCCGTGTATGGAGGTTCCCAGGCTTGGAGTCAAATTGGAGCTCTGTAGCTGCCGGCCTACACCACAGCCACAGCAGTGCCAGATCTGAACCGCATCTGTGACCTATACCACAGCTCACGGCAATGCTGGGTCCTTAACCTGCTGAGCTACACCAGGGATCGAACCCGCAACCTCATGGTTTCTAGTCGTATTCATTTCCACTGCAGCACAGCGGAAACTCCTAAAGTACCATTTTAAACTAAGATTTCTTCTAATAATATATTGGGTTTTCATATTTCTTTCTTACATTAGTGAAAAAAAGAATTCAAATATTTTCTCTTTTTATCTTCCTACGACTGTTCTTCAGTTTCTTTTTTTTTTCAAAATGAAAGTTTATGCTCTCCTCTTTAATTTTTGCTACCTGTTTTAATTAAATGTCTCATTTGTCTCTTAAAAATTCTATATTAGCAATATTAAGGTATGTAGTTTTATTTAGGAAGCTCCATTATGTGATTGTGTTTTGGACATTCAACCCTTTTACTTAGAGAACATAAAATGTAAAGAAACAATTCAGATATTTTCCAGAAAGTATGATGTTTATAGAGGCTCAGCCATATTATCGGAGAATGATATCTAACTCCCTGTATTTTCAAGGTTGGCCTACTTGTTTGGGAGAACATAAGCAAATATGTAGGAACTCCAAGAAAGTCACCTATAATTTTAAATAGTTTTTAACTTATTTTTATGAAAATTCTGTAATGCAACTTAGGAGAGCCTGATGTTATGGAAGTAAAACTCTATCCTCTGAAGAATTTTCTTCCAACACAAACCTTTTGTATACCTGGGTGAGTTAGCAGCCTGACTTGGAGCAAGCACAACGAGAAGCATCTTCTAAGAAAAAAAAAATAAAGCTTTGTTTTCCTTTCTTTAAGTACTTATATCAATTATTCTAATAATCTCTAAATATATTTCCTTTGAAATGGTGTCTAGAAATTTTCTGGCCCCCAGTTTTATTATTCTACCTCTAGTTTGCAGGATAGAAACCTAAGGGACTGAGGTTATCATTGATGGAACAGTTTTAGGAATAGGAGTCATGCTCATAAAGATACTTTATATTTTGCATTTTGCATATTATTTGGACATAGAGATTGCTTGTAACATCAAAGTCAGTCCACAAAAAGTACCAGACTGTTCCGCCTGACCTTTATCTCCACCACATATACATAGCCTCTTTCTTATTACTAAAATTCTTGAATGTTTTTAGAGGTAGAGAGCGTACAGTTGAGAACGAATACAATTACACATGAAAACAAGATCCCCGCTCTACTGGCATGACCACATGACTTTGTCACAGGGTATCCATAAACTAATTAGTTTACTGATTGTGTACATTGTGTCAAACCAGTGCTCCTGGGTTTTGAATGTACAAAGATGAACAAAGGGTGATTTTTGCCCTTTAAGTGCTTGACTAAGAAGGGGTAATACTTGTATAAACAGATCCTAATTCAAAGTGGCATGGTTCTGTGGGCTCCTGGAACATAGTGCAGCTGCCTCTACTTGGGGATATTCAAAGGCTTGCTTAAGAGTGATAGTTCAGTTGGATTTTGAACAACAGCCAAGAGTTTTCTGTAAGAAGATGGGGGTTGAGGGAGAATCCAGGTGGAGGAAATTGTTTTCTTCTACCTGGAATGGATGGGTTCAGAGAGTAGCTGGCTTGTATGAGACTTGACTTGGCCTAGAGTTGTGAAATATGGAAATGGTCTGTTCTAGGCCATGGGCCCAGAGAGCTGCCCTGCTATTGTGTCAGTAACCAGAGTGCCCAGCTTTTCTTTCTGCTTCTTGTTAGAATGCCCTTTATGAATTGAAATGTCATTAATTTTAATGTAAAGATGGGCAGGTTATTAAAAGATTCCATTTACTTGAAATTGCTTTGACTTTTGCATTATGATGATGTTTTATTTATTGGATGTAATTGGAATTAGCATTAACTATGAAGAGATAAACTTTAAAAGGTGAAAAATTGCAGCATTTAAGAGTAGGTAGTTGTTGTATTGGGATAAGCATTTAACTTTGCATATCCATTAGCTATGTGTAAAATTCAGCTGAATAACTGAATTTTTTAAAAGGTCTAGATGATTTTAGAACTAAACATTTCACCTACCATTGTAACATGATCTAAATGAGTCTACTGCAGAAGATCTAAGAAAAACCATCCGAATAATGTGAGAGTTCTTTCTCTTCCCTAAATGTAAAAGATAGAAGCAGTCCTGATCATTCAGGAACCAGTTACCTGGTTTAGATGTAAAATTAAGCAAATATGCCCTCCTCATTTTTTTGTAATAGATTAATCGCCACCCCTTATAACTTTAATCTACAAATTATATTTTGCTAAGACATTCTCATGTTTTGTGACTTTGTTTCCACTGAATAGTCTCGATTTAATCTTAGAAAATTCTCTTTAGTCCCCCAGGTTCTTCAAAGCTGTACAGCATTCATTGAGAGATATGGCATCGTGGATGGAATATATCGTCTCTCTGGCGTTGCCTCCAATATCCAGAGACTACGGTAAAACCCTAACACGGCATTTTCTTTTTCATCTCCACTGTAATGCATTAAAATGAAGCTATTTCAAAATTAAGTTACTTATCTTGATAACCGTAATTTTCAGTATGATAGTTGAGGTGAAGTAGGAAATAATAATTCGTATTATTCTCCGTTTTTCTAAATGCCATTTCTTCACCACAGTATCAGGAAACTATGTTCCCTCATCTCTTCAATACTTGTATTTTCTCTTTACGATATTTCAAGATTTTAAAAAACTGAATTTGAACCTATGACAACCGTTGAGATGAAAATTAGCATTGTAATAGAATGTTCTTTAAAGTTGGTGAGAGCGATTCTAATCTCCTTTCACCCCAGTTGTCGTGTATGTTCCAGTGTGCATGCGTTAACATGTTCCACATCCATATTCCACGCCAGTGATAAATTTCTGTTTTTGCTTAATCGCTTAGATTCTAATCTATTCTTTATATGTTATCCTTTATTTTTCACTGTGGTGCAAGGTAATTGCCATTATTCTATAAGGATTTTAATAGTGTAAACTGACCAGAGTTCACCTATATTTTTAGGAATGCTTGTTGAGAAAATGCATAAGTTGATTCTTGTACTAAAGACACTTTCAGTCTTTAGTTTAGATGCTGCAAATCTCATGTTCAGATTGTCCACATACATCAGTCCTCTAGGATGATAAGTAGTCTCATATCTGTAGATTAATATTAATTAAACTCCCGAAGAGTGAGCTTAATCTACATTAGTGTTCTGAGTACAGTTCTTATTTCACTCACTTTAATGATGCAGATTTTACTTTCCCATTAAAGTCTGGTGTTGGCTAGGACTTGCTTTATGTTGTTTCTGTCTTCCTTATCCTTCTTCAATAAAGTGTTCCTGATTTGTACTTCTTGCATCTGAGGGATTTTTGCGCATAGTTGTTCATGGACCAGCTGCTACTCAACTCTAGTTTTGGCAATTAGAATTGCCAAAATATTAGGTGTTTAAACCAGGAGAATTAGAAGTCCTGTTTTCAGATCTGCATGGTAAGAGTTTTTCTTCCACATAGCGTTTCAGACATTTCTGTCCATTTTAATATTAAAGATGTGCCTTTAATTTCCATTTAGAAAAACATTGTCTCATGATCAGACATATGATTACTCCTAAAGTCCAAATAACATAACTTCTGTGAAGTATAGTCATTTGAAGAAAATAATTAACTCACTGAGGTAAAGGTTAATACTTTGGGCACTTCCTTTCTGTTTTATAGTCATATTTGCTTTTCTTTCAAAAAATAATTTTTTTTATCTCTCACCTGTCTTTGTTAGCCATGAATTTGACTCTGAACATGTTCCCGACCTGACAAAAGAACCCTATGTTCAAGACATCCATTCTGTGGGCTCCCTGTGTAAGCTGTATTTCCGAGAGCTCCCAAACCCTTTGCTCACTTACCAGCTATATGAGAAATTTTCGGTGAGTACAAGTCACTTTTAAATCAAGTTCTGTGGAGTTCCCATTGTGGCTCAGCAGTAACGAACCTGACTGGTCCATGAAGATTCGGATTTGATCTCTGGCCTCGCTCGGTGAATTAAGGATTCATTGTTGCCGTGAGCTGTGGTATAGGCTGCAGACGTGGCTTGGATCCTGCTTTGCTGTGGCTGTGGTGCAGGCCAGCAGCTGCAGCTCCAATTCGACCCCTAGCCCTGGAACTTACATATGCCACAGGTCTAAAAAGAAAAAAAAAAAATCAAGTTCTGTTTGAAGTTTTGCTATGGTTTTGTTCAAAACTTATGAAGACTGGTTTGATTATATAAGAAATAGTCCTATGAGTAAAAGGGCTCCTTTAAAGAAAATAAAAAGTAGTGCTAGTTAGTCCAGAGTCTTCACTGTTCTCACATATTCATTCTTTCAGTTTCTGACTTAGAGCCACTAATCTTATAACCTTTGATATTGGTTATCATAAAGTTTTTAAAATGCTGTCTTATAATAGATTTCAGTGTCTACGTGCTGGAAACAAAGTTAACTTCCTTGGTGTAGTGCATTGTTTCCTCATCCTTCAGCATCAAAGAGTAAAGCCAGTTAATCTCCAAGTGAAACTGAATTGTAAGTGAAGCACTTCCCTTTCTACCAACAAAACCTACTAGTTTACTTTGCATTGTGATTGTTCTAGGATGCTGTTTCAGCAGCAACAGACGAAGAAAGACTGATAAAAATTCATGATGTCATCCAGCAGCTCCCCCCTCCACACTACAGGTAAACCACACGCTGTAAAATACCCTCCAGAATTACAAGTCATTTGTGTGAAAGTGGGTTCCTGGGGTTTCTAACTGTTCAATTTCCTTGGACTTCTAACTAATTAAACTTCCATTTTTCCATACATTTGTATCTGCCTTTGTATCCCCAGGGTCTGGTACAGGACTTAGTATCCAGTAGGCACTTAATAAGTGTTGACTGAATAAATAAGCAAATGGTTGACTGGACCTGTTTGTTTGGTTTTTGGGCCACTGAGAAATTGCTGATGGTATTGGGTGGTATGACCGCAGGTTTGAGTACTTCCCTGTGCTGTACAGCAGGATCTCATTGCTTATCCACTCCAAATGCAATAGTTTGCATGTATTAACCCCAGACTCCCAGTCCATCCCACTCCCTCCCCCTCGGCAACCACAATTCTGTTCTCCAAGTCCATAATTTTCTTTTCTGTGGAAAGGTTCATTTATACAGTATATTAGATTTCAGATATAAGGTTATATCATATGATATTTGTCTTTCTCTTTCTGACTTACTTCACTCAGTATGAGAGTCTCTGGTTCCATCCATGTTGCTGCAAATGGCATTATTTTATTTTTTATGGCTGAGTAGTATTCCATTGTGTATATATGCCACATCTTCCTAATTCAGTCATCTGTTGGTGGACATTTGGGTTATTTCCATGTCTTGGCTATTGTGGATAGTGCTGCAATGAACTTGCGTGTGCATGTGTCTTTTTCAAGGAAAGTTTTGTCCGGATATATGCCCAAGAGTGGGATTGCTAGGTCTTATAGTAGTTCTATGTGTAGTTTTCTAAGGTACCTCCATACTGTTTTCCATAGTGGTTGTACTAGCTTACATTCCCACCAACAGTGCAGGAGGGTTCCCTTTTTTCCGTACCCCTTCCAGCATTTGTTATTTGTGGACTTATTAATCATGGCCATTCTGACTGGTGTGAGGTGGTAAGATAAAGTTTTTAAATTTCAGTTATTAACAAAAAATTAAATCCCATGGATGTTTTAGTAATTCACAAATTAAGTAATTTAGTGCTGACTTTTTTCAGAATATTATTCATATATATTTTTTAAAAATCAGCACTAAATTTGCCACTAAATTAGCACTAACAATTTTAATCAACATTAAAAATGAACACCTTTTTAAGTAATACCATCCCTGTAAATGCATAGTAGTCAGAGCCAGGAGGTAACTAAGCACTGACTCATCTGATTACCGTAGCCTGTTTTGAATGTGAGGACAGTACGTGGTCTTAAGGGCCCACTGAAGAGTGAAAAAACCCTTAAAAGAACTTTTGTGAGGCAAGCTCAAGAAACACTGAGAAAGAAAGCTGAGAATGCAATTTTGTTCAACACATAGTTATTAAAGAATATTTTTAAGGGGGACAAGGACTTAATGTACCAGAAAAAGAAACCTACTGCAATACAAAGAATTGGCTTTAGTAGACAGGCCCAAGTTTGAATTTCTTCCTTCATCCCCTTTAGCTATGTGACTTCTCCAAGCATCAATCTCCATATCTGTGAAAAGAATGCTAATAATACCTTCTGAAGAGGATTTTTTTGAATGTTAAAATGAGATCAAATGTGTAAATGAGTCTGACCCTTAACTATTTTTTTTAGTATAAAGCATAATAAGATATATGATTAGGTTTAAGCCAAGGCTTCTTGGTAGTTTTATGTGTGGTACCATGTAAATATATCTTTTCTCTATAAATTAAAGTGATCTATTTAACTTATGACCGTAGTTTTAAAGAGTCAAATAGTTACGCAAAGCGAACAGCAGAAAACAGCCATGTCCTGCTCATCTCCCCATTCTAATTTCTCTTTCCTAGAGGTTATTTTTCTCAGCTCTTTCTTCTGGAGTTTACTCCCTATTTCTAAGTAGCATGTTTATGTTTTTATTTATGGATTTTTCATTTTTTAAAATTAAAAACAAATTTGTTATGGTGGATTTACATTGTTCTGTCGATTTCTGCTGTACAGCAAAGTGACCCAATCATCCATCTATACACACTCTCTTTCTCGTATTATCTTTCATCATGTACCATCACAAGTAGTTGGACATAGTTTCCTGTGCTCTACAGCAAGACCTCATTGCCTGTCCATTCTTAATGTAACACTTTGCATCTATTAACTCCAAACTCCCAGTCCATCCCACTCCCTTCCTCCTCCCCCTTGGCAACCAAAAGTATGCTGTCCATGTCTGTGAGTCTGTTTCTGTTCTGTAGATAGGTTCATCTTGCCATATTTTAGATTCCACATGTAAGTGATATCATATGGTATCTGTCTTTCTCTTTCCGACTTACTTCACTTAGTATGAGACTCTCTAGTTCCATCCATGTTGCTTCAAATGGCATTATTTTGTTTTTTGTTTTTTTTTTTGTAGCTGAGTAGTATTCCATTTTTGTTGTTGTTGCTTGGGTTTTTGGTTCTTGTTTCTGCTGTAGAGTAGCTCTAGTAGATACTGTTGATGAGCAGAGACTTTGGAGCCAAGCTAATTTGGTTTTGAGTCCCAGCACGGCTTGTGTGTAACCTGGGCAAACCTTGGCTTTCTCCTCCATAAAATGGGGGATGGTAACCCTGTGTTGTGGGGTCTGTTGTAAGAATTAGGTGAGATTCCCTGTAGAGGCTTTTGGAACAGTACTTCAAGCTGTTAGCTTCCTTTTCTTTTTTTTTCTTTTTTTTTAATCTTCCTTTTCTTCTCAAGTTCATGTCAGGTTCATCTGAATATCGAAAGCCCATATGTTGACGACAATTTAACTGTCATTATTATTTCAAATCATAGTCTTAAACTTCTGTCTCCTATTTATTGTCTTTAATAGTTTTAATCCATATAAAGTAGGGATACTTTGAAAGATACAATAACTGATAGATAATACCTCTATGTTTATCTGACTTTATTACATTTAAGTTGATCACGCTTTATTTTCCAGAATACTCTGTCCTATTGTTTAGTATCTCTCCATATAAAAATTGTTGAAATAAATCACACTTAGAATGTATAAGATAAACCAGGATAGTGGAATTTGGAGTAAACTTTTTATTCCAAGAGCACATTATTTGCTCAAATATTGTCCCTCTTGGTGCCTACTGGAATTTTTCTTTTAACTCCTTTTAGGCTTGTGAAATACTGTTTTCTTTTATAGAAGAAAAGTTTAAATCCTTTCCTTTTTGACATCTCTGCTGCAAATAGAATAGCGTAACTTCATGGTATCATTTATCTAGAAACAACCTTTTGTGTAGGATTCACTTCCCTGGTGGCCTTGAAACTAGATGTCTAACAGCCTGAAGCAAATATTCCTAGATTTCTTTAAAAACTAAGGCTGTTTTTTTGGGTTTTTTTCTTGGTTTTTTGTTGCTTTGTTTTGCTTTGTTTCATTTTCGAGCAGTCCTGTCAGAAACTTTTGTTTCTTACTACATCTGCCTTAGACTGTTTTTCCTTAGTATTCTATAGATGTAATTACCATATGTAAAATATGGAATTCATAATATTCTGACAGTTCTATAGTAGTAGTAATATCCAAAGCTAATAAGCCCCAGAAAATTTTGCTGGGGTTTATATGGTTTCTTTTTCCATTTTGCCATTGAAAACTTAAAATTAATTAGAGGTTTATGCTCTATACTGCTCCATGACGTTTCTTTTGGTTAATATGTTATATTTTATTTTTTCAGAACACTGGAGTTCCTAATGAGACACTTGTCTCTTCTAGCTGACTATTGTTCCATCACAAATATGCATGCAAAAAACCTAGCAATTGTTTGGGCTCCAAACCTGCTAAGGTAAGTTGCATTTGAATTATGACCTGAAGTAGGACCAGTCATCTTAAATACAAGTCTAATTCATCAGTGCTCCTTACGGAAATTTTTTAAAAGTAAAACTAATCTGTTTTTTTTTATTAGCATCTTCCTAAAACAAGCAATTGGGGTTTAGCCAAGGCAACGTAAAAGACTGATTTCTTCCTCTGTTTTATCTGTGATTTACACATAAACACATTGCTCTTTAAGACTGCTATTTTTCAGGAGTTCCCTTCGTGGCTCAGTGGTTAACGAATCCGACTAAGAACCATGAGGTTGCGGGTTCGATCCCTGGCCTTGCTCAGTGGGTTAAGGATTCAGCGTTGCTGTGATCTGTGGTGTAGGTTGCAGACGCAGCTCAGATCCTGCGTTGCTGTGACTGTGGCGAAGGCCGGCAGCTACAGCTCCTGTTAGACCCCTAGCCTGGGAACCTCCATATGCCGCGGGTGCAGCTCTACATAAAGACAAAAAAAAAAAAAAAAAAAGAGAGACTGCTATTTTTCAGGCCCTCTGATGTTAGTGTTGTTTACCCTTGCAGATCAAAACAGATAGAATCTGCCTGCTTCAGTGGAACAGCAGCTTTCATGGAAGTGAGAATTCAGTCTGTGGTTGTTGAGTTCATTCTCAATCATGTTGACGTCCTCTTCAGTGGGAAGATCAGTGCTGTCATCCAGGAGGGGGCAGGTATGGCTCAAACAGATGTTGTTTACTACCAGGAACATGTATTAAAACTTCTAAGAGACTGGAAAACTGGTTCTTACCTCAGTTTAATAAATCAGCCTTTGGTAGATAGAGTGTAGCTAACATATCTGTTTATGCTAATGCACTATTTAATAGTTATTTTGTGCATTTTTAGTGAATATTAAGTTTTAGACCTATTATGATCTAAGTTCAGGGTACATTAGAAAAAGTGTATCATGTCACCTATCACTGATGTCTATAAAGATACAATATAGAGCTGCAGAAGAAAAATTCCTTCTGAGACTAAAAATACATGAGTGATACTAGGCCTTGCCTGATATCTTTTAAGAAAGGAAAATAGTTAAATTACTTAAGGAAATACATATACGTATATGTATATGTATATCACTTTCAATAACCTGGTATGTCATCTTCTGCTTCTCACTTCTGTTACTTTTGCCATTTAAAAAACTTCATGAAGAAAATTAAAACAACACTGAACAGATAACCAGATTGTTGTATGCTCACTCACACACTTTTATAGTTTTCCCCCCTGAATCATAAAGTTTGAATACTTCATTGCTTTTTTCTTTTTTAAATTTTTATTTTATTTTATTTTATTTGCTTTTTTTCATTCTAAAGCTTCTCTTTCAAGACCCAAGTCCTTGCTGGTTTCGTCTCCATCCACCAAGCTGCTGACTTTGGAAGAAGCCCAGGCACGAACTCAAGCTCAGGTCAATTCTCCAGTTGTGACTGAAAATAAATATATTGAAGTAGGAGAAGGACCTGCTGCGCTTCAGGGAAAATTTCATACCATAATTGAGTTCCCACTTGAAAGGTAAAATTCAATAAATCCTCCTTAAAAATTTGAGTTTCTGGCTATGTATTCTTTTCTTTTACTGTTACTTTTATGTTTTATTAATTTTCTGCCAGTCCCAGAAAAACCTGTTCATTCTACTATGGGTGTTGCTTCATTAGGGAACGGCATGAATGAGTCTCAAAAAGCATTACGACACGGTGTCATTGTAAAGGAGAGGAACGTAGGTTGTTATTGAGGAAAAATTGTTGGGAAAAATGATATACTTCTGCTATGTAGGCTGTGATTTTTCTCTCTGAAATATGCTGTTGAGAAATTTATTCAGAAGTAAACTATTGTGACAGCTTATTCCAAAAGTAATGAATAAATAATGGCTTGTTTGACATTGGTTCCCATTAAGTCTAGGACAGACCAGCGCTTTACACAGTGTGAGTTCCCGGCCAACAGCTCACTCTCGGGCCCACCCCAGACCCACTGAATCAGAAGTCTGGGGTGGAGTCCAGCAATCAACCTTTTATCAGACCTTCCAGATGGTTCTGATGAGTGTGCAAAAGTACTCGAGAACCACTGTTGTTCACTCTCTCAGTGTCCTTTCTAGCTCTGATTCTCTGTCTCTGTAAAGAAATGTATCTTCTTTACTAAGTTGTCGTGGAAAGACTAATGTGTGCAAGCTCATTTTGATCTCAATTACTCCTTTAGCTATTACGCAGGGATGTCAGGATCTCAGCTCCCTAGGTGGGGCAGTACTAATGAAAGTGGAGCAGTTATTTCTGTATTTTAGTGTACCTCTCTAACTTCCTTTCATTTCTCTTGATTAAAATGTCCTGACAACGGAAGATTAGAAAATATTCTTTTACTTTGTCATTCTGACAAATTCAGCTTCTCAAATTCATATTTTACCTCTGATTTTCTCAGAAACTTCTTTATAGAACAGTAATCAAGAGTGTTGATGCTGGGATACGGAATACCCTGAGTTCCAGGCCTCACCCCATCATTTACTAGGTTAACATTAAGGAAGTCGTACTTCTTAGATCACAGTTTCCTCAGCTGTAAAATGAAAGTAATAGTACCTACCCTATTTGGTTTTAGATAACTTAAATGAGATACTACATAGACAGCACACTACTTGGCATTCAATATATGTTAGTTGTTATTCTTAAAACTTTTCTTCTTTTTTGTCTTAATTCTCTTTACTCATGCCTAAAACCCTTTTCTTCAACTCTGTTTTATTTCTGGAGTTTTAATACTGCCTTTTCTCACTTATTTCACAGATTGTGAAGTTAGATCTGAATATGAAAATCTGTATAAAAATTACCTTTGCGAAACTAGTTACTATCATTAAAGTTCATACATTCAATTTCGTGTCCTCTCTTGCTATCGGTGCACAGCTGAGCTGCACTGGGTGCAGGGTGCCTTGTGACGGTGGAGGGTTACTGTGTCAGCGGTGCCTTTCCAGGCAGTCTGGTTCTGTCCTTCATTTGCTCCTTTTCAGCAGGGAAAGATACACCCTTGGAGATCTTGATAGAGGTTATTTTTTTCTCTCATAGGAGGAGGCCTCAAAATAAAATGAAAAAATCTCCCGTGGGCAGCTGGCGTTCCTTCTTCAACCTGGGGAAATCATCGTCTGTTTCTAAGCGGAAGCTGCAGCGTAATGAGAGTGAGCCCTCGGAGATGAAAGCCATGGCTCTGAAAGGTGAGTCTTCTCTCTTGCCTTCGCTCTGCTGCCTCAGGGGCAGTTTGCGTCCTGTCGCGATGACCCATCTTGTCACGATGAGCCGCCTCCTACCCTGGACACACATTCTGCACGTTGTCATAACAGGTTCCAACAGGCTCCATCCCGGCTGTGCTGTCACATGGGAATTGTCTTCTTTTACCAACTCTTTATCCTCTGATACATGCCACATATAAATATGTAGAAGTACCCAATTTCTTTTGGAAACTGTATGGAGTATATATAGTGTGACTGTGGTTAAAAATTCAAGACATTTTTCAGAATATGCATTGTTGGTAATAAAAACTACTGTGGTGTTTTAAACTTATTAACCTACATTTTTACAGATTTTTAAAATGACAGAATCATGTTTCATCATGCCGATAAGAGTTTATAAACTCTTATAACCAAAGAAGATACCTTTTTACTAGATCATTCATTCATGAGAATATCTTACCGGATCAGATAAATCGATTACTATGTTGCTGAAAGTACTGCTACTTCAAAAATCATTTAAATCTACTGATATTAACAGGTTCTGAATCTAGGAAGGGTAGCGGTACTTCTCCGGGAATGTTAGAAATACAGCATTCAGGAGTTCCCGTCGTGGCTCAGCGGAAATGAATCCGACCTAGGATACATGAGGATGTGGGTTCGATCCCTGGCCTTTCTCAGTGGGTTAAGGATCCAGCGTTGCCGTGAGCTGTCATGTAGGTCACAGACATGGCTCGGATCCCGTGGTGCTGTGGCTGTGGCGTAGGCCAGTAGCTGTAGCTCCAATCAGACCCCTAGCCTGGGAACCTCCACATGCCACAGGTGCAGCCCTAAAGTACGACGAAAGAAAAAAGGGGGGGGAATACAGTATTCAGTTTATTTAATTTATCATTCATTCAGTTTGCAATCATATACTAAGCATGTACTGGATATTTTGATAGCAGCTTCTACAGATGGAAAATTAAGGCACTACCTTGCCTTCCTGGTCTTACTTGGGAAGTCATATATGTAAGAAAATAAATTTCCTGCAGAATCATAGCTGTCAAAATAGCTCTGTGAGGTTTATGTGAGATATTTGTAGCAGGAATTGTCAGTTCTTGTGTGGAGAGGAGCTGGTGGTCAGAAAATAGAACCTCTGGCTTGGGTTTTGAAGGATAAGTGGGGGTTCACTTGATTAATAAGGGACAAGAAAGGTATTTCAGAATGTGGGAGCAGAATGCGTGCTGGCGTGTGGAGCAGGGGTTGGGGAAGGACCGGGCGCGTAGGGTGGCACACAGAGAGGTTCAGTCACTAGGTGCCCTTGCCGGAGAGTTTGGCTTTTGTCCTGCATTCCTTGGGGGCTATGAATGGCTTCGGTTTGTAACCTGATTGGGTTTGGGTTTAGGAAAGATGACTTTGGCAGCAGCATGAGGAATATACAGGAAGAGAATAAGACTGGAGGCTGGATAGTAAATCAGGAGACAGTTGTATTGTGCAGGCAGGAAACGAGGAGTGTCTGCAATGAGCAGTAGCCATGGGAGCGCAGAATAGATTCAAGAAGTATTTAGGGTGCAGAGTCTACAGGGCTGGGTGACCAAATCATTGGGAAGGAGGAGAAAAAAAAAAGGACAATTTTTAGGTTTTGATTAAATGATAAGGGAAATGGTGGGAGTTCCCTTCGTGGCTCAGTGGTTAACGAATCCGACTAAGAACGATGAGGTTGGCGGGTTCGATCCCTGGCCTTGCTCAGTGGGTTAAGGATCCGGCGTTGCCGTTAGCTGTGGTGTAGGTTACAGACGCAGCTCGGATCCCATGTTGCTGTGGCTCTGGTGTAGGCCAGTGGCTACAGCTCCTGTTAGACCCCTAGCCTGGGAACCTCCATATGCCACGGGTGTGGCTCTAGATAAAGGCAAAAAAGACAAAAAAAAGGGAGATGGTGGTGCTTTTATCTCTGTAGGGAGTAGTAGGTTTGAGACGAAAGATGTGTTTCTTCTGAACATAGCTGGACCTGCCCCAGAGGTGATACAGATCTGGAATTCAATAAAGAGGTTTAATCTAACTAGAAATACAGATGTAGGACTCATCCACAAACTGAGGATGAAAACCCCAGGGGTATGTTTTATGGCCAAGGAAGAGCACGTTGAGTGAGAGAAGGGGGTGGGGACTGAATCCTGGAGAAAAGCAGAGTGTAAAGAGTGGAGAAGGCAGAGCGGTCGCGAGCAGAGAGGGAAGAGAAAGCTTGCATAGGCAGAGGACCCAAGAGCTGAGCACCAGTCGCGGAGGAGAGGCTTAAACAGAAAGTGTCAGCAACCTTGCACACTGCCAGGAAGTTGAAAGAGGATGAAGATACTGAGCAGATAAGCTCCGACACGCATAATTAACGAGATGACCTGTGAAAGTTTCCTAGGGCAGCCGTAACAGGTTGTGTGGCTTAAAGCAACAGAAATGTGTTTCCTGGGTTTCGGAGTTGGGGCTAAAAACTGAAATCAGGACATCAGCAGGACCTTATTCCCTCTGAAGCATCTAAGGAAGGCTCGTTGCCTCTTCCTGCTTCTGGTGCCACCGGGCATCCTTGGCCTGTGGTGGCATCTCTCCAGTGCCGGCCTCTGTCCTCACATGGCTTCTCCTCTTGTCCATCTTTTCTTCTTAGAAGGGGACCTAAAGCCAGTAGGAGATCATCTCAAGGTCTCTGATCTTTAGGAAATATAAAAGGAAATTTTAAAATTCATCTCCATTCTCAAGTTCATAATCCTTTAGAAAGAGATTTTTTTCACATGGGAAACTGCTCGAGAATAATACCACACATGATATAATACGATGCAAAACTGAACATGATTGTAAAAATATAATCACTCTTGGAAGTTTAAATATGCGGACAGAAAAACACTTCCTTTTCACTGCATACAGAACGATGAATAAAACATCACTCCATTTGGTTTTGCTCTTCAGGTGGCCGGGCAGAGGGGACCCTCCGTTCAGCTAAAAGTGAGGAATCTCTTACTTCTCTCCATGCAGTCGATGGTAAGACTAAAGCATCCATTTTATTCTAGACTGTATTTCATAAAAGAACAATTGAGTATAGTTTTTGTGTATACTGAATAAGTAGGCCATAGACTATAACTTCCTAAAAATACTAGTATCTATTTAGTAATTGTCCACGGATGTTTTAATATGGCACCAGTCTTTAATTTCTTCACTTTTGACATGATTACTGTTCAAGTTACATGAAAGTAGTGACATGTTTTATGTTAACCATTTATATTTACTCATGCCCAGTGGAAAATGGTGTTTTTTTTTTTTTATTTCTTTAAATTTCACAATGAGAGCACATGTTTGTTACAAAGTATAAAATTAAGCAGTTTTGGAGTTTTCTTGTGGCACAGCAGGTTAAAAATTCGGCGTTGTCACTGCAGTGGCTCAGGTTGCTGTTGTGGTGTGGGTTCAATACCTGGCCTGGGAACTTCCATATGCAGGGAATGTGGCCAACAAAAAAATGAAACAGTTTTGATCTTCAGAGCAGTAGTGTCTTGTCTTGCAAATGTAGCCTGATGTTAAATTTCATATATAGCATTGACTAGCGGCCAGTCCTCACTATCTGAGGATAATTAGTACCAGGAGAAGTCAATTTAAAGCGAATCTGCTTAAAAGGGGTACCAAAAGTTTGTGGTAAATGATTTTTATTGCATCTTGAAGAACAAAACTAGAAATTTTTGAAAATCAGTTTTTTAGCTTCCTTTGGCAAAATCATGTTACAGTTTCAACTCTGTAGAATGAATAAAAGCTACTTCAGTGCTGACGTGGAAAGGGAGAGGACATTTCTGACAAAACCATGTAGTAGCAAATAGCATGTCCTCCAGTTCACGTTTGGTTTGTGCAGCAGGTTGGTCAAGAAGGCTCTTGCTGCAAAAATAATTAAGAGCTGCATCAGTTTCTCATGGGCTTTTCTTAATCCGTTGGTGTTCAAATCGTGCTCTTTTGAAGTTTCCCAGAGCGTCATCCTCCTGGTCAACTTTCTCATCCTCACGTAACTTCTGATTGCCAGGTCCTCGGTGACCAGTGGCTCTGCTTGGGATTCAGCAAACCCTTACCTTTCACTTCAGTTGGGTGTCTGACATCTTACTGGTTTTCCAAGGCTTTCCACTTCACTGCAGTTTAAGAGAATGATTCGTGAAAACAGTGCAGTGGGCTGCGTGAGGTGTGCTTGTAGGAAGCAGAATATAATATTTGAATGGGATTAGTTTTATAAGCGGTCAGCACATTAAATACAACATATAGTAGATGTATTTGTGTTAAGACACTGTCTCTTTGTAGCACATTTTCGCTATGATGGTTCAGTCTTTGTAATAGAATGCTGAGACAGAGGACTCTTTTTACCAATGGGGTGTTTAGCAATATCCTAAGATCGTGGGATACGCTACCACTCTTGAGGCCTCTGCCTGAGAAACTTAAAGCCTGTTCTTGTTAAAATTATTTTTAACTATCTGAATGAAATCTTTTACTAAATTGATTTTTTTTTTTGGAGGAGTTCAGTTTTGCAGAAATCTGGGTATGAGGATTTTTCCCTACCAAAAGCACAACCCCTTTTTCTGATGAATATCCAAGGTGCTATTTAAAGTGATTAGTTCTACCTCGCAAGTCATGTATGAGGTCAGTGATAAAATAAGACAGAAAGAAATGAAAAACTTGCCCAAAGCCACAACAGAAGTCAGTGTTGGACTAGTGATAGAACTTAGGCATTCTTACCCCTGCTGAAACCCTCACATGCTGCTTTCTCCCTCTTATTGTACCAGATGTGCTTGCTATTTTAGCATTTGCTTTGGGAGTTCCATCTTTGTGTCCCAAGGCAGTTACATTTTCTTACCCTATATAGTAGTTACTGCTGTACTAAGTAGTACTAAGTACTACTAGTACTAAGTAGTACTTAGTGTACTAAGTACACTATGGCATTGTGTATTTGCCCCATGACATTCATTCTGAGGTGTTGTCATCCATTTTACCAGGTGATTCCAAGCTGTTCCGACCCAGAAGACCCAGATCGAGCAGTGATGCACTGAGTGCCTCTTTTAATGGAGAAGTGCTGGGGAATCGCTGTAACTCCTATGATAACTTGCCCCACGACAACGAAAGTGAGGAGGATGTAGGGCTGCTGCATATCCCAGCTCTCGTGTCTCCTCACTCAGCGGAGGACGTTGATCTGAGCCCACCAGACATTGGAGTAGCCAGCCTAGATTTTGATCCAATGTCATTTCAGTGCAGTCCTCCTAAGGCCGAGTCAGAATGTCTGGAGAGTGGTGCTTCCTTTTTAGATTCATTAGGATACTCCAAGGATAAACAGAGTACCAATAAAAAGGATACAGAAGCAGGTGGTAGCCAGTCTCAGACTCCAGGAAGCACTGCAAGCTCTGAACCCGTCTCCCCTCTCCAGGAGAAGCTGAGTCCGTTCTTTACCCTGGACTTGAGCCCAACGGAAGAGAAATCATCTAAGCCATCCTCATTCACTGAAAAGGTCGTCTATGCTTTCTCTCCAAAGACTGGACGGAAATTAAGCCAATCGCCTTCTGTGAACATATCTGAGCCAATTTCAGTGACCCTTCCCGCTCGAGTGTCAGAAGTCATTGGTGCCGTCTCCAACACAGCAACTCAGAGTGCACCTTCTGCGGCCTGGAACAAAGGTGCTGAGGAAGATGATGTCGTAAATAGATCCCCCACACAGGTAGTAAAGATGAAAGCAAATGAGAGGGAGACCCAAGAAGAGTGTGAGTCTGAAGTCCAGCCCCTGGACCAGGTGGCTGCTGCGGAATTAGACTCGCCAGGCAAGGAAGAGCCTGCTCCAAGCAGTCAGAGTAAGGCGGTACCTTCTGGACAGACTCAGACAGGTACCATTTGTTTTCCCCCATTCTTTGTTTAAGCTAAAAGGGATCTTCAATCCTGTGTGCCAACTGTGCCTTTTAAGAAAGAAATTTACTCCACAGCTAGCCTTTAATCAAACAGAATGTTTTTCTAGGTGGTGCTAATGGCTCAAAGCCCTAATAAATTAAAATCACTCAAACAAAACTCCCCAAAAGGGTCGGTGGTCCTGCTTCAAATCTTCATAAAGTCCCCTTATCTCCTTGGACAGTCAGAATTCGTGGATAATTTTTGCACAACTTCGTAGCTCTTGATTCTGTTTTCTCTTCTGATAAAATATCTGTGTTATAGCCTTACAAGTTAACCAGCCAGCCTGCACCAGCAATTGTAAGACCTGTTCTTAATAACAGTCTGAAAGCACTTGGAGCTTGTTTCCCAAAGCGGTCTTTTCTGAGCCGGATGAGGGACCCGCTTCACCCTCATCGCGGTAGCAATCCAAAAAGGGATTGCTATGTAAACACTCTTTTGTTTTAGTTTTCCTTCTGAAGCAGATGTGTTTTCTCCAGCCTTTGCATGCGGGATAGAAGATCGCGGACTGCCACTTTGGGATATGGAAGGCAGCTATTTTTTAGTGATCAAATGGGGCATGTTTGGCTTTCCGTATAGGATAACACAAGCTACCTTTTCACTTTGATTTTTTTTTTTTTTTCCCGATTTCCCACCAGGAGCAGATACCCATGACTCCCCTCAGGAGTCCGTTCCTGTAAGTTCAGTCTCCCTTATCCCACCACCACCGCCTCCGAAAAATGTTGCCCGCCTGCTGGCACTAGCATTAGCTGAGTCTGCACAGCAAGCCTCAACTCAGTCACTGAAGAGACCAGGGACCTCCCAGGCTGCTTGTACACATTACGGAGACCTGGCAGTGGCCGCAGCTGAAGATCAACTGCCTGCTTCCTACTCTAGTGTTGCTCTAGACAAAGCCTATCTCCAACCCGAGAGGTCAGCAGAGCACTTTCACCTCCAGAACCAGGCCTCTGGGAACTGTGACCAGCCAGTTCCAGAGACAGCAGCTCTTGGGGCTTATGCACCTTCCAGTGTCACTGACTCTGGGGAGCAGCCCCTCGCAGCAGACTTAGCCGGCAGTCAGCTGCATCGAGTCTATTTCCCTGGGGACCCAGAAAGGGCCAGAGCCACCTCAGTTCCCTCCGCGGACTCTAAGTCTGATGATCACGTAGGTTTCCCTGGAGACCAGTTTGTGAAGAGCGGTGCGCCCACTGTCTCCTTTGTGGATCAGGATCAGCCTCAGCTCCGTTTCTGCAGTGGAGGTCACCCTCCTTCTTATCTCGGTACAAGTGCGGATAAGCCCCACCACCCTTCAGAACTTGCAGAACAGCCTCCCACAACTTCTCATTTGCCTCGGGACAAAATCTACCCTCCTTCTGGGTCCCCTGAAGAGCATACCAGCCCAGCCGCCCTGGCTTACGTGCCCACCGCTCCAGCAGCAGCTGAAGTCGGCACCGGGGATGCCAGCTGGGATGTGGTTGCACAACCCACCGCTGTGGAGTATGTGGCCGCCACCCTTCAGCGTGCCCACAGAGCTCACCGTCCCCTCCCCCCGCCTCCTTCCCAGAGACCCTCGGAGCAGCTGCCAGTCTCGGGGCAGGTGCAAGCAGCAGCCGGTATAGGATTAAACAATCCCCACAAGGTAAGAAGGGGGAGCCAGTGAGATGAAGTACGTTTTTTTTCCAAAGATAGATTGCTTTTCAGCAGGTGCGTTGTCATCTTGAGTTAGCTCTGACATCTGTTTTCAAGTCTCGTAACAGGTTTCCATGAAATGTTTCTCATGTGAGGTTGGGATCTGCATTCACCTTGATGCTGGTTTTTCTCGGAAAAAGGAGCAATTACTGGATGGCTGTGTTCTAACTGTACCTCCTCCCTTTAGTCTCTAAAGCATGTATGTAGTTCCTTCATAGAAACACAAGGAGCTTCTCATGAAACAAGTCAAATTGGGGCTTAGGTGTCAGAGTTTTTTTTCCCAGCTCCTTCGCTGACCGCTTGTGACTCTGGGCAAGTCATCTCACCACATCTCCAGCTTTTCGTGTCTGCAGGACGAAAGCGCCTTATTCTTGGGTCGCGTCTATAAGACTTTCTGCTTCATAGACTTTTCAGAAATGCCAGAGGTTCCAGCGTCTTAGGACTTTTTGCTATTTTCTCCGCATTAACCAGCAGATTGTTCTGCAGTCAGGCTTGTGTTTTCATGAGAGTGTTACATGCAGAATGCTGAGATTTCTTCCTAATTTTCTCGTATTTTAAAAAAGTGCCCCAGCGGATTTTGCGGTCCACTTGAACTAGTAGAACTTCAGCATCTGTTGCGGAGGCAGCTGTTTTCAGCGATGGCGTCTCAAGGAGAGTGTATTTGCGGTGTTGCAGTTAGGACTCTGGGCTCTTCTGCCACAGACTGAGCTGGAGCTGTAGGAGCAGCAGGAGGGAAAGAAAGGCAGTGACTGCATCGAATGCCACCTCAGACAAGTCTCTTCTTTGTCCTTCCCTGGACTGGGGGGCTTAAAACTGCCCCCCTGGGCAGCTGTGAGTCACTTAAGGAACCTCTCCAGATAGAATCAACCCTTTTTGTTTGACAAAAAGTTCCTGGTGTTGAGACAGGGCTAGACAGACTGGCTGTATATTTTTTTTAAGCCTGTTGGTTATTCTGTTTTGGTCCACACTTTAAGATAATGTCACGAGCTACCTCACCTCACATTTAAAACCTATCATAAATCACAGCAGCTCTCCAGAGATGGGGGTGGCTGCTATGCCAGGCGGCAATTACAGGCCTTCTTTTCATGGCAGTGGGGTCAGGTCGGCCTCTGTCCTGTCTAGTGCAACCACGTGGCTTGGGAAATTTCAAGGCTACCCAAATAGCCTCCACTTGTAAGTTATAAATTTAATAGTGTTTGGTTCCATGGAGGGGAGCATAAAAAACAAACTCATGATATTATCATCTTCCAATAGGTCCAAGGAGTCGTTGCCGCTCCAGAGAGGCCGCCTGAACCCAGAGCCTTGGGTGACCCTGCGCCTGCTCTTGTCGGTGACGGCGGTGCTGCCGCCCAGTGTCCCGCCCCTGCTCCTGCTCCCCAGCCGGGCCTTCCCGAGAAGGTGCGGGAAGGCGGCAGGGCCCCGCCGCTGCACCTGCGCGCCGAGTCCGTCCCCACGCACTCCTCCTGTGGCTTTCCTATGGCCGCACCCCCCACCAGGACCATGGAGAGCCAGCTCGCTGCGAACGCGCACTCCAGCAGCGCAGACACTCCCTGCAGCTCCGCTTACCGTCCCTTTGTCCCAGCTGCCTTGGCCTCGGGGGATGATGTTTCGCCTTTGCCCCTTCCTGTCCCACAGCCTAAGCACGCCTCCCAGAAAACCGCGTATTCCACCCCTGCCCGGCCTGATGTCACCGCTGAGCCCTTTGGTCCGGAAAACTGTTTGCATTTCGGCGTGACCCCGAACTGCCAGTACCGGCCCCAGAGCGTGCCCCCGCAACACAGAAAAGCGGGGCAGCACCAGGCCTATGGCTCCAGGTCAGAGCCTCCAACCTCCATGGGTCCTCGATACAACACGTACGTGGCCCCGGGACGAAGCGTGTCTGGACACCACGCGAAGCCGTGCGGCCGGGCTGAGTACGTGCCGTCTCTGAGCGCCTCCATCCGGGGCGGTTGTTACCCCGAAGACGTGCCCCCGTACCCCACCATCCGCAGGGTGCAGTCTCTCCACGCCCCTCCGTCCTCCATGATTCGCTCTGTCCCCATTTCACGGACGGAGGTGCCCCCAGACGACGAGCCAGCCTACTGCCCGAGGCCCCTGTACCAGTATAAGCCCTACCAGCCCTCGCAGGCCCGCGCGGATTACCACGTAACGCAGCTCCAGCCCTACTTTGAGAACGGCCGGGTGCACTACCGCTACAGCCCGTACTCGAGTTCTTCCAGCCCCTACTGCGGTCCAGACGGGGCCCTGTGCGACGTGGACGCCTACGGCACGGTGCAGCTGAGGCCCCTGCACCGCCTGGCCAGCCGCGACTTTGCTTTCTACAACCCGAGGCTGCAAGGAAAGAGCTGGTACAGCTACAGCGGCTTGCCGCCACGTCCGCGGGCCAGCGTGACCGGCTATTTCTCTGCCAGCGACCACAATGTAGTCAGCATGCCTCCGGTCGCCGATGTCAAGCACACGTACGCCTCGTGGGATCTTGAGGACATGGAAAAGTACCGCATGCAGTCCATCCGGAGGGAGAGCCGCGCCCGGCAGAAGGTGAAAGGGCCTGTCATGTCCCAGTACGACAACGTGACCCCGGCCGCGCAGGACGACCTGGGAGGGGTCTACGTCATCCACCTACGGAGCAAGTCAGATCCTGGGAAAACTGGACTCCTCTCGGTGGCAGAAGGAAAGGAGGGGCGGCACGCGGCCAAGGCCGTCAGTCCCGAGGGCGACGACCGCCTCTACAGGAAGCGCCCGGAGCCGGAGTTCGATAGGGGCCCCCAGCACGGCGGGTATGGCAACGCGCAGCCCGAGAAACCGTCCCTCCCGCAGAAGCAAAGTAGCCTCAGGAACAGGAAGCTGCACGACCTGGGCTGCAGTCTCCCCGAGCACAGGGTGCACCAGGAAGCAAGCCATAGGCAACTGTGTGAATCGAAAAACGGGCCCCCTTACCCCCAGGGAGCCGGCCAGTTAGACTACGGGCCCAAAGGGGTTCCGGACACTCCGGAGCCGGGCAGTTACCATAACTCTGGAGGGAAATATATGACGTCCGGGCAGGAATCTTTAAGACTGAACCCCAAGGAGGCGAGGCTCTCCAAGGAGCCGGAGAGGCCTCGGGCCCGGCAGCCCCCTGCCCCCGAGAAACACTCCCGAGACTGCTACAGGGAGGAGGAGCCCCTCGCTCAGGCGGGCGTCCCTCCCCCTAAACCGGAGAGGAGTCACAGCCTGAAGCTCCAGCACACGCAGAGCTCGGAGAGGGACCCCGGCGTGCTGTACCAGTACCAGACGCACGGCAAGCGCCAGAGCGGTGTGACTGCGGCGCCCCAGTATGATAACCTGGAGGGCTACGCCTCCCCGCCCCAGCACCTGCGAGGAGGCTTCGGCGCCGCGGCCGCGGTCGGGGCGTTCGTGCCCGCCGGCTTTCCCCACCCGCAGAGCAGGACATACGCCACAGCTCTGGGTCAGGGCGCCTTCCTGCCCACGGAGCTGGCCCTGCAGCACCCTGAAACGCAGGTCCATGCAGAATGAGCCCTGGGAGCAATAGAGTTGAAGCAGCCTCTGCTGGACAGTGGACTGTTCTATTTTTTTCAGTAACCAAAAATGAAAAAAATAAAATAAAATAAAATAGAAAGCTACAAAACCCCCAACCACATTAAAAACAAAAACATAATAAGAAAAATAAATCGCTATCTTGTCCCCCCTCCCTGCTTCACCGCCACCTCTTCCATCTACAAACGGTGTCATTTTTGTTATTTAAAGATCTGAGCGATTGTAAAGCACTGTGTTGAAAACCTAGTAAAGAAATTTGTTACAGACCGTACTTGCCATAGAGGGCTAATTTTTAAGAGCCTGAGGACTGCCTTTACCTGAATTTGAATTTGACTCTGTCTGTTTAGTATTTGCTGAATACTTCAGAGCAGCTGGGGGCCACGTCCCGGAAGGTCTCTGTGTGTCTGTTGTGTTCCCACTCGCTTTCTCAGTAGCCATGAACCTCGCCCAGTGACTCTTGTTTTTCTCATTTCATTCCCCCCATCTTAGAAGGGGCTGTGTATTAAATGCGAGTGTAGGCAAATGACTTCTCCCCGATCCTTCAGATACATCTTTTGGACATTTAGCCAATTATAACCAAAAAAAAAGGGAACAGGCTCATTTCACAGCAGAGGGGTTTTTAAGTTAGAATTAAAGAAACTTCTTAGATGGAAGCCAGTGATCTTTGTTACCTGGTGCCAGAAAACGACATCACTGCTCCTGAGCTGCTGCCTACCTTCATGTCTTTTTTTTTCTCTTAATATTTAGTAAATTGTGATCCTAGTGAAATATTTCACCCCATTTGTTTTCCTAAAGCAACTGTTTTTCATTTAAAAAAAAAAAAAACCAGCATGGTTTGACTGGATAAACACACCTAGTTTATCATGACTATAAATTTACATGTTAATGTGTTTCTAAATCAGGTTTTCTGTGACTCTTTCAAGTAGCTACATCCGTTAGTAAACTGAGCGTTCCTACAGTAACCACTTAGCGCGGCCTGTTTCACCCGCTGGCATTCTGGGCAGCCACCGTAAATGTTTGCTGGAATGGATGCTGTAAACGTTCTAAGGGGTTAATGTGCTGTTTCTTTTGTCTGTACTCGTGCGATCACAGTCTTACTGTAATTGCCATTTACACCAGCATTTCAGGGATAGTTCCTGTAGCGCTGTGGACATGTTCAACATGTTTGATCCCAAGGACTTTCTTTTGAAAGTTGCATTCCATTTTCTCAGCCCACCCCACCGTGTACACCAGCCTAGTAGGCAGTCCTGTATTTACAGAACGAGGCGAGACTGTCATGTCATTCCATAACTCTTAATAATACTTGATTTTTATACACTCACATGTTTTAAATGCTCAGTTTGTAGAAGATCCTAGGGGAATTTCATTCCATTTACTTGATGGTTGCTGCTCTGGCTTTTTTAAAACTTGGAATTAACTTTTATTTAGAGCAAAGAAAAATCTTTTAAGAGGCAAAATTCATGCTGCTATTATTGCTGTGAAATTGTATAAAGCTTAGGATTTGTGCCAGTTTTTTTTTTTAACCTAAAAAAAATCATGTGTTTGCATTTTAAGGGTTTCTATTTAGAAAAAGAAATAAAGTTTTAAGAGCAATGTATTTACTTATATGTGGAAATACACTATAAGATTTTTCTTTTGTTTCCCCCAGAACTGATCAGAGAGATTCAATAAAGGTCATGGTAGAAATCCCGAAATAACGGTATGGAAAAGGTCTGTGGAAATCCAGGCCTCTAGATTCAAAGCGCAGACCAGCCTGGCTTTTGGTCACAATGTCAGGAAAGCTGATAGGATGCTTCTGTTTAGCACACGTCCATCCGGGGCTTTATGCGGGAGTTTGCTCTTTGGTGAGTATGCAGCACTCATTTTTACAATCATAACCATCTTTTTGTCCGTAGGCAGCCCACTATCCCTTTGAGATTAAGCTGACACCCCCAGCACGGAGATTAGGAAGGAGCAGGTGTGACCTGGAGGCAGAGATGGCTTTAGGAACTGAGAGCCCAGAAGGATGTGGCTGAAGTCTGTCCAGTTTTAATATTTGTGGCTTTGACACACACTTTGTTTTCTTTCGAAACTAAAGTCTGTTTTATAAATACTAAGGTGAATTCCTTAAAGCAGTTACTTTATTAATGTCCTGTGGGTTTAGAAATACCAGGTAGATAATTTTGAATGCAGGATAATGACACAAATTCCTGGTATCCGTGTGAAACACAAACTTTAGGTAAAATACGGAGCTGTTTCACTGAGCGTAGCTGCAGCTTGAACTTGGGGTTCAGTTATTTGAAGGACTTGGCCTGTGTCCTTCCCTCTCTGATCTTGCGAGGAGACGGTGGATGGCAGGTCATGTGTGCCAGGTTACCTCAGCATAGTTCTCCTTGTGTGTGACTTCACAAATCAAGTGACGAAGTGTCATTGCTTTTCAATTTTGACAGAGCATTGACGATCAAGGAAATGGAGCTGCCTTATACGTTAAGCCCAGAATTTAATTCTGTTGGTATTTTCACAGCTATGTCTCCAGGTTTTATCTTTTCAGCAAAATTCTGATACCGCAGTTCGGTTGGATTGAAATAAATATTCCCTGGTTGTCTGACCGGAGGCCTTGCTAACAGCCCCAGAGGGGCCATCTCCTTTGAGTAAATTTCATCTAAGCCTTATTGTGTACTCCATTCGGTTTTCTTCCAAACACGCGAGCCCTGGGAGGGTCCCAAGGCTAAGGCCTGCACATTTTTATAAGGGGAAAGCATTTTTTAAAAGTTAGTGTCAGGTTGAAATACACTGGGGCTAATTCTGCAAAGAAGAGAGCCTGTTAATGTGAGTGGGGATAGGTTAATACCACATCTGAAGCAGCCGTAGATGCACACAGTGTAAATTTGGAATTTGCCCTTTGGTTTAAAAAGGACCCTGCAAAGTCCATATATCTGTTAGCCCTTTGTCGCCCAGTTGAAAAGTTGGCAAAGTATCGTCTGAACAGTGTGTGTAAGGAATGATAATGAAAGCAAAAGTATGTCAGAAAGTGACTTCCAAATGGTTAGAGGCATGTGATTTTTAGTGCTGTGTTCCAGCAGTGTCGGGAATGGTATATTTTAACTGTGTACAAGATAATGTCAGTGTGCACAGAGGGTCTTTTTTCCTTTTTTGATTAGTACTATTAGTGTTCAAAGACTAAAAATGGTTGTTTTACAGTTTAGATTCTAAGGTAGCAAAATCTGATTTTTCAACCATGACCTGCATGAAGAGAAGCATCCTAGGACGTCTTAGATCATACTTCTGAGTTCTTAACTTTAATTTATATAGTGTTTTTTATGTTTTAATATTTTTGTGAACTGGTGTAAATTGTTAATGCATATAAGCTTGTGTATTTTTGTAAATAGTTTGTGATTTATTTCTTGCCCCATATGTAAATATTTAGAGTCTCATTTCTTCAAAACTTATTTGAAGCTGAATTGTGGGTTTGGGTTTTGTTTGTTCCTTTGTTTGTTTTGGTTGGGGTGGGGGGAGAGAAGGGGTTTTTGTACTCTGATAATCCAGACGGAGATATCTTGTGGTTTAAAGCAAATGTCCCACTGACAGCAATTCAAATACCAACAAAACTATTTCAGGTTAAAACAGACTTCTCGGTGTATGTGTTTCCTTTTTAACCTCATATGAATTATAAGAAAATAGACGGTATAGTTGGGAATATTCAGACCGAAAGATTGGTATTGGTATGACATAGATCATTCCACCAGAAGGGATATTATTTATTTGAGGGGAAGGATTTAATATGTCCTGTTTTTATCTGTCACAGTGTGCTTCCTGGCCAAATTTTCCCCAGGTCAAACAGTAGATAGAGTTAGAACTGCAGAAACCTTGGAGTTCCTGTTATGGCTCAGCGGAAATGAATCCGACTAGTAACCATGAGGTTTCTGGTTCGATCCCTGGCCTCGCTCAGTGGATTAAGGATCCTGTGTTGCCGTGAGCTGTGGTATATAGGTCACTAACTTGGCTTAGATCCTGCGTTGCTGTGACTGTGGCATAGGCCGGCAGCTGTAGCTCCAATTCGACCCCTGGGCTGGGAACTTCCGTATGCCACAGGCACAGCACTAAAAAAAAAAAGAAAAAAAAAGAGAACCGCAGAGACCTTGACCTGCTCCGGAAGGTCTGGGCGGACATGCTGTGCATGGGGTGGGGCTTAGGGAGGCCCTGGGGCCCCTGTGTACAGTGCTGCCGCCTGGCTCCCATGCTCTGGCTCCCAGGAGGCTGGGTTGGCTTCTTAGTATTCCCCAGAAGGGGCTTCTGAATAATAGCCATACCTCTAAAGATTCCCACAAAGCATTTGAACATCCTGGGTACTTTTCAGAATGAAATGACCAGAAAAGACTCATCTCCATGCTGTCACCTGTGGCAAATGCAGACAGAGAAAGCATTTGAATGTGACACCTGCTGCCAGTAACTCAGCCGCCTGACCAGGGGTCCTGATGCCTTCCCGGTGCCAAAGCTCTTCTCAAAAGATTATGCTTCAGTATCAACCAGGACATTGTTTTGTTTGTTTGTTTGTTTGTTTGCTTTTTTTTTTTTTTTTTTTTTTGCTTTTTAGGGCCACAGCCATGGCATATGCAGGTTCCCAGGCTAGGGGTCAATTCAGATCTGTAGCTGCCGGCCTATACCACAGCCACAGCAACGCCGGATCCGAGCCACATCTGTAACCTACGCCACAGCTCATGGCAACACCAGATCCTTAACCCACTGGGCGAGGCCAGGGATCGAACCTGCATCCTCATGGATGCTAGTCCAATTCATTTCTGCTGAACCACAACAGGAACTCTGTCAACCAGGACTTTTTGAAGGAAAAGAAAAACATTTTGATGTTAAACTATTGAAATCCTAGCTTTCCTATTGGGGGTGATAAATTACAAATCATTCTTCATCCTAAAATACCAGGGCCTTTCCCTCTGGCTAGTAATAAGGGAAGGTGCCTGTTTGGTACAGGTGACCCTGGCAAGCCAGCCATCGTTTCTGTACCTGCATCCCACAGTCCAGACCAGAAGCAAGATAGAACATCTGCTTTCAATAAACACTCCCAGACCCGAGCAGGTGTCCCCATGGAAACCGCCCAGATGGGACTAAAGTAAAGACACTTAGGACATCTCTACTGAGTCTTCTACTTAATTTTCTGAAACTCTCATTTCCATACCAACTATTTTATTACCTCAACTGTCCATCGTACTGATGAGAAACAGTACCTACCTCTTAAAACGTATATTCATTTATCCTTGAGGACATGGCGATAAATATGTTGGTGGTAGTTGGGATTTTAGTCGTTTGTGGTCCTACAGGAAAAGCCTTTGAAGTGCCCTTTAATAGAGACTCCCCATTACATTAAAACTTGGGGCATCTGCAGCCACCTGAAACAAGACATTTTAGTTGTTAAATTTCCCACACAGTTGAGAGTGTGCTTCTCAAAAAATTGTGAGGTTTATTTATTTTTAAGTATTTTAATTGAAATATTTCTAGAATATATTTCAAGCCACAAACTTCAGCACACATGAAGATTCACCACTGACCCTGTGGGAGACTGCACGTAGCACAGTGATGTCATTAAGAGTCACCAAAAGAAAAGTGTTTGCTTCTACACCAAAAACCCTACCACCTCTGTCCTATTATGTGCTTGCATTTTTAAAAAAATTTTTTCCTATGGCTATCTTTTCTTTCTGCTGTCATTCCTGCTCTTGCCTGTGAGCTACCTGTAAAACGTCCTCTTCCTCGAATTAACCATTCAGAATAAATAAGCTTGTCAAAGTGGTGAGTGAAAAAAATTCTGAACCAGGGCCCTGAAAGATTGGGCTTTTGTGTCCTCTGTTTTTCATTACTCAGAGCCTCTGATTCTTTTCTCCTAACGCAGTGCTTGGGTAGCCATGTTTCAGAAGATGAGATTATTGTATCAGATGCCTTGAAGGGAGAATAAAAACAAAACCCCTTAGGAGGTCTGCCTACATTTGGTATTCCGTGGGCACGCTGTATGACTAGACAGGATGGCATCTTCCATGGTGATAACCCCCCAGGAGACAGCTAGCCCTGCCAGGAGCCCTGGTGGGAGGGGAGAAGGGCGTGCCAGGCGCTCACACCTTCAGCTGTCATTGACTCGTTCAGTGAGTGCTCTTTTTTTATTGCCCAAAGACATTTTGAAAAACACTCTCTGGGATTTCTCAGCCACATGTTCATGTTTTAAACCGGCCAAATAGTTCTTCACACTTTAGAACTCATATACAACACCTGGAGGGCCAGTTCAAACAGAAGATTCCTTGAACAACCACCAGACAGTCTGATTCGGTAGGTCGGGGGTTGGACTCAGGAATCTACAAAGTCAGCAGCCGGCATGTGCTCCCGATCAAGAGTCTGAACCAGTCAACGCATGTAACAGGCTCCCCCCCGCCCCGGGAGCTTGACCACTTTTTGTCACCTACACCTTAGATCCCCATCGCTTCCGTGATGCTAGCGTAGAAGTTTATCATCAATTTCTCACCCCCAGGGATGAGATAGTAACCTAGATTCGATTATTTAGCGTAGCGACACAGAAATTAGGACTAATTGAGCTGATAAGTAATACAGAAAACCATTTAACATTCTCTAAAACTGGCGAGAGGCTGACGACTGACTGTACCAGTTATATACGTCCATGGTCAAGGCTTGGGTGCAAGATGTAGGAAGTGCAGTTCATGCCTATTGCTGTTCAGACCGTCAACTCAAAATACTATATCCAAGGAAAATAGAAATAACTCCTAGAACCAAGTGATGTGCCTTCCTTTGTCAGCAAAACTTTTATAAGAGCTACCAGCGCATAATTAGCTTGACTTTTTAGTTTTCTGTATTTTATCGGTTTGGGGCAATGGTCTAACAGCTGATTGTAACTAACACTGTGTTTCACAGCTATTAACACATTCGTTCGTCATCGGTTTATAGATAAAGGCAAGGTACCCAGAGGTTAAACTCTTTACCCACTGTCACCCAGCTAGGAAAGAGTGATGGCTCGATGGGGTCGGGTGGCGTCCCCGTAGTGCTGAGATGCAGGTTCAATCCTCGGCCCCACACAGTTTGTTAGGGATCCAGTATTGTCACAGCTGCAGCCCTGATCTGATCCCTAGCCTAGGAACCCCATGTGCCTCGGGGCATCCGAAAAAGAAAAAAAAATTTACCCAGGCTGTGTACCGGGCAGGTAAGACCACAGAGCAGATAAGGGAAAAAGAGTTATGTTACGCTTACATAATTGTATCATTTAGGCTTTAATCAGTTGGGTTAACCTTTCTGAAAAACTACAGGGTTTCACTAGTGGACATATATCTTATAGGAGGAGAGTCTTGACTAAACTACAAGACGTAATTTAGCGGTTAAAATGAAACTTCAGAGTGAGACTTGGGGCGTGGCTGGTGGGGGAGAAGGCCCCAGCTTTCTAAAGATGCTTTCTTTACACGTGTTCAGGGACACCTCATGTAGATGGCCCCAGTTAGGACCACAGACAACAGCCACCTCTGTGGCTAGCAGGTGGTCTCCACTGCGTTCCACTGACCCTGATAACCATGTAGTTCAGGGAAGTGGGCTTGGAGCCCCTGCGAGCCCTGCCTCCTCTGCTAACAGAGCTGCTTTCTGCAGACCTTGCATCATTGTGTTGCCCCCCGCCCCTGCTTGTGGGCTGTTAAGACACCCAGGGGCAGGGAAAGGAGCAATGCTAAGAACTGCCTTGGAAGAATCGGGAAAAGCAGATGTGATGTTTTATGAAAAAGAGAGGACTTTGTCTCGCCATTTTTGAAAGGTAAAATTTAGGGTCAATTATAAGGGACTTTCTGTTTTTTTTTTTTTTTTTTTTTTTTTTTGGTCTTGTTAGGGCCACACCTGCTGCATATGGACGTTCCCAGGCTAGGGGTCCAACTGGAGCTGTAGCTGCTGGCCTACACCACAGCCACAGCAACGCGGGATCTGAGCCATGTGTGCCACCCACACAGCAGCTCATGGCAACGCCGTATCTTTAACCCACTGAGCAAGGCCAGGGATGGAAACCGTGTCCTCATGGATGCCAATCAGATTCATTTTCTGCTGAGCCATGAGGGGAACTCCGACTTTCTGTTATTCTTAACCGGTTACCAAAGTGACGGTAACTAAATAGTGCTGACAGTGTATTGGTTGATTACCATAAACCAGGCTCTGCAAAGGGTTTTACACTTGTTAATTCTAACTCAGCCTGTTGTGCCAACAATTATATGAGGTAGCTTTGCTACTTTTATTGCCACTTTACAGATAAACAGGCCCCGGAAAGTTTAAGTGACATGCCTGAGCTCATGCCCCTGATGTTTATTATGGATCCAGGCTGGAGCTCTCTGACTCTGGAGCCCGCAGTTGTGATCATGGCTGTGCTGCTGCGCCCAAGGGTCGTGAGCACCCTACCCCAGGACTGGTGGTGACTTTGGGCTGTTAACCTGCAGGGAAATTAGCGTCTCCATAGAGATTGCCAGGTGTGAGCTGTCCTCACCTCGCCGAAACCTCAGGTGCCTTAACCCAAGAAGGGAGTGTGGCTGTGTCTTCCTTATAGCTGTGTCGTCTGAGACCATGTTCCTGGGGTCCTTGGGGGCGGTGGGGGAGCAGTTCAGGGTCAGCGCAGGTAGTGAGACCTCAGCCTGGAGTAAGGCATGTGATTCTGCTCACAGCTCAGAAGCCAGCCCTCACCTCCAGGCCTTGCTCAGCCTCAGGGAGGTGGCAGGTGCAGTGTGGCCGTGTGCCCTCGGGCAGTGAGTGCCGCCTGGGAGCGGCAGCTGCACCGCCATTGTCTTTCTGCCTGATTCCTCTTACTTGCTCACGACTCCGGGGGTGACAGGCTAGCAGGTTACCTGGTGAAGGTCCCTCTTGGGAGTCCCACAGTGGTGACAAGAAGCTGGCCCTGCAGCACGAGGTTCGGATCATAGCTGGGAGAAAAGCCTCTACTGGTAAAAAAGAAAAAAAAAAAGGAAAGAAAGAAAAAAACAGATCTTCTCAGTCCTGAGAAGTGCAGGGAGGCTTGCTGGGGGCAGGATGCTCAGTGAAGGTGGTCCCTGCCCCATCACCGCGGTTTCCCTGACCTCCTGGTTCTGCAAACGCCCCGTCCACCCCATCTTGAGGCAGGAGATCAGTGGGTCCCAGGCTAAGTGATTGGAATCTGTCCCCTGTGGTCAGATCCCTCGAGATAAAGGCTATGGCAGGAGCAAGGAGGGGCTGCGACCTGCTGGGATAGAAGATAAAGAGACCACATCTTTCTTGTTCTTAACATCAAGGAGACCTCCCAAACCTCCCCCGTGCAGAAAGTTTCCTCGGGGATCAGAGAAGGGAGGGGGACCCCCGACCCTGGTACATCCTGTCAACTTCCCAGAGACCCTTGCGCTAGCCTCTGTCTCGGCTAAAAGGTGTGCAGACAGCGGGGGCCCTGAGTCGGGCCACATATGGACTCAAGGCCAGACAAGCGAGACGGTTGTCCAGGGGAAGCCGGGAGGGGCTGCACCCACCATAATTCAAGTGGTCTTACACCCCGCAGCTCACAAAGAGGGCGCCTTTTGTCCCCTATCTTAGAGCGTGAGATGCTTGTCCACAGACCTCCTCATTGTCCAGGAAGCTTCCCGATCATCTCCTCTGGCCCCTCCTTCGCTCCTCAGCAACCCACTCCCCTAACGTGTAACCCATGCCGCACTGAGAGGAGGCTTAGGAAGGAGGCTGCAAGCACAAGAGTCAGCCAGGCACCTGCAGAGCTCTGGGCACGGAAGGATTTGGGCTGGGTCTGACTGGCCCTAAATGGTGAAGGCAAATCAGAAATAGAGAACCATCAGCAAGGATATCTTGAGAGGGGTGGAAACACTAAATGGGTAGTTAGAACAAGCCTTTGAGGTAAGTTACACACACACACACACACACACACACACACACACACACACACACACGCCCTGAGGTTGTGCGGCGGTTGGGAAATCCTAAGGGTGGATGGCTGATGCCATCTGGTGGTTCTTTGGGAGCCACCTGCTCTGCTGCCCAGAGATGCATTTTCTTTCCCCTCCCAGCATCTTCTTCCTCCCTCCGCCAGGCCCTGCCCCCTCCGGAGGACTCCAGTAGCACTTAGAATTAAATCCCAGTAGCACTTAGAATTAAATCCCAGTAGCACTTAGAATTAAATCAACCAGGCCCGGAGGAGCTGACTGCCCTCTCCGTCCCCGTCTCTCCCCATACAATTAGGTTCCTTGCACAAGCCATGCTCTCTGCCGAGAACGCCCTTGTCACTGCCCCGAGGTCTTTGTCCATCCAAGGGCCTCCCCTGATCACCTAGTTCCAGGCCGCTGGGTCACCTCACCCTCTTAGCGCTCTAAATAGCATTTATTATTCAGAGATTTATGCACTGGATTGTCCATCCATTGTCTGCACCTCTTCACTGGCCTAGAAGCCCTAAGAGCACCTGACACACAGTTACATCTGCAAACAGGTTTGTTGAATGAATGACTGGATAAACAATGTTTACGAAAGAAAGGGATCATGGAAACAATCACTTTAGAAAACTCTATTTTCCCACGCTCAGCCCCGCAGGGAAGAGCTGCCTCTAACCACAGGGTGTCTCCAGACACTGAGAGCTGGGCTTCCCACTGCCTGCAGAGCAGGGTTTTGAAGAGGCCACCAGGGGGTGCTGGTGACACACTCGTTACTCAGCAGCATCCTGCTCCCGGCGCGGGCCTCCCAGTGTGTTCCATAGGCCACTGCTTTCTCCCTCCTCTTTTCTCACCCGCATCACGGGAGCACTTCGTGGACCCTGACCTGGCAACGGGCGGCTGGGAGCTGATATGAGGAGCTCCTTTTTTGGACCCAGCCTCGAACACCGGAGGGTAAGGTTTGAGCTGTGACACTCAGCACTTAGGTAAAAAAATGCCAAGAACTCTAGTGAGGGGTTGCTTTCATTGCTTCCATTATGAGACTCCCTAATTTCTGAGGACGATTTCATGATTTTAAATTCTCAAATAGTGTTTATTGCTATTTTTAGGAAATGGCATTCTCATGTGGAGTCCGGCTTTTCCACGTTCACATGCTAAGTGCAGGCAGGGCCCCTGAACCTTAGCAGTTTCCAAACCTGGACGCACATCAGAATTCCCTGCAGAGCTTTTTTATTTTTGTTTATTTACTTATTTGTTTGTTCATTTTAGGGCTGTACCCATGGCATATGGAGGTTCCCAGGCTAGGGGTTGAATCGGAGCTGTAGCCACTGGCCTGCACCACAGCCACAGCAACACCAGATCCGAGTCATGTCTGTGACCTACACCACAGCTCACAGCAACGCGGTATCCTTAACCCACTGAGCGAGGCCAGGAATTGAACTTGTGTCCTCACGGATCCTGGTCGGGTTCATTACCGCTGAGCCACAATGGGAACTCCCTTGCAGAGCTTTTTTAAAATATACATTCCTATTCACCGCTAAATTAGTTGTCTCTTTGATGATCAGAGAACTGGTATTTTTAAAAGGAAGTCCGCAGCAGAATCAGTGTCCTCCATGGTTTATTTGCCCTCGTTCCTGGAGAGGAACTGACCCCCAGTTTCCCTTCCAGAACCAGCCCGCCCTGCCCACCACTCCCCTGCTTGCCTGGGGCTTACCTGGCACTAGCGTAAGTGCCACCCAAGTTTTAGTTCACAATCATCATTTTTTTGGTCTTTTTTTTAGGGCTGCACCTGAGGCATATGGAAGTTCCCAGGCTAGGGGTCGAATTGGAGCTGCAGCTGCCAGCCTACACCACAGCCACAGCAATACTGGATCCAAGCCACATTTGTGACCTACTCCGCAGCTCACGGCAACACCGGATCCTTAACCCACTGAGCAAGGCCAGGGATCAAACCCACATCCTCATGGATACTAGTTGGGTTCTTAACCCACTGAGCCACAGCGGGAACTCCCCACCTACATTTTAAATTCTAGTGATTCTAGTTACAGTACAGAGCCCTTCACTCCATATCTAGTATTTTCTATGAAGTTATTAACTCCTCCTCAGCCTCTGCCGCAGAACTGAAACTTCCTCTCAGGCTCAACGCTTCAGATAAGCCCTCAGGCTTTCCTTTTCGGAGGTGGGAACAGAGTGCTCTCCCAGACGCTCCCTCCTCCCACCGGCATCTAGGCTGGTGGTTCTCTGAGTGCTGCTCGGCTGCGCGACTCTGGGGACCCCGACCGCTCTCCCGGGGAGAATCCCTCACTTCCTGGATCCCATCTTCCTGCCTTATTTTATTTTATTTTATTTTATTTATTTTTTTAGGGCCGCCCCCACAGCATATGGAGGTTCCCAGGCTAGGGGTTGAATTGGAGCTGTTGCCACCAGCCTACGCCATAGCAACGCAGGATCCGAGCCGCATCTGCGACCTACACCACAGCTCATGGCAACGCCGGATCCCTGACCACTGAGCGAGGCCACTGAGCGAGGCCAGGGATCGAACCTGTGACCTCATGGTTCCTAGTCGGATTCGTTTCCACTGTGCCATTTCGTTTCTCGTACTTATCCTCCATCGTGGTCTCTCCCCCTGAGAGACTGGCTGTCACTCCCTGTGCTGTCCAGTAGGACCTCATTGCTTTTCCATTCTAAATGTAAAAACATGTCTTCTAAGCCTCTACGTTCGTGGTAACTTGTTACAACAGCAGTAGAAACCTAATACAAAAGGTCACCCACTTAGCTGGGGTAACAAATGCTGCAGCTGAGGGGGTAGGGAAAGTCGAAAATAGCCAAGGAAATGTTCTTGAGACGTTTGATGGGGGAAGAGACAACAGGGCGCTGGACTTGAGCTCCATCCGTGCTGCCTACCGTGTCCATCTGGAGAGTTCTGCTGCCTTCTTCATGGCCCCAAGGGCTACTGGAGAGGAATTTGGGGGTTCCTAGCCTAATCCTGGACTCACCTGACTTCTTATAATTTTTTTACACGGCTTGCCTCAGGCCTAGCCCTGCTCTAAAGGAAAAAGCAAAGACGTGTGTGCGGCCTCCTTAACTATTTCTCTTAGTTTGGGCAAAGAGGCAGCCAAGATACTGAACAGCCCCCCCAGTTATAACCCCACCACATTTTCCTGTGTTTCTTAAGGGTTTGGATTAGGGAAAAAAGTTTGCAAGCTTTCCCGTCCTGAATCAAGTTTTTAGATTTGCAAAGGGCTGGAAACCTGACTGTGGCTGCGAACAGGCCGTGCTAGCTTTCTTGGCTTTCTCACAGCCCAGCAGCTACAACACGGCCTAGAGCCTTGTCCTGTGGCTCGTTTCACTCTCTTAATGATATGTTTTGAGGAACAAAGTCTTAATTTTAATGTCAGATTTATCAGTTTTTCAATTTGTGGTTACTGAATTATATGTCCTGTTTAAAAAGTCCTTCCCAGAATTCCTGTCGTGCCTCAGCAGTTAAGGAATCCAACTAGTATCCATGAGGATGCAGATTCAATCCCTGGCCTCCCTCAGAGGGTTAAGGATCCAGCGTTGGGGAGTTCCCATCATGGCGCAGTGGAAACGAATCCGACTAGGAACCATGAGATTGCAGGTTCGATCCCTGGCCTTGCTCAGTGGGTTAAGGATCCGGCGTTGCCGTGAGTTGTGGTGTAGGTTGCAGACGCGGCTTGGATCTGGTGTTGCTGTGGCTGTGGCATAGGCCGGCAGCTGTAGCTCTGATTTGACCCCTAGCCTGGGTAATTCTATATGCCACAGGTGTGGCCCTAAAAAGACAAAAAGACTAAAAAAATTTTAAAATGGAAAAATAAAAAGTCCTTCCCTACCACTAGGTGACAAATTTAGAAGCTTTCTTGTTTGATTTTTTTTTTATACCGTGACTCATAATCTAGCTGGAATTGATTTTTCCATATAATGTGAGATGGGGTTCTACTTAGTATTTTTTTTTCCTGTATGGATAACCACTGGTCTAACACCAATTTAAAAAATTCTGCTTTTCCCACAGTTAATCAATGCCATATTTTTTTGTAAGTCAAAGTTTGGATACTCATTTAGATTTACCCATATTTATCATTTCCATGGCTCATTCCTTACTGTCTTTGAACTTCCAGGTGGGATCTCTGCACACTGCAACCCAGGTGCCATGTGTAGTGTGCCCACCAGCCAGCTCTTCTAGAATCTACAGGTATGCCCAGAGTGGAAGTGGCCCCAACTGCTGGGCTCACCTCTCTGGGGTTCTGGTCTCTCTCCTAGATGACTCACCATAACTCACCATGACCTTGTTAGCTTACTATCAAAAGCTAACAATGCCTTTGAGAGGAGTTCTTATCTACCTTTGATATTTGTTCTCAGCTGGAGGGTTGTTCTAAATTACTGAATCTCCTTTACCAAGGGCAGAAGTCAGAGGGACCAATATTAGTTCTTTAGCATTTCATATCGGCCATTTCCAGTAGGCAGGGGGTGGATCTGAGAATATCTTTGATGGAAAGAGAGAGAGAAGAGAGGGGCATTCACTATGCTGGCACAAGAATTTAGGGTAAGTTTGAGCCACAGTCAGCCTTCAGTTACAGCCCTTCTGTTCAGAGATTGGCTCAAATAATTTTTTTTTTAAGGCTCTTAAAACTGTGGATTCCATAGGGTCCTTTCAAAATGAATCATGTCTGTATGGATACATGTCTCTTGAGGTTATAAAAATGCACTTAAAATATCTTCTAAAAGAGAAATAAATATCAAGCCCAACACATACTTTACATTTAGATTTTCCAGCTCAAGCTATTTGGAAAATAACTGAAAAATATTTGCGTGACCGAAAAAGCTCTTCCAGGCTCCCCTTCATTACCTGACTCATTCATTAAAAATGCATCAATGGATTTTTCACTGCTTTCCTGTGCTAAGGCTCTAAATATTAGGGGTATGTACTTCTTAGCCTCAGAGAATTTATAATGTAGTTAAACCAGAGAGGTGAAAACCATCTCCAGCGATAAATATTCATAGGACTATGTAATGAAATGCACATGTATTACAGAGCCTAATAGCAAGAGAGAACATTTATGAGTTATTCAGCCTCACTGATTATTTATCATAAACCCTCACGGCATTTCCTGGTTGTTGACTACCTTGGGCTTCCTCTAAGAAAATGAAAAGTAACTGTGTAGTCTAATCAGCTTCTATTTATTAGTAGTCACTAGGACCTATGAACAAGAAGGGGTGTAAAGTGATAGACAAGAGAGCAGGTGCAGGGGTTAGACCACCTGGCTGTGAACTCTTACCTGAGTGTCTAGTGGGATGACCCTGGTTGAGTCAGCTGACCTCCCAATTCCTCTGCTTAGTCCTCAGTAAAATAAGGATGAGCATACCAACTTCAGAGCGTGCTTGGGCAAAACAAATGGGTTGAGATGGATAATGCACTTAGAGCTGCTTCTGGGGCATGGTACAGCGCTCGCTCTAAGTTATTTTTCTTAATGTGCAATCATGGTTAAACATTTACTTGGGGGAACTGAAGTATAAATAGGAAAATACTTTGTGAATTATTGGCAACAACAGACACATAAAGGAGGCAAAGGGCAAATCCATTTTGCTCCCAGTCAAGAGACGTTTAAACAAATATCCGTTCTGTCCCCCCTCAAAGGTGAGGTGTAGAAAAGCAGTTTCCACTGTGTCCTTCCAAAATATCTCTTCCATTTTTTTTTTTTAGGGCCTCACCCATGGCACATGGAAGTTCCCAGGCTAGGGGTCAAATCAGAGCCATAGCCACCGGCCTACGGCACAGCCACAGCCACAGCAACTCAGGATCGAAGTCACATCTTCAACCTATGCTGCAGCTCCCGGCAATGCCAGATCCTTAACCCACTGAGCAGGGCCAGGGATCGAACCCACATCCTCGTGGATACTAGTCGGGTTCGTTACAGCTAAACCTCAAGGGGAATTCCCAAAATATCTTTTTGATTTTTCTTACACCTGAAAGAATTGACTGGTGAACTGACAGAACCTTGTAAATCAACTATGATAAAAATTTTTTTTTTATTAAAAAATATAATTGGAGTTCCCGTCGTGGCGCAGTGGTTAACGAACCCGACTAGGAACCACGAGGTTGCGGGTTCGATCCCTGCCCTTGCTCAGTGGGTTAAGGATCCGGCATTGCCGTGAGCTGTGGTGTAGGTTGCAGACGCGACTTGGATCCTGCGTTGCTGTGGCTGCGGCGAAGGCCGGCAGCTACAGCTCCAATTAGACCCCTAGCCTGGGAACCTCCACATGCCGCGAGTGCGGCCGTAAAATGACAAAAGGCAAAAAAAAAAAAAAAATCGGCTGCTGGCCTTTCTTATGGAAGCACTTTTACTGAAACTTCCTCCGTGTGCAGCGTCGGAGCCTCGGTGAAGGGGTTCACGTCCGTCTGCTTCACCTGAAATCTGGCTGATGATGCAGCCGTTCTCCCGCCCAGCTCCAGCCTCTTTCCTGCCCCAAATGGAACATTTAACACTGGTTGTTTCATTTATCTCATTAAATGTATTAAATAGCCTGGGATAATACTTGAATAGAATTGTATTTACCAGTCCCTACCTACCCGAACAGCCTCATCTCGTTAAACGTTAAATTACTTTCTCTAGTAATAAGCCCCATTCTTTGGGCAAATTTTCTTCTGCCTAGCCCTTTGCCATTACTATTACTCAACATTTTGCCCTCGGGCTTTTTCTTTGCTCTCGTGTTCCTCCTGAGAAATCACACCCACACCAAGGACGTCTTTCCCCACCTGCCCGTGTCTCTGGTTCAGCACTTCCTCCTGAGCCCAGACTTCCAGCCAACCTCCTGCTGGACCGGGCCCCTCGGGGGAACCCACAGGCCCCTCAAACTCAAAGCAGCTAAAGCGACTAAGAATTTTCCTCCCCAAATTACATATCCTTCGAAACTTCCTACGTATTCTTTCTAGACCCAGTCATTCAAGCCAGAAACTCCAGCGCTGACCTCTTCGTACAGCTGTGGCCCCACGGCCGGTGGCTCAGTTCTCATCCAGAATATTTTCCTAACCACTTGTCTGGCCTCCGTTTTTTTAAAATATGTCCTATAAAGTGACCAGTCAGATTATGTCATCCCTCGGCTTGGGTTCTTGAATGAACCTTTCAATCAACAGCCCCACTGTCTTCAAACTAAATTGCGCATGAGGACCGCCCGGGCGTCTTAAGAATAAGTGGAGTCTGGGGCCCAGTACGAAGATTCAGAGTCAGTAGACCTGGGACAGGGCTGAAGAATAACACCGGGGAGTTCCCATCGTGGCACAGTGGTAACGAACCCCACTAGTACCCATGAGGACGCAGGTTTGGTCCCTGGCCTCGCTCAGTGGATTAAGGGTCCAGCATGGCCATGAGTTGCGGTGTAGGCTGCAGACATGGCTCGGATCCCACGTTGCTGTGGCTGTGGTGTAGGCGGGCAGCTGTAGCTCTGATTCAACCCCTAGCCTGGGAACTTCCATATGCCAAGGGTGCAGCCCCCCAAAAAAAGCAAAAATAAGGAACCTGGCCCCCATCCTAACACGCTGCTTGAGAGCCTGCCATCCCTGGGGCTCCTGTCACTAGCATCCCTCAGTTACCTGGTTGGAAGACGAAGTCGGTTTCTGGTTGGAAAAGTCTGGTGGGAGCCTTGGCCAGAGTTCTCAGGGACTCCTCGCGACAGGCCTTCTTAGGAGCCACTGGGAAGCCAGACTGTTGCCATCAAAATTGTCTCCACCCTCCCACTGTGACTCTGGGCCCCGTCTGTCACTCCTCTAAGCCTCACTTTCCCCACCCGTGAAATGGGCGGATAATTGCAGTCTCCCTTCTCCCTTTTCCCCTCGTCCTTCCTCCCTCCCCCCTTTCCCTTGTCCTCCCGGCTCCTCCTCGAAACCTCCCCACCTCCCGCCCCAGGCAACTTGACCCACGCACACACACTCTCCATCTGGGCAGCTGGCCCGTGGTCACTGGGCAGACCTGCAGGGAGTTCAGGGTCTGGCCGGCGGCTTTCAGCTCTGCACTTGAGCCCCGGTGAAGAAATGAGTGGAGTTGCCGTGTGGCACAGCAGAATCGAATCCAGCTAGTAGTATCCATGAGGATGCAGGTTCGATCCCTGGCCTGGCTCAGTGGGTTGGGAATCCAGCGATGCCAGGAGCTGTGGTGTAGGTCTCAGATGAGGCTTGGATCCTGCATGGCTGTGGCTGTGGCACAGGCAGGCAGCTGCAGCTCGGATTCAACCCCTAGCCTGGGAACTTCCATATACCGCGGGTGCGGCCCTAAAAACAAAAAAGGGAAGAAAAGAAATGAAATAAATGTTAAGTCACGGGGCCAGCCGCTGACAGGGCTGCTGCTCCCTCTCCCCCATGCCCTTCCCCCAAAGCGTGTTGCAAGCCTTTGAATCTGTGAAAGCGTCGTCCAGGTGGGCGAGTATAGCCCAGCCCTGCGAATTCACTCTGGGTGAATAGTCGCCCCTCCCCACACCCACCAGCATCCAGGGTAAATTGTAGAGGGAGTAACTGCTCCCTCTGCTTTTTTTTTTTTGTATAACCCCTGCACTTTTTTTTTAACCCCTTAAGTACTGGCCCTGAGGACAAATGAAGAGCAGCCAATCGCAACAGACAGGGTCTTCCCAGGTGAGCTCAGGGACGCGCAGACTTTAGACGGTGGGGCCGGCCCGAGGCGGGGCCCGGGCTGTGGGGACACCCAGAACGCCACGATGATGCCGCAGTTGCCCGGCACAATTTGGAGCGCAGTCAAAACCAGAAGTGACCACCTGGACTGTCTTTGCTAGTCACTACTGGAGGATTCTGTCCCCGTTAAGTCATTCGGTCTCCGAGCTCTGTACCTGGACTCCCGGCCCTACGGGACCCAGTGGCAGGGTCCTCAGGTTTGGTGACCTGTCCCCCGCTACCCCCATCTCTTGGCTTGGACAGCCTGATAACAGCGCCAGGGGAGTGGCCAGCCCTGCTCTGAAGCCTGGGTGACTGGGAGCCAGGAAGATCTTTTTCTAGGCTTTCGGAAGGAAAATTCACGGCTGCGGTGTGAAGCGAGGAAGAGCCGAAGGAAGGAGTTCTCAGCACAGACACGTGGGGAAGCTTGGTGAGGAGAATGCGGGTGGGACAAAGTTCTGCGTCCCTCTGGTCTCTGAACCTGTCCCTGTCCCGCTCAGCTCTCTTTCTTTCTTTTTTTTTTTTGTCTCTTTTTATGTAGAGCCGTGACCACGGCATGTGGAGGTTCCCAGGCTAGGGGTCTAACAGGAGCTGTAGCCGCCGGCCTTCGCCGCAGCCACAGCAACGCGGGATCTGAGCCGCGTCTGCAGCCTACACCACAGCTCACGGCAACGCCGGATCCTTAACCCACTGAGCAAGGCCAGGGATCGAACCCGCAACCTCATGGTTCTTAGTCGGATTCGTTAACCACTGAGCCACGACGGGAACTCCCCACTCAGCTTTCTGATCAGGGAATCCTCAGAGCCACAGTCCCCAACTCCAGGGGCGTCTTCTGGAAGCTGATAATGAGGATGGCGCGCTGGAAGCCTAGTGGCTCTGAGGAGGGAAGGGTACTTGGGGAAGGTCAGTCATCCCCCAGACTTGCAGCGCACGTCTGCTGGGGACCACAGGCAGGGCTGCTCCAGCAGGCAGGAGGAGCAGAGCCCACCCCCAGCCTGGTCCTGGGCTCCGCTCCCCAGCTGCTGCTCACTTCCGGGGATGGGGGACTCCTCTCCCAGAATTCCGCACCCAGTGCCCCAAGGTCGCATTGCTGGTGGAAGCCACGTGTTTCAGTGTTTCAGTGATGAGACAGGTGGAGGAAGAACAACTGTTCCTTGTTGTCCTTGTCTTTACTCTCCTGTGCTCTGATGACCTTGAAGAGCCTTCTGTTCCTTCTGTCCCAGTTCTGTTTCCATGGGAACTGGACTGGCAGCGTCATCCCTCTGCTGAGGTGAGGTGTCCCCGGGCTGCTGTGAATACCCAGGAGAAAACTATCAGAGAAGAATAAACCGTCTCAGAAATTACCTCGCAGGGCACTTCCTTGTATTTTGCCTCCTTCTTCTGAGTTAGGTCTTTTGTTTTGCATCCCCCAGTTCGGGGAATGGGCATTCTCTTCCACTTCTTCTAGATCTTTGGTCCTTCGCAGCTGTCCTGCCCCTGGTTGGTGTGATAACTACTCAGTCAGTGAATTTCTGGGTGAGGGCTGTGACTGCTGTAGGTACATTTTATTTGAACTTATCAAAAAAGCTAGTGGCACATTTAAGAGTGGTCACTCTAGAGCCCAGCTGACTGACAGCCACTGAAGTTTCTGGAATGGGCTGTGGGCTGCTTGGCAAGTCCCTAGAAAATGGGACAGATTTGGAATGAGCTGTCTCCTAACTGTAGTTTTTGGAGAGCTGTCGAGAGCACAGAATCTGGAGCCAGTCTGCCTGGGTTCAAGTCCCAGCTCTGCCACTCAGAGCTGAGTGAACCTGGGCAGGACACCTAGCCTGCCCGAGTCTCAGTGTGCTCATCCATAAGATGGGATGCTAATAGATTCTGTCGATCTCATAAATTTGCTGTATTAAGTGATGCATAAAATGCTCAGAACACCACCTGCACATAGCAAGTCCTAGACATATTACTATTATTATTATCCTATTTTATCCATTCTGAGATGCATTTTTTCCTCCATTCTGACATCTCTGAAACCTGAAGATTTTTTTCCTGCCTTCTGGGAACATAAAAGATGATATGCCTTATAATGGATTGTGTTTCAGATTCAATTCAATTTATCATTATCACTGTTATTATCCCATCTCTAGCATGTCAATAAGGAAGACGGCATAGGCTCTTGCAAAGACTAAGGAAATTCTTTCCCTCCTACATGTCTCTCTAGGCTTTCCCTTCCCGGAGTCCTGGTAATTAAAGGTTTGCCGTTGTGACCATCAGCTCAGGCAGACAAAGAGTGCTGATGCTAGATATGCAATCTTCTGGTTTCCTTCTCCTTAGCCATTAGGGCGGGCATTCCAGCTGGTTCCGCAGTGTCGGGGAGGTCAGGAGTCAGGCTCAATCCCCATCGTTCTGACAACTAGAGGGAGTTCTGTGTCCACAGGAGTCCTCCAGAGAAACGGAATCAATAGGACGTGTGGGAATCAGCTTGGCGTTCCTGCTGTGGTGCGGCAGGTTAAGGATGCAGTGTTTCTGTGGTGGTGCATGTTCGATCCTGGGCCTGGTGCAGTGGGTTAAGGATCTAGGGTTGCTGCAGTTGCTGTGTAGGTCACAGCTGCAGCTTGGATTCCATCCCTGGCCTGGGAACTTTCGTATGTTGTGGGTGCAGCCACTAAAAAAAAAGAAAAAAAGGGAATTGCCTTAGGAGGTTATCTGTCTGGAAAGTCCAATATCTGGACTAGGTTAACAGGCTAGAGCCCCAGGAAGGAGCCAATGTTCCAGTTCAAGTTTGCTGAAGAATTCCTTCTCGCCCCAGGAAGTCAATCTTTTGTTCTATTCAGGCCTTCAACTGATTCAGTGAAGCCCACTCACATTATAAAGAGCCATCTATTTTACTCAAAGTCCACATTAATTTAAATGTTAATTTCTGGGGAGTTAAATTTCTGTGGCTCAGCAGCAATGAACCTGACTAGTATCCATGAGCATGCAGGTTTCATCCTGGCCTTGCTCGGTGGGTTAAGGACCTGGCATTGCCATGAGCTGTGGTGTAGGTTGCAGACGAGGCTTGGATCTAGTGTTGCTGTGGCTGTGGTGTAGGCTGGCAGCTGCAGCTCCGACTTGACCCTTAGCTTGGGAACTTCCATGTGCCATGGGTGTGGTCCTAAAAAGACAAAAAAAAAAAAATTTCCTTCAAAGTGCCCTCACAGAAATGTCCAGAATCATATTTGACCCAATATCTTGGCCCTTTGGCCCAACCACTTTGACACATGAATCTACCATCACAGTGATTTATGGGGGAGATTCCTGAAGTGAAGGGGCTGCATTTGTTGAAGACCCTCCTTGCCCTGGGGAGGAGTCCCCTGCTCCCTGCGCTCCCCATGGGCTCAGCTAAGCTTGACAACAGCGTCCTCTATTATCCCGCAGCAGTCCTGCGCAGCAGGCAGGAATAACTTTGTTTTTCAAATGAAGGAAAAACAAATCTGAGTTTAAATGGCTTATTGAGAGCTAAATCTGGGAAACTAGAAGGTGCTTAGTCAAATCCAGTTTTTCTGGAGTTCCCTTCGCGGCTCAGTGGTTAACGAATCCAACTAAGAACCATGAGGTTGCGGGTTCGATCCCTGGCCTTGCTCACTGGGTTAAGGATCCGGCGTTGCCGTGAGCTGTGGTGTAGGTTGCAGATGCAGCTCAGATCCCGCGTTGCCGTGGCTGTGGCGAAGGCTGGCAGCTACAGCTCCTGTTAGACCCCTAGCCTGGGAACCTCCACATGCCGCAGGTGAGGCTCTACATAAAGGCAAAAAGACAAAAAAAAAAAATCCAGTTTTTCTGACTCTAGCTCTTGCTTGTCTAGGATACTAAAAGTTTTGTTTGTTTGTTTTCGGCTGTGCCCATGCCACACAGAACCTCCTGAGCCAGAGATGGAACTTGCGCCACAGCAGCGACCAGAGGCACAGCAGTGACGATGCCAGATCCTTAACATCCTTAACCTACTGAGCCACCAGGGAACTCTTCTGTTTAAATATACTAATCGTTTCTGCTGTTGCTATTTCATTATTGTATTTAACACTAACGCTTGCTATGTTCAGACACTGTTCTAAACACTTTATATATATTAACATTCTTTACTCAGTCCTTAGAATTCTGAAGGCAGATGTGACAAACAAGTCATCTGAAGGTGAGAAATGCCTGCAGTCGACATTGCCTGGGCAGGGCCTCGGGGAGGGCTCTGTGCTGCCTGGGGCTAGTCATGGCCTCCCCTCTGCCGATCTTCCCTGCTATTTTCACGGAGCAACTGATGCCCGCTCTGCAGTGTTCTCACCTCGTCAGTTCTTAGCACCTTCTAATGGCTTCTGAGATTAGCTCCTATCGTAGTTTGACACGTTTGATGAGGAAAGAGGGACAGACACCAGAACCAGGGATGCTGTCAACACCCCAGGGTCTCCTGGGTCCTCCATGCTACTCTCTTGTTTGGCATTTCTTCTTAATTGCCCGTAGCTCAGCCCTGCCACCCTCCCCGAGGGACGCGGCCCTCGTTAGCAGGACATCCGTCTGTGTCTGAGCAGTCACTCAAGGGCTGGAGTCCTGACACGCATAGAGAAGCAGAGAAGGTTTCTCTTTACCCGGTTCCTGTACGGGTTCATTTTCACACTAAAAGCCCCTTTGGCTTTTGTATCAATGAGAGGCTGGTGTTGAGGGAGTTGCACTAGGAGAAAGGGCGCACATGCCGGCAGATGGGTGGCATGTCTGGAGGGCGCGGGTCATCGTTGGGTGTGAGTGACAAGGGGTCATGGATGGCTCAGCGGGACAGGACGAGGAGCACCGGAGTTGGGTTGCGGGAGAAGGCAAAGAGGTGCTGACTTCATCTGGACAGTGCAGGACGGACGGGATTTTAAAGGGGCGAAGGGACGGGAGGTGATGGGGAAAAGGGGGAGGCGTGAACCCCCCTGTGGTCTGGCGTCACATTGCGCCTTCCTCTCCCCCACCTCCCCTGGGTGGTCTGTTGATGACTCGTTACTGGGCTGGGGTTGGCGGGAGTCGGGGGGCTCCCAGTTAGAGAGCAGACCCTGCTCCGAGCAATAGCTGCCAGGTGCAGATGTGCGCAGCTTGGCCTGGAAGATTCTTGACAGGTCCGTAATTGGGTGGAAAACACTGGGATGGGGCGGTCAAGGCAGAGGGTATGTAGGGACCGAGGGGAAGATGGGGCGGGCTGGGTGCTCCCATTAGAGGCTGGGTGCTCCCATTAGGGGCTGGCTGAAGGGAGGATAAACCTGGCGGCAGAGGAAGGGGGAACAAGAAAGTTCCTTTATCTGCATGTGGCCCGCGATTTCAAGAGACAGGGGCTAGTATTTACAGAGATGCCACTTCGCAGGGGCCTCTTCCCATGAAATCTCATGTAATCCTGTGACACGACATGACTTATTTATCGCTGTTCTCCAGCAGGGAGCGAGACGTGGAGGCTCAGTCTGGGTCTGTCCGACTGAAAAGCGCTTTTTCTCTTTCCGAGATGGTGTGTGCACGCTCGACGGTCAGACGGCGATGCTCCCTGCGTTGGCACTTCCTGCTCCTGGGCTGCGTGGTATTTGAAGATACTGGTGAGATGTCAGTGCAGCTGCAGGATATGAATGTTTGTGCCTGGTTTTCTATTGATAATTCTCATGGAAATAATTGCGAGGAAGGCAGTGGTTGCTATAAGCAACTCAAAAGTCAATAAGGAAGGAACGAGCTAAAGAATTGTGACTTAACGATGACTGCGGATCTCGGAGGGGTGTGTGTCTTGTGTCGTAAATGTGAGCGTGAAAAAGTCGCCACCGATTGGGCTTTTTCCAAAACTTGGCTGAAGGATTTTGCTACAGAGACTTGAAGCACAGCTGTCCTGGGACCGGAAGAGTGACGACGGACGGTCACCCTGGCACTGACTCAGGAAACACAAAGACCATCCTTAAGTGAATGAAACAAATGCAGTGGAACTAATTGGGACAGTTCATTGAACTGCCACTGAGGCTGTTTCTGGAGTATCTTCCAGAACAGGCTACTGCAGGCACCGTGAGTCTAAATTAAGGGAGATGGCCTGGAGTGAAGGGCGTTAATGTAGGAATCTAGTTTTACACTGTCTCGATAAAATTCTCTGCCCCTAATTTCTTACGCTTTCCTCCCTGAGGTCTCATGCTGCAAAAGAAGCCTGTGGTTTCATTCAGTACACCTTTCTGCCCAGCAGCTATTTCATAGGATTCAACAGTTTTTTCTTTCTCCAGTTGATATGAAAATGCAAATCTGTAGGGAGAATATGGAAATTCACCCTTTTAAGCTGCTACGCGGCAGACATCACAGTAGAAACCAACGAGGTGACATCGAGTTTAGAGGAATGCTTCAAAAATGAAAATAAGGCATTTAAATGGGCAGTGGAAATCAAAAGTGGCAAAGCTACAATGTAAAAAAGAGCTAATTAGGAGAGAAATTCAGAGCAATCTAGATCATGCGACATGCAAGAAAGAAAGAAAAATAGGCCAGATTCTGAGGGAAGAGAAACGGGGATCAGCATGAAACCCAGGGCTCCTCTGGTTTGAAGATAGTCTTTCCTTTTTTCTTTGGCTTTTTAGGGCCGCACCTGAGGCATATGGAGGTTCCCAGGCTAGGGGTCTAATTGGAGCTTCAGCTGCTGACCTGCGTCCCAGCCACAGCAACACCAGATCTGAGCCGCGTCTGTGACCTACACCACATGGCAATGCTGGATCCTTAACCCACTGAGCGAGGCCAGGGATCGAACCTGCATCCTCATGGATACTAATCGGATTCGTTAATCACTGAGCCACGGAGGGAACTCCTGAAGATAGCCTTTCTTGTTTGGCCTTCCAGGGAGCTGGAATGCAAGATGGTCAGTGAGATGAATTGGGGCAACCTTCACCCCACTAGGCTATGGGTTCCCAAAGGGTCGGGAGCAGGTCTCACCCAGTTCTGTTTCCCCAGGTCCCGGCAGGATGCTCCCAACGCAGGAGCTGCTTGTCAAGTGTCTGCTGAGAAAGCGAGTCAGTGATTACAAGTGAGGTCTGGCTAAAGGGTTACCTGAAAAGACTTCTGGGGAACCTCCTAATTCCACTAGTAACGACCCACCTCCTGAACCTTCTATCCTGTGAAGGTTACAGACCCGTTGTTGTTGCTGTTTTAAATATAACCTTATTTTCCTATGAGGAGGAGGAAGGAATGGTTAGGTTTAACCTGAAGGTTAATATCGTTGGGGGAGCCATTAGAGAAAAATTTAGGGAGCAATGAGGCAACAGGCAGCGGAAGGTGGATAGAGAGGGAGAGCGGGGTCCAGGCAGCTGGGGACTCATGATTAGAACTGGGGAGATCCTGCAAGGGGAGGGATCTGGAGCAAAATGAGGGCTGGATTTCTCTGGGTGCCACACGAAGCAATGCCAGCTTTCAAGGTGTTGTACACATGCCGTACATAGGAGCAGTGCCTTACACAATGAAACTTCCTTTTTTAACGTGGAAACTTTAAAGGTTTTGAAAAGAGACTGATTTTTCTCTTTCAGATGCTGCCTGGACGTGTTGGCAGTGGAAAGAACCTGCAGCCTCTGTGAGATGAATGGAAATGAGCTCAAGGTCAGGGCCATGCAGGAGGAAGGCTTTCTCCTTATTCTTATGGAGCCGGAGCCAGTGTGACAACCCATGTAGGAAGCTCATGAGGCTGTAGCCCAGGGGCGGGTGAGACGTGGGCTGCGGTCTGTGGCACTTACAAGGGTCCTCGTGCAATCTGATCAGTGTCTGACCCCAAAGGGACGTGCAGTCTTATTTGGAATGAATTTGCTCGCGGTGGCTCCTGAGTTTCCAACTTAATGTTGACGAAGAAGCATCAGTGGCTTTTAGACCTTAAGGGCCAAGGAGTACCACCAGGCGGAGCAGCTTAGAAAGTGTCCCATTGTGGCCAATACCCTGTGTCCCCCAGGAAACAGGGCCGGGCACCTAATCCCATACCATCTGCAAGGGCAAGCACGCCCGGCTGCCCCTGGGCTAAAACCCTCCCACGCTTTCCGCTGTCCTTGGAGTAAAATCCACACCCACGGCTGCATCTCCGGCAGGCAGGCGCGCGCTCCTCTGCTCCCCCCCACCCCCAGGGCTGCAGCTCGGCCTCTCCTCCCAGCACCTTGCACTTCAGGACCCCGTGTGCTTGCCCCACGGCCTTTCCTGCAAAGCCTCGTCCTTTCGTGCATGCGTGTGCTTTTGCTTTTTCCCTCCCTGCCCCCCTCCCCAGACGGCGAGCTCCAGGGAGCAGAGCCATGCCGGTCTCATCGCTGCTGAGTCCTTCTAGCCGCCTGTTTCTGCTTCTGGCACCTAGAAGGTGCCGGGCGAAGGCCGACTGAAGGAATGTGTGGAAAACTGGGGCGATGAAGAGTCAGAGACCCTTTGGACTTGGGCAGAGTCGGCGCCGTGTTTTTCACCTCTGACTGCTGAGATGTGGTTGGAAGGCCCAGCACAACCCCGCCAAGCCTGGATCGGGGAGGGGTGGGGGGTCAGGATGGAACCAGGTCCAGGTTCTCCTGCTCTTGTGGACCCACGGGGATCCTGGGACACATGTGAAGAGGAACAGCTCTCCTTATATAGGAAAAGGCCTCAGGAGCCCTGCGGGGGGACGTGTCCACTGGGCAGAAATCCAGTCTGGGGCTACCCCGGTTCAGGTGGGGGAGGGGCTGTACCAATGGGGTGCGCAGATGGGAACCACAGGCAGGTAAACAGCCACGTTTCTGCCCGTCACGTGCATCTGGATTCAGCAAATACCCCTCCCCTCTCCGCCATCTGTATCCACGGGCCAGACCCAGCCAGACACTTCCTTTGTGAGCGGTCCTGAGTGACCACGGCTGATCGATCATTTCGTCGGGTTAGGGAAGAAAATCAGCCACTGCTGGGAAGAGCGGAGTCACACAGGGCTGACTGCAGGGCTCCTTTGTAAGCACAGTTTTATAAGAGACGACTTGGAATGTGACAGTGACATTCGGTGTGTGCCTCAGGTCACTGGGTGGGGGGTGGGGGGAGGCCTGCATTCAGGTTCAGACCAGGGGCAGGCGTTTAAGGACCGCCCTGCTGCGGATTTGAATAAGCACCGTGACAGTCCTAGTTTGACCTCCTAGGGTCAGACACTGTCTTGCCTGATACCAAGGAGAAGATACTGCTTGAAGAAGAGGTGGGCTTTTCCCAGCCCGCTCCCCTTGGATTATAAAACTGTGGCCCCCACCCCCCATCCTGGGGCAGAGCCTCCCTGCCCAGTCTCTCATCTCCACGCTGGTCTGGATATTGATCCTGTGTTTTCAGACTAATGAAACCCAGAAGGACAAGTTTGCTTAAATTGGCAGGGAATTCGAATGGGGAACCAACGGCCATCTGCTTAGAATGAGAAAGGGCTCTGTACGATCAAATCCACTTTATTGGATGAATTTTTAGCAGTGCGATGATGATGTTCTTTTTAATCAGAAGACTGACAAATGTTACACGGGGAGAAAGAGACTTGACACACAGCTTGAGGAGATGTCGTTAGCAAAAAACCAAGCCGAGCAGAATAAGTGGCTTCTTCCCAAAAGCACTAATTCCCACCTAATCTCTTCACAGCTCATTAATTCTCTGGGAATCCGAAAAGGGTGTTCCCCAATTATCCTGCCATGGGAGAGCGTGGCTGGCGGGGTGGAAGCGGATGGTCTGGAGCACAGACAGCACACCGGGGGTGGCCTGAAGAGGTCAGGTGTCCTTATTCCTTTGGGACCCAGTACCACCCCCACCCCCGCCCGCACCCGGCTGCTGCCCAGGGGTGGGGTCATGCAGGATGATGGCCCATCTGTGTTTGCTTGAGAGGCACTGCTGGGCACAGAGCCCCATCTCCTGATTATTTGTGGCCTTGAGCAAACTAATTAACCTCTCTGAACCTCATTTATCTCACTGGTGACATGGGGTTACTAAGCCTCTCTGCAGTGTTTTGAGAATGAAATGCAAGCTCCAAGGCAAAGACCTCAGCCATTGCCAGGCACATAGTAGGTGGGCAGTAAATGCTGTTTGCACAGAGATGTATTCAGGGGATATTCCTATTTTATTTTATTTTTTAGGTCTCACCTGTGGCATATGGAAATTCCCAGGCTAGGGGGTAGAGTAGAGCTCCAGCTGCCGGCCTGCACCACAGCCACAGCCACACCAGATCCGAGCCGGGTCTGCCACCTACACCGCAGCTCACGGCAACGTCGGATCCTTAATCCACTGAGAGAGGCCAGGGATCAAGCCCCAGACCTCATGGATACTAGTCGGGTTCTTAACCTGCTGAGCCACAACGGGAACTCCCTCAGGACGTATTCTTAGACGACAACAGGCAACTTTTTTTTTTTTTGGTTTTGGTTTGTTTTAGGTTTTGGCCACTTCGATACCCCAAATTCCAGCTTCTGTGGCTCTCAGCTCACGGGAGGCACAGGACTGAGGGGTGCTGGGAGGCAGGCGGGGCCCGGGTGTTCCTGATGGCGAGGAGGGGAGCTCTCTCCAGACAGATAAGGCTTCGTCCCCTCCATCGAGGCGGGCTGCTCCAGCCAGGATCTCAGAGCAGCAGCAGAAAATGACTCTGGAAGCAGGAAGAGGGCTCCGACTTCAGAGCAAGGTGGCGTCAGGAGGGGAGGGCCACGGGCAAAGCCCATTCCCTCTGGCCTGGGAACAGGGCCTTTCAGGCTTGGCCCAAAGACCCAGCAGGTGGCAGGTTGATGGCGAGAGGACAGTTAGGGAGATGTACCTTCTTCTGAGCTCCTGGAGGCCTGTTTCAGATCTGACCTGCTCACCCTACCCTCGGCTTTCTCCCTGGACCACCCCACAGGCTCTCCGAGGCTGCGAAGGAAAGCACGGTGAAGACTGGCGGTTCTCTGAGATTCTTGGGCCAAAAGCACTAGCGAAGACCCGGCTGCTGGAGTTCTCCCTTTGGGGGAGGAGAGGGCACAGTGCGGTTGGGGTGGCCAAGAAGGGACCGAGGCCCACTCTGCGTGTATCGGAGGTGCCCTGCGGCCCAGGCCCCGTCTAAGTGTCGCCCAGGAGAAGGTGGTGATCCTGGGGCTAGCATTGATGCACAGAACACAGCAGGGGAAAACACACGCCTCGCAGACAATGGCAGAGGTCGTTGGGGGCTTTGTGCTCCGTGTCTCTCTAAGCGGGTCATTGGGCTCAGATTTGAAAGGCCTGGCTACGTGGCTTGGATCAACTTGAAACCTCGAGGTCTTCGAGCTCCCCCCGAGGACCAGGGCTTTGAGCTTCCAGGCGGGCCGAAGACACCTGCCTTGAATCCACCACGAGCCCCGGGATGGTAGGGATTTGGGGAAGGCGGGCTGGCCCTCTCTGGGTGTTCGTCCGTGGAGAGGGGCTGCCGGTCGGTCCATGAGACCCAAAGAGAAAGGGGATCCGGGCCAGGTGGCAGAGAGAGAGGTGTGTGAGGACAGAGGCCACCCGTACTTTTCAGTGTGGGGAAGCCCCTCCTGGCCTGGCCCTCAGCCAGTGTGACTGACTGGGAGAGGGGAGGCAGTCATGTCACGGAGGTCCAGGCAAAAGGCCACCTGCTCGGGGAGGTCCTGAGCTGGGAGGTTCTGGAACTGGTTACACTGCGCCTCCGTATAGAACATGGTGACCCCTGCCCCGCTCCCCGCTCCAAACAGCACCTTCAGCCATTCACCTCCTCCTCCGCCCCCAGCCCTGCAGTGTCTGCGCTCGCAAGAAGCCGGGGAGGGGACGCTGTGGGGAGAGCTCAGTCCTCACACTGAGTCCCTGGTCTCCGGGACCCACTCAGACCCTCAGACTCGTCCTCTCCTTCCTGTCCAGCCTCTGCTTCCCCCCCCGCTCCAGCACAGCCTCCTGGCAGTGGGGGGCTGGGGAGGCACTGCAGGAGCCGGCCTTCCCGCTTCATTGCCGCCAGCTCCTTGGCGCAGCAGCTGGGTGTGTTGGTTTCATAGGTGTCGTGGAAGGTGTTGTAGTCCACCTCATAGAAACCCTTTTCCAAGGTGAGGACTGGTGTGAATCGGTGGCCCCAGAGCACCTCCGTGTCCATGTAGGAGCTCCGTGCCTGGCAAGTCATGCCTGGGCGAACAGAGAGCACATATATTAGGAGTGGCCACAGATCCATCCATCCATCCATCCAATCATTCATCAAACATTTGTTGAACATCTGCTTTATGCTAAGCACGATGGAAATACAGAGCTAAATAAGACATGGTCCTTGCCCTGAAAGAGCTCAAGATGTGATGGAGGTGGCAAAAAATTAGAAATGGGCAATGCGGGAGTTCCCTTAGTGGCTCAGTGGTTAACGAATCCGACTAAGAACTGTGAGGTTGTGGGTTTGATCCCTGGCCTTGCTCAGTGGGTTAAAGATCTGGCGTTGCCGTGAGCTGTGGTGTAGGTTGCAGACATGGCTCAGATCCCACGTTGCCGTGGCTGTGGCGAAGGCTGGCGGCTACAGCTCTTGTTAGACCCCTAGCCTGGGAACCTCCATATGGCCGCGGGCGCGGCTCTAGATAAAGTCAAAAAGACAAAAAAAAAGAAAGAAAGAAATGAGCAATGCAAGACATTGGAGTAGGTTCCTGGAGACTGGAATGGATAATTCTGGAATGGCTGGAGCTACGGACACGGTTCCTGAAAATGCTTTAAGTTCTAGAGGATTGAGATTAGAAAGGAGGTAGGAAAGGGGCTTGAAAAAAGATAGGTTCAGAATGACTGAACCCAGAGAAACAGAGAGGTTTCTAGAACATACAGGGGTGCTTTGGGTGGATGCACACGGGCAGAAGCCTACATGTGAGTGCACCCGTGAGCATGCACACGCACACACACACACACACGCGCGCGCGCACACACACGCGTGCACATGTACGGACACACATGCAGCGGGGCCCCTTGATTCGGGCATGCTCCAGTGCCCCCGTTCCCTGTCCGCTCAGCCCTCGCATGCCTGTGTTATTTTTAGGTGCTATTTTCTCTCCAGAGAGGGCAGCTTTGTTTATGGATGAGGAAGCCTCTGTGCTCGGGTCACAGGGGAGCAGGGTTCTGCTCTTCAGTCTCTTGGCCAAGGAAGGTACTGGCTTGTGCTCCTTGGGAACTGACGGTGACGCCTGTTCCAGCGGACCCCCCCCCCCCGTTTGGATCGTCTCCAGCAGGGGCCTCATTCACACCAGCCCCAGGGCTAAGGCTGCCTCCCACCGGGTGCTCTGGTGCCAGGCACACACCGTGTGCTCTCGGGGTGCTGCCTGGGCCCTGCCTCTCCTTTGGCCATTGGCCAATCCCCAGCTCAGCACTGGGCACTGACCTGCCTAGACACACCCTGCAGGCTCGGGGGGGGGGGGTCCTCGAGTGGCATGGGACCTCGGTAGGAGCTTTGGGGCCTGGCCACCTTGGGTCTCCCTGCCCTTCTTTGGTCCCGTGTTTCGGGAGTGGGCAGGGGGCTGCCCGTGGCTAGAAACCCCACCTGTGTGCCCAGCAGCCATCTTCCAGTGCATCTGGAAAGGACAGCAGCCTCTGGTGGTGGAGCAGTCGCTGGGTGTCACATCTGTTACTCCATTTCCTCATTTAGCCCCCACTCCCAGTGAGCCCAGCTCCAAGGGCGGCGTGACCTGCAAGCCCCTGCCGCTGCTGGAGGAGGCTCCCCGCCGCCAGACCGTCCTTGGCCCCAAGGGCTCCCTCGGCTGCCACCATATGCTGCCTGGCCAGGCTCCAGGCCCCAGCAGATGGCCGAGCCGCTCCCTCTGCCCCGGCCCCTGGAGTCCACTCGCACCCTAATGTGTCCTGCTGGCTCCGAAGGAGAAGTTCTGTGGCTGCCCCTGGCCGAATCTCCCACCCAGCACCCAGCTTCCCGGGAGACCAGGAAGGCTTGCATGGCCACCTGTGTGTCAGGTCCCCAAAGTTCTAGGGGCAGCGTGGTGTGGAAGACAAGCTTTAGCTTTGTAAGTGCCCAAGCTGAGTGTGAACCCTTCTGTCTGCACGAAGCCTCTCCCACATCTATGAAACGGGATGGGAGCCAGCCCTCCAGTGTCATGGCCAAATTCGAAAAGTCTGTACTATTCCGAGCCCAGGTGAGTTTTCTAGGAATGGTCCTTAGGGCCAGAGCTGCTGCTGAGACTCCTGGCGAGGGCAGAGAAAGGAGGGCAGGGGGGCCAGAGGCAGGGACGAGGTTTGTGGCAGCTCCTCTGCTCCGTCTGGCCCGAGGGGTGCGGCAGGGGTGTGGGCTCCCTGAGCCCAGCGTGCAGCTCTCGGTGGCTGGCACTGTTTGCTGCCCGCCCCGTGTTCACTGAGCCCCTCCCGCAGGGAAGCCGAGGGGCCGCCTGCTCCAGAGGGGCCCGCGGGTCAGGGGCACAGGTGTCTCTGGAGGCTTCGATGACTTTGGGGATCCTTGGGTTTGAAAAAGACCCATCCCGTCCCCTCCTCAGGAGGCAGTTCACAGCATGTAAGGGTACCGCCAGGTCCTGCGGTAAGAAACCGGCTCATCTTTGTTTAACCCTGGTGTTTCCCAAAGTTATTAGATCACAGAACTCTCTCTGGGTGACCCCTGCTCCAGGATGGGAGGGTGGGCAGTGTAACCAGCTAGAAACCAATGCTGGCTTTGGGGTCCCCGGGTCCTGATCTGCGTCCTGGCTCTAGGACTTAGGAGCGCTTGCTCCCAGGCAAATAATTTGCCTGTGTCTCTGTTTCCACATCAGTAACTCAAGGAAAACCATCTCATGGGGGCGTGGGAGGGCATTCAATGAGCTACCGCTTGTCCAGAGTCTAGAACGAGCCCGGATGTTGGTGGGCTCTGTGCACCTTAGCTGCTCTCATCACTGCACCTTGAATAGCAATACTACCCCCCACCCCATCACCTTTTAGGGGTGAGGCTGGTTAAGCTGCCGTCCCAAGGCTCCATCTTCTGGAGTCGGGCCTGAGCTCTGGGTGGGGGAGGGTTCGAGGAGGAGAAAACATCTTACCGGTTGCCTCCACCATCCCCTCTAGGATGACCACGACTTCAAACTCCTCCTGATCCAGCTGGGCCCGCGACATCTCCCAGAAAGGGCTCTTCTCGTTGATCTCGTGCGAGATGATGAGCGGGGACACCAGGAAGAGGCGGTCGTCCCCCGTGTCGAAGCCCACGTTGATGTCGGTCTGGTTCAGGGGGATGAACTCGCCCTCCTTGGTCTGCCGGGACTTGATGAGCTTGGCGCGGATGGAGGCTTCCACGATGTGGGAGTTGCGGAGGTCTCCCACCCGGAACATGAGGCAGAGCTGGTCGTCCCTCAGGGAGATGACGGCGTTGTTGGAGAACATGAGGGTCTCGGCTCTCTTCTTGGGCTGGCTGATCTTGACAAACATGCACCCCACCATGAAGGCGTTGACGATGGAGCCCAGGATGGCCTGGACAAGGAGGAGGACGATGCCCTCCGGGCACTTCTCAGTGATCACCCGAAAGCCGTAGCCGATGGTGGTTTCGGTCTCAATGGAGAACAGGAAGGCAGACACAAAGCCGCTGAGGTTTTCAACGCAAGGAATCCACTCCTGGTCGCCAACGTGGTCCAGGTCGCCCCGGATGTAAGCAATGAGCCACCAGATGAAGCCAAAGAAGAGCCAGGTGACGGTGTAGACCATGGTGAAGACGAGCAGGTTGAAGCGCCACTTGAGGTCCACCAGGGTGGTGAAGAGGTCGCTCAGGTAGCGGTAGGTCTCCTGGACGTTGCCGTGGTGGACGTTGCACTTGCCGCTCTTCTCCATGTAGCGCTGGCGGGGTTTCTTGCCCTCTGCCAGCAGGCGCGTGCGGTCGGTGGCGATGGGGATATCATCGCGGGCCTGTTTGGGAATCTTCTTGGGGTCTCTGGGCGTGACCCCAATCTCCATGTCCTGGTTCATAGCATTCCTGGAGTCGCCAGCCATGGCTGGGTGCGCTGAACTAGAAAAGACGTCATCGGTGAGGTGGACCATTCTGTTCGCAGAAACCCTAAGCGTCAGGGTCACTCTGCCTGTGTGCCCTCGAAGGCCTCTCGGCTAGTGTACAGTGGACGTGGACCAGCAGTAGCCTGGGGGATTCTCAGGGCCGAGACCATCTTTTCTCGTATTATCTGCCTATAATCCCCGGTGCCTAGTACATGAAGCTCAATAGTTGTTTGTTGAAGGAATAAATGAATACTATCTACGTTCAAATTCCATGTTAAAGGTTTAAAGAATTTAAAGAAATCTGGGAGCAATTTTAAAAAGTGATTGCAACTGTTTATTTATTTTTTTAGTTGGCCCCGCCCAGGGCATATGGAAGTTTCTGGCCGGGGATTGAAATCCAGCCATAGCTGCCACCTAGACCACAGCTGCGGCAATGCCATCTTAACCGGCTGTGCTAGGGAGGCTGGGGATTGAACTCACACCTTCACACTGTCCTGAGCCACTGCAGTCTGATCCTTAACCCACTGGACCACGTGGGAACTCTGAAACAATTTGTTAAATGCCTGCTATTTTTCATGCCTGGTACATGGCCTGTCACTTATCACAGCAGCCTGTCGGAGTGAGTGAGAGCTCACGATGTACAAACACCAGGTTGCGGGCTCCTGCATCGCACTTATTCCTACCCGTCTCGCTCCTTCCTTCAAGCTCCCCGGGGCTCAGTTTTGGGTCTTTTCTGTTCCCTGCCACATCATCCCAAGTACCTGGAACCCAGCCTGGCCCATGCTATGTACTCTGAAAGTACTCACTGAATAAAAGGATAAAATAAATAGGAAATAAGGGTCCTACAGAGGTTCAGTGACATCCAGGCTATCAAACAAATACCTGGCAGAGCTGATATTTAGGCTCTAGTTGGTCAGGCCCAAAGTCTGTGTGCTTTCCTCCCTGTCTCCCTCCTTTTTATTTGAGATCTTAGCAGCAGACAGAAAGGAAAAGGCAGCGTGTGTCTGATTCATCCTGCGGGCAGTCTTATCGTCTGAGCGGGCAGTCTGTGGCCGTCTGTGAGCACTGACCAATATGACAAATTTTTGTGTAGACCTACCGTTTTCAATAGAGTAATTCCCTGCCCTCTAAGAAATTGAGATGAAAGGGGTGTTAATGCCCCAAGGTTTTCGAAGGGGCTATACAATGTTTTTGGAGTATGTGCCACACATTAAAGAAATGCCCGTAAACCTATAATACTCAGTCCACTGTTTTTCTGATTTTCTGCCCACACACTTTAAAAATGCTCCAAAAGAACAGGGAACCCTCCTACACTGTTGGTAGGAATGTAAATTGGTACAGCCACTATGGAAAACAGTACGGAGGTTCCTCAGAAGACTGAATATAGAACTAGCATTTGACCCAGCAATCCCACTCCTGGGCATATAGCTGGGCAAAACCACAATTCAAAAAGATACATGCACCCATATGGTCGTAGTGGCACCTTTCACAATCATTAAGACATGGAAACAACCTAAATGTTCATTGACAGATGACTAGATTAAGAAGATGTGGTACATGTACACAATGGAATACTATTCAGCCATAAAAAAGAATGAAAATAATGCTATTTGCAGTAAAAGGGATGAAACTAGAGAGTCTCAGATTAAGGGAAAGAAGTCAGAAAGAGAAAGACAAATACCATATGATATCACTTATATGTGGAATCTAAAATATGGCACCAATGGACCTGTCTACAGAACAGAAACAGGATCACAGACATGGAGAACAGACTGGTGGTTGCCAAGTGGGAGGCGGAAGGGAGGGGTATGGATGGGGAGTTTGGGGTTAGTAGATGCAAACTATTACATTTGGAATGGATGGGCAATGGGGCCCTGCTGTACGGCAGAGGGAACTCTATCCAATCACTTGGAATAAACATGATGGGGGTGATATGAGAAAAAGAATGTATGATATGATATGTATGACTGCGTCACTTTGCTGTACAGCAAAAAATGACAAAACATTGTAAATCAACTATAATTTAATTTTAAAAAGAATAAAATCTTAGATAATATTTAAAACATGCTACAAAGACTTCCCATCAGGGCTCAGTGGTAATGAACCCAACCAGCATCCATGAGGACGCAGGTTCGATCCCTGGCCTCACTCAGTGGGTTAAGGATCTGGCATTGCCATGAGCTATGGTGTAGGTCGCAGACGTGCTTAGATCCTGAGTTGCTGTGGCTGTGGTGTAGGCCAGCAGTTGCAGCTCTGATTCAGCCCCTAGCCTGGAAACTTCCATATGCCACAGGTGTGGCCCTAAAGAGACCAAAAAAAAAAAAGAATGTTCTAAGAGGAGTTCCCACTGTAGTGCAGTGGGTTAAGAATCCCACTGCTGCTGCTCGGGTTGCTGTGGAGGTGCATGTTCGATCCCCGGCCCAGTGCCACGACTGCAGCACAAGTCCCAACTGTGGCTTGGATTCAATCCCTGGCCCAGGAAGTTCCATATGTCTCAGGTGTGGCCATGAAATAAAAAATTATAATAAAATAAAATAAAATGCTTTGAGACTCTGATGAAGCTGGGAAGGACCACGAGAACCTCTTGTAGCCACGAGCAACAGCTTCCATTTCTTTTTTGTTTTTTTGTCTTTTTGCCTTTATGTAGAGCCGCACCTGCGGCATATGGAGGTTCACAGGCTAGGAGTCTTAACAGGAGCTGTAGCCGCCGGCCTTCGCCACAGCCACAGCAACGCGGGATCCGAGCCGCGTCTGCAACCTACACCACAGCTCACGGCAACGCCGGATCCTTAACCCAGTGAGCAAGGCCAGGGATCGAACCCGCAACCTCATGGTTCTTAGTCAGATTCGTTAACCACTGAGCCACGAAGGGAACTCCTCAGCTTCCATTTCTGCCCAGTCTTGAGCCAGGCGCCCTGCTAAAACACTGGTATTATCTCAGCTCCTTTAATTCTAACCACAGAACTCTGAGACAATACAGTTGTCAATCCACACAAAGAAATAAAGCTCGGGTGGTAAGTGGCCGACTTAGGTTCTGGATCCTGGCATGTCTGGTTCCAGCCCCCACCAGGCCTCCGCCTGCAGACATTGAGGTTCTGAGGCTCAGGCTTGACCAATGAGTTGTCCCTTCCAGAAATTTCTAAGTGCTTCTAGTCCTGGGGATACTGTCGTTCAGCCCTTCTTCATCTTTTTTTCCCTTTTTTTAGGGTCATACCCACGGCATCGGAGGTTCCCAGGCTAGGGGTTGAATCAGAGCTGCAGCTGCCGGCCTACACCACAGCCACAGCAATGCCAGATCCGAGCCATGTCTGTGACCTACACCATAGCTCACGGCAATGCCAGATCCTTAACCCACTGAGACAGGCCAGGGATCTAACACGCATCCTCACTGATACTAGTCTGGTTCTTAACCAGCTGAGCCACAACGGTAACTCCCTTCCTCATCTTTAAAAGCATATTCTTAATTTCACAGGTACTCCCCTGCCCAGGAAAACTGCAGCTCTGAGAGAACATGCAGGACAAACGTTCTATAAGCCACCAGCCAAATGCCTTGTTGATTAAGCGAGGAAGCTGTCACCCAGCACGGAGAGACAGACCGTTCCTCTGCTGCCTGGGTGGCTGCAGCCCTGTCAAGGTAACCTTTAAAATATCATCTTGAAGGGTCATAGAAGCACCGTTTGTCTCAGACATCCGATGGCCATTTCCCATCCTGCAGAGGCCACCTGCTCCCTGTCCCCGCATGGCAGTTAAAAAGATAAATGAAAGTGGGAGGGGAGGGTGGGTGCTGCTTTGCAGAATCTCAGCACAGTGCCGCTCTGCCCCAGCTAGGACACTGTTTACTGAAAACTCCGCCCGAGATGCCCAGAAATGGAGACCGAGACTGCCGATCCCGGGGCTCTGTGCTGCCGGGGACCCCACCCACTGGGACCCAGAGGGGGGTCTGTTCAGGTACTGCCTGGGATACTCCAGCCTCTGATGCCGGGCGCGGCGGGCTCAGTGCCAGCGGGAATGAGTCACTAGCCGAGGCGCCCAGGAAGCGCGTCCCTGCCTCTGCTGAAAGCAGCTTTCTCCTGATTTTCTGCACTGTTTCCTTCTTTATTTTTAAACATACTTTCATACGTTCTCATAGGAGAGGGCCTTGTTCTGCACTGGAAACGGAAAAAGGTTTTCTGGGACATCTCAGCCCAGATCCGAAGGCTTTTCGTGTCCAGCAGAAAAGGGAAAGGGGCCTGCCCTGACTTGATACCGGCACGTGGGCACCTATTCTCCAGGGAGCTGGATACCAGCACAGGTTATTACCCGCTCACCCCAGGGTGAGATCTGGATTCCAGCTCAGCCCCCACCACATGTGCTCTGGGAGCCAAAGAAAGACGATCTTAGCTTTCTTTGCCTCAGTTTACTCTGCTGTAAACCTCGGCTAGTACTGTCCATTCCTCCAGGCCCAGGGGGCCTTTATGGGAAACCAGGGCAAAAACATATGAAAAGAAACAAAAGTATGAGTATAAATGTAAATATTTACAAACTGTCCTTGAATTGAAATGTAATGCAATGTCACAAGAACCCCATTTTAGAGAGGAAGACAGACCCAGGCAGCATTAATTCAAGTATTTGTAGCCCCCGTGGGTGACTGGCAGGGCAGGTGTCAGGCATGGGGGCTCTAGATTCCTCCTGAGAGTAAGCGAATTGCCTGCCCTCGAAATCTTGGCCTCCTGTGCTGTGGAGCCACCAAGTCAAAAGAGCTTTCAGGAGTTCCCGTTGTGGCTCAGTGGTTAACGAATCCGACTAGGAAACATGAGGTTGCGGGTTCAATCCCTGGCCTTGCTCAGTGGGTTAAGGATCTGGCGTTGCCGTGAGCTGTGGTGTAGGTTGCAGATGCGGCTCGAATCCCGTGTTGCTGTGGCTGTGGCGTGGGCCGGCGGCTACAGCTCCGATTAGACCCCTAGCCTGGGAACCTCCACATGTCACGAGTGCAGCCCTAAAGTGACAAAAGACCAAAAAAAAAAAAAAAAAAAAACGGAGCTTTCAGGGACAATGAAGATGAGCTTTAATCAGGTTTTCCAGATCCGTTCTATTAATTTATGTGTCTATCCAGCAAGCACGAATTAAGGAACTATTATTGTCCAGCTCCTGCTCTAAGGGCTGGTGATAAAGCAGTAAGATGACCGCAGACCCAGGCCTCGTAGACTCTGCGTTCTAGCACTGCCTCTTTGAGGCCCTGGGGACTGTGCAGAACCATCCATGGAGAGAGAGGCAGGAAGAAAGCTTTGGCCTGGCCAAGGCCAGCCGAGTGTGGGAGCTGGCCAAGGCCAGTTGAGTGTTCTCTGCAGGGCCAAGGAAAGACCCTGTCTCGAGCAAATCCTATTAAATCTCGTCAAGCCCAGCCCTGCTCCTCATCTTTTATCCTTTTCTGTGTCCCTGAATGGACAGCTGTGCTGAGACACAATTAAAGCTCTTGGGAAAGGAAGAGCTTAAAGTCCAGCAAAGTGGTTTAATCTCTTTGATACAGAAACACAAGTGGAGAAGGAATGAAATGAGGCGAAATCAAAGGTAGCCGGATTTTAGATGATGCCTTAGTGAATCTGACATCCACTTAAAAGGACCTTTGTATGAAGAATTCCGCAAACCGTCTCCCACTCCCACCGTGGGGAAAACTGTGTTGGGGGGTGCGGGGGTGGGGTGGCGGTGCTTTCGAAGGTGGACGTAGCACCTTGACAGGAACTGCGTTTGGGGGGCCAGCAGGGCTTCCTGAAGGGAGTACTGGCCTGGGAGTCTTGTCTCAGCCTCAGTTGCCTGCTGTGAAATGGGAACAGCAGACATCCTTAGCCATTTCCTCCTTTCCCTCTTAGCTGGGCTGGGTCACGTCCCCTGAGATTAGAGATACGGGGTGAGGTCGGAGGAGGAGCAGTGGAGGGTATTTTTCTATCTCAGGCTGAGGGATTTCTATACTGTTCTGCAGGAATCTAGCTTTTTTTTTTTTTTTTGTCTTTTTGCCTTTATCTAGAGCCGTACCCACGGCATATGGAGGTTCCCAGGCTAGGGGTCTAATAGGAGCTGTAGCTGCCGGCCTTCGCCACAGCCACAGCAACGCGGGATCTGAGCCCCGTCTGCAACCTACACCACAGCTCACGGCAACTCCAGATCCTTAACCCACTGAGCAAGGCCAGGGATCGAACCCGCAACCTCATGGTTCTTAGTCGGATTTGTTAACCACTGAGCCATGACGGGAACTCCCGGCTTACTGCTTAAATATGAAAAGACCGGTTGGGGAATAGGCTGTCCCTCCAAGACCCTCAAGGTGAGCAGGGGGTACCAAAGTTCTAATCAGCAGAGGAACCGAGAGGGCTCTTGGGAGCAGGCGGGATTCTCAGAGTCCCCAGGATTCCTGCCGCTAACCCTCCCTGCACACCCCCTGGACCGGGTGCCTCACTCCCGTGATTGGCTTTGTCCTGGCACAGTTGACTCTAAGAAAGGCAGGTCGTCTGGGGTGAACCAGACCTAGTCAGATAAGCCCTTCAAAGGACTGGGCTCTTCCTGAAGCGGGAGATTAGAGGCGTGAGAGGAATGAGATGGCTCAGGCATTCCCTTTGCTGGCTTTAAAGCTGGAGGGGGCCACGTGGCAGGGGAGGTGGGCGACCCCCAGAAGCTGAGGGCCGCCCCCTCGTTGCCAGCCAGCAAGGAAATGCTGACTTCAGTCCTACAACCACGAAGAACAAAATGCTGCCCAAACCACGGGATCTGGAGGAGGACCTGAGCTCCAGAGGAGCTGCAGCTTCCGCCCGCTGGGCTTCAGTCTCATGAAACCCCGAGGGGAGAATGTAGGACAGTGCTGCCTGGACTTCCGACCTGCTGAACTGTGAAAGACAAACATCATATGCTATCGCTTACATGTGGAATCTAAAAAAAAAAAAAAAAAGCATGCAAATGAACGTATTTACAGAACAGAAACAGACTCCCAAACTTTGAAAAACTTTTGGTGGGAGTTCCCTTCGTGGCTCAGCAGAAAAGAATCCGACAGGCATCCATGAGGATGCAGGTTCGATCCCTGGTCTCGTTCAGTGGGTTAACGATCCGGCGTTGTCGTGAGCTGTGGTGTAGGTCGCAGATGCGGCTCGGATCTGGCGTTGCTGTGGCTGTGGTGTAGGCGGGTAGCTACAGCTCCAACTGGACCCCTAGCCTGAGAACCTTCATATGTCGTGGGTGTAGCCCTAAAAAGACAAACAAAAATAATAAAATAGGGAAGGAAGGAAAGAAGAAAGAAAGAAAAAGAGAGAAATAAAGAAGGAAAGAAAGAAAGAAAGAAAGAAAGAGAGAAAGAAAGACTTATGGTTACCAGAGGGGACAGGTGGGGGGCGGGGACTGGACTGAGGGGTGGGGTTGGCACATGCACACTGAGGTCTATGGAATGACTGGCCAGCAGGGACCTGCTGCACAGCGCAGGGAACTCTACCCACTCTTCTGTGATAATCAGTGCGGGAAGAGAATCTGAAAGGGGATGGCTGTGTGCGCATGTATGGCTGAATCACTTTATCGAAGAGCAGAAATTAACACAACGTTGTAAATCAGCTATAGGTCAATAAAACTTTAAAAAAAGAAAAAAGGAACCGTGAGCTGATCAATGGGGTTGTTTTAAGCCAGTAAATCTGTGGTGAGATGTTACCACAGAGATTTAAAAAAAACTACCATAGATGGGGAAGCAGGTGACGAAGACTGAGGCGTCCCTATTGTCCCGCTTGCTATCTGACCTCTGGGGAGGTGACTTTTCTAAGCCTCAATTACTCTGTAAAGAGGAGATGACAACAGTGACAATGAAAGGAAAGGTGTGTGCCCAGTGCTTGGCTGTTGGGAACTCTCCCGTGTTGTCCTGTGCCTCC
>PVHT020000113.1:4330970-4392210 GCA_004024745.2 Catagonus wagneri
TTTTTTTTTTTTTTTTTTGGTGGATTCTTAACCCATTGTGCCACAGCCAGAACTTCCAAGGTGCGGTTCTTTCTTAATTTGTTTTTATTTTTTGTTTTTTAGGGCCACACTCACGGCATATGGAGGTTCCCAATCTAGGGGTCCAATCGTAGCTACAGCTGCCGGCCAACGCCACAGCCACAGCAACGCTAGATCCGAGCTGCATTTGCGACCTACACCACGGCTCACGGCAATGCCAGATCCTTAACCCGCTGAGCAAGGCCAGGGATCGAACCCGCAACCTCATGGTTCCTAGGCAGATTTGTTTCCGCCGCGCCACCATGAGAGCTCCCTAAGGTGCAGTTCTTGATTCGGCTTGGCCTGAGTGGGTGAGGAAGAGTCTGGAGAGACTTGGAGGAGAGGGTGCACAGCGAGTGGCGAGGGGTGAACCTTCCTAACCCGAGGAGCAGGAGTGGGCAGCTGTCAAAGGCACTGAACTCCCATCCCTGCGCTGGGTGCTTCTCCCGCCTTGTCTCATTTAATGCGCGGACAGCTCTAGGACGCCCCTCCTAGCAGCCTCACTTGCAGACCACGGAAGCAGTGTTCGTAAATCGCTCAAGGCCGCTCAGAGATTAGCAGCCCAGGCGGGTCTGACCTGGAAGGCTCTAAACACAGCTCTGGAAGACCCGGCCCGGGAGCCAGCCCCCAACACAGCCCGATCCGCGCATGGAAACCAAGTCATGCTTTACTGCCAGGCTTCCCACGGTGCCCGGGCTGCCGCACAGAGCTGGGGCTGTCCCGCGTCCCCAGGGTGGGGGGGCAGTAACCTCTAGCCGCCCTCCTGCTTTCTGACTGAGCTAATCCCGACTCCCGCCTCGTTTGGGCTTACAGTTCCTCCTGGACTTTTTCTCATCATAGCAATATTTGCTCGCACAGATGGCTAATGGTTCCAAGGAGACAGAATGTCCACCTGCCAACACCTGGTGGCCCGGTGTCATCACCAGGCAACTTCTTCACTCCCAGGAGCATCACCGTGTAGATATGAGGGCTTTTCCCAAGGCAGAGACCACCAACTGGCTGCCACCGAACTCCCCCTGGGCGACCCTGGCTGGACTTCCCTTCATCCCAAGAGTGGGGTGAACACATGTCACTCCCAAGCGGGCTGTGCCTGCTGTAGTAACCAGAACCCAGGAGACTAGTACCAAACTCTGCTGGCAGAGGAGTTTGGTACCAAGCTCCAAGGGCGGATGAGTGAGGTTGATGAACGGAGCTGCTGCTTCTACCAACACAGACACACTGCATATGCGTGTTGATCAGACAGTGTGCTTTCTCTTATTTTCATTCAAATACGAGACTTCTCAGACCTTCGTTTCCATATTTTTGATAAACAAAAGATTTTAAAAGATGTAATTCCGATTCTAGCAAATTCTAGGAAAAGCAATTATAAGAACACAGGGCAAATGCAATCAAAACTTGCTCTGGGTTTTGGGGAGTGGTGGGGACTGAGGTGAGCTGAGTCCACACGGCAAGGGGGCAGGGTTACTGGCTCTAGCTGATTAATGTTGTGCAAGAATGTGGAGCCAGGGCTGCCAGGCCTTCCACTTCCTTTTTCCAGAAAAGCTAGAAATGAAGACTTCCAAACACGAAAATCCGCCACCCCCCGATGTTGAAAACTAATTCAACAATCTTTGAAACACTGAGCTAGCCAAAGAAAATGTATCTGTGAGTCGGATTCAGTCTGTCAGCTGCCAGTTAGGCTTCCAGGCTCCGACTCCAAAGGAAGCTCTTTCCCCGCGTGGACAGGCTGGCTTGTGCTTTGAGCGATGCTGAGCGTGGTACCGGGTTGTGGTGAGGCCAGTGAATTCTCCTCGAAGAGGCCCTGTTTGCATGGACGAGTCTGCCGTGAGCTCAGCCCGTCAACCCTCAGTACAAAGGAAGCCAGGAGGCCCATCCTGGACTCAGCCGAGAGCAAAGAGACGGGGATGTGAGCTGCAGGCTCAGCTTCCGTGGTCCTGATCGGCCCTGTGCCCCGGCCCACGGCCCTTGTCCCCGCCTCCCTCAGTCTCCTCTGTGGTGCAGGCGGCAGCCGTGCCCCCACTTCTCGCAATACGGCCTCTGCCTACTCGCCTTCTCCCCGCAATGATGCCCCTTGCGAACACGCTGCTGAAGCACTCGGTCCTCCATGTCACTGAGGGTAGAAGTGGTTCCCAGTGGGAAGAGAAAAGGAGGAGGGACCACCCTCTGGGGGTGGGGGAGGGCCGCGAGGCCAGGAAGGAGGTGGGTCAGGTCACCTCCCTGGCTGTTTCTGGCTCCGATGTACTGAATGCTGATTACCAACCATCAGAGGACCCTGGACTAAAAGGGCCGGGGCTCTGCAAGAGGCGTGGACTGGACCCCAGGTGCTGATTTGTGCCCAGGATGCTCCTTGCAGTCACGGGCTCGCAAGGGCTCAGGGAACGTGTGCTCCTTTTAGCCCTGATCCAGGCCGAATGCCCCAGAAAGAGGGCTCTGCTGAGGTCTGCCACAGCCGAAGTCGGCACCCCTCCATCTGCTATGCAAAACTGTCCTGGCGGGCTGCTGCCGCTCCATGTAGGCCCTTACATTTATGCACGCGGATACTCAGCCATGGCTCACTGGCCACAATCCAGATCCACCCTCCCAGCCCCCCTGCAGAAGATGCATGAAAAATCATGAATCAAAGGGCATGAAAATCACATTAATTCATTTCCCATTTTCCCCACACTTGTATCTGTCGATCCAGTACTTTTCCCTTTGAAGCCGCTATCCCTCTGAAAGCAAAAGCATTATAATACCTTCTTTTCATTGTAACCCTGCCCTGTGAGTATGTATCCTGCATTAAATAATAATGCAGATTAATAATTACATCAAAATGAAAAACCACTTGTTTCCTCTCTCTATCCCCAGGGACCGACTTCCTGCGCTGGTGCCAATTTATCAATGCCAGTCAGAGATTATGGGATAGGAAGAGGGAGAGAAGACCGAATCGAGAAAGCAAGATAATGTGAATACAAATGGACTTTCCTACAGGTGAAAAAGATGGGATGGTGACAGAAGGTAAGGGAACCCGGGAGAAAGGACCAGAGACCAAGCATGATGGGTAAAATCCAGGTAATTATAGCTGAAGCCCATGGGGACCACCATGCCCCAGATTGCATGCTGAATGCTTTGTCTGTCTTGACTCATTTGATCATTTCAGAAAGATGTGAGACAGGTGCTGCGTCCCAAACCATAGATGAAGAAAGGGAGACACAGGGGAGAGTGAGTAGACCGCCCCAAAACTAGGGCTGTAGGTCCGGACTTGAACCCGGGTCAGCCGGCCCCGGGTGAGGCAGGAAAATTGCATCCTTTCATTTGATGTAATAAAAGGGAACAAGAGGGACGTGGGAGCAGCAGCGACCAGGAGGAGCCGAGAGAATCGGAGAAACAGGACATGAGTGAGAGTAAGGGCCTGAGCGTGAATGGAGGTTAAGGCCACAAAGCGCGAAGAGAAAAAGGCACAGAGTTGGAAAGAAGAGAAGAGAGAACAGAGAAGAGAGTCGTCAGGCGCAGGCAGAGACGTCTGCCTGATCCGACTCGGCTCTGCCATTGCACCCGTTTGGCAGAAAGAGAAAAGCGGGTCTGGGGAACTACGAGATGCCCCCAAGGTCACGCAGCTCGCTTGTGGCAAATCAAAAAGCACTGTGTTAACTACAACACGCCGGTGGACGAAACCAAAAAACACCTAGAGAAGAGAGAAACGCGGTGCTCAGGGATGGGAAGACGCAACTCAGCGAAGGGGTCAGTTCTTCCCACACCGATGTATAGATTTCATGCTACTCTTGTCAAAATCCCATGAGACTTTCTTTGGCAGCTGCAGAGAAGATTATTCTGAACTTTAGGTGGGAAGGTAAAGGAACCAGAAGAGGGGGAAACAGTTTTGAAAAAGAATAAATGGAAGAAATCACTTCTCGCAGTTTCACAGCTTATGATGCAGGTAGTGATCAGGGCCACGTGGTTTTTTGAGCCCCCTTGGGAAGTCTTTCCTGGTCCTCCCGGAGGCTCTGCGTCTCCCAGTGCTTCCCTGATGCCGTGGCGTGTCCATGGGCATGTCTGCCCGTCCCACGCCCGCCCGGTCGGTCCTGTGAGACAGCCTGCAGCAGGCAGGGCAGGCAGGCAGGATATCTACACACCTAACCTTCTATCACAATTGCCTACACAAGAGCTGGCCCATGGTAGGGGCGTCTCACACGTTTTCAAAGGAGTACATAAGTGACTTCTTAAGTTCATTCCATAAAGGGCACTTTCCTAAGTGACTCAGGCAAAGGGATGGGGGACCAGGGGGCCTGCGGTCCCTGAGGTCTGGGGTGGTTGCTCTGCCAGAGCCCAGGGACACTGGCTGTCACAGCCTAGTTTGTAAGGTCCCTCAGCCCTGGGCACCTATAATCCCTGCTGGACAGCTGCTCCCTGGGGCAGAGGCAGCACCTCGTCCCTGCTGCTCCCGTGACACTCCTTCCAGCCGGGCTCCGGGCATCAGTGCTCAGTAGCCCAGTCTTGGGAGGAGAGAGACTGAACCCACGACGCAGGGCACAGATTCGGCCCCCAGACAGCTCTTGCCTTCTCCCCTCTTTTTCTTCATAAGCAGCAAGAAATCAAAGATGATGGCATTAGGGACTACCCGACTTTCAGTTTGGGAGCCTGAAATGTGAGAACAGAGATGGGGTGGGCAGCACACGCAGCCGCAGACATCCAGGTCTCAGCAGATGAGGACGAGGGGCTGAAAGCTCGTCCTTGTCACAATCTCCCCCCTCCCCCTGCTTGCCTTTTCACCCCCACCTCCACCAACCTCTCTGGCCACCATATAGGTTGACCCTTGGTGACCAGGAAGTGCCACTGCCACCTGCCAAACTGGTCAGCAACCCCTGTCCTCTGTGCCTCAGCCTGCTCTGGTCTGGAATGATGATGGAACTGAACACCGACGCACCAGCCAGGATCTCCAGGGTCATGTGTTAAAGTCTGGCTCTGACATTTAGCTCAACACAGCCGTTGGCATGTGTCGCTGCTGTCCTGGGCTCTGTAGACGAGAATAGCTCACTTATCAGAATGTCAAGGTAGGAGGAACTGGATAAGCCGAACGGCACTGGCAGAGGCCGCTACTCGGTCCCCTGGCAGCCTGGGTTCAGGAAGGGAAGGCTATCCCCTCTGTTTTAAAATCATTTCAGAGAAAGCCGCTCCAGAGGTCTCAGAAAAATATATTCAGGATTCCCCCCGCCCCCACACCAAATGTCTATCTACAGACATTTTTGTATTGAGCTCCCATTCTTCTTGTCTTTAGGACAAACAGAACAATTCCTCCGTGGCCCATCACAGCCTTCTAGACATCTGATGATGGGCCTCGGCTCTCCGTGGCCGGTCTGGAGCTCAGCCACCACGAGAATTTAATCTAAAAATGGCTCCTTTCAACCACCTAATCCATTCCTGAGCCTTGCCCTTCTCTCCATCGCCCTCCCGTCTGCAGCCAAAATATTCAACCAGGATTGCTCGGAAAGCGCAGGCTTCTGCTAACATTCTCCTAAGTGGAAAGCATATAACCCTCCCTGCCCCAATGGTGACGTTTCAAGGTTTTCAAAAATTAAATATGCCTGGCACATACTAGGAGATCAAATCAATGGTTGCCGAACTAATTTAAAAACAGAACAAAACAGAGGTAGACACAGTTTTCAGGTAAGTGAAGGCACAGAACACCGCCGGGGGCCTGGACCTCAGGAAGCTCCGAGCAAACAGGAGGGAGCCCAGGATGGTAGGCTGGCACTCCCTGCCTCCTTATACTCCGGGGCAGCATCCTCACCGGCCAGCGGAGTGCCTCTGGTGTCTCCTGGACCAGAAACCCAGGTGGACGCTGGCAAAAAAACCTCGTTGGGGATCTCACCACACAGCCGTGGTGGGGAGGGTTCAGGCGACAGAGACACACCGATTCTGCTGGACCCACAGAGGGAAGAGTCTGCCTGGCTTGGGAGAAGCCCAAACATGGGGGAATCCCACGGGGATCTGACTGCCAGAGGAGGCAGGGGGGCTCCCGGGGCGCCCCCGGTAACGTAGATGACTTAAACAAGGAAGGCTGCTGGGGGATCACCAGTGGAGGACAGGAGGCGCTGTGTCTGAGTGATGCTGCTTCTGTTGGAGAGCCGGGCAGTGGATCTAAAACCTGATTTTGGGGGACTGGGGCCCCCGGGCCTTTGCGGAAAGCACAGAGCGTTTCTGTGCGGGCTGTTTCCTTTTTCAGTTGTGGCCCCCTGGTGCTGTTCTAATAATTTATGCTGTTGTAACTATTTTTTTTAAACGTCTTTTTTAAGTTTTATTTTTTGTCTTTTTAGGGCCACGCTCATGGCACATGGAAGTTCCCAGGCTAGGGGTCGAATCAGAGCTCTAGCTGCCGAGCTGCGCCACAGCCACAGCTACACAGGCCCTGCTGTGTCTGAGACCTGCACCATAGCTCATGGCAACACCGGATCCTTAAACCAATGAGCAAGGCCAGGGACTGAACCCGCATCCTCATGGCTACTAGTCAGGTTCATTAACCACTGAGCCACAAGGGGAACTCATGTTGTAACAATTTATTTCCAGTCTCGTCATTAACAAACAGAGCCTGACAAATAATAAACACTTGGTAAATGTCCCCAGATATTCCTCCCAAGGTAAGGGAATGCCTGTCTTTTTCTTGCCTTAGGTTCTAGCTCTCTACTCTGTGAAACTGGTTTTAGATTGTTTGGGTCCAGGGTGGTGCAGGGTAGGATGAGGCGAGGCCGGAAGGAGTGGTGGGAAGCACACTGGGTGGGGAAAGAAAAAAACAGAATCTCTCTCTCTCTTTTTTTTTTTTTTTGCCTTATCTAGGGCCCCGCCCGCAGCATATGGAGGTTCCCAGGCTAGGGGTCTAACAGGAGCTGTAGCTGCCGGCCCTCACCACAGCCACAGCAACGCGGGATCCGAGCTGCATCTGCAACCTACACCACAGCTCACGGCAACGCCGGATCCTTAACCCACTGAGCGAGGCCAGGGATCGAACCCGCAACCTCATGGTTACTAGTCAGGTTCGTTAACCACCGAGCCACGACGGCAACTCCAAAAAAACACTCTCATCACATGTATAAAATGCCTAACATCATGTAGGAAGTGTTCAGAAAGTGCCAGTTTCCCCCAAATTATTGCCAAGAAGCACCCCCTGTGCACCCCAGCACTTTCCCTCAAGGCGCCCACTTCTGTGCAGAGTGCGGCTTTCTCAGGTCCGATCAATAATTGAAAATTGCACTCAGGCCAACTAAGCTTCTCAAGTCAGAGCCCAGCCAAGGGCCTTTCTTTAGAATGCCCAAGCTACTGGCTCTGCTTGACTCTCCCACCAGATTCCAGGAAGCTCCGGGGCCTTAATAAGCTAGCAGATGAGATTTATAGCTGGGTTTTGCAGACACAGTGTGGAAGTGGTGAGGCCAGGGCACCTCTCAGGCTTGCTGTCAAGACAGGGGAAAGACTGGATTTGATGCCAAAGGACAAACATTTAGAAGTTAATGGCTCTCTGGAGTCCTGCCGCGGTGCAGGGGGTTAAGATCCAACTGAAAAATTGACAGAAAACTGTAAACCAGCTATAATGGGGGATAAAAAGGGGGACTCCAAATGCGGTGGCTCCAGTCACTGCAGAGGCACTGGTGCGATCCCTGGCCACATGCAGTGGGTTAAAGGACCTGGCATTGTCATAGCTGCAGCTTGCATTCAGTCCCTAGCCCCCAGGAAATTCTATATGCCATGGGTGTAGCCATAAATTTTTTTTTTTTTTTTAAAAAGAAGTTAATGGTTCTGCCACTTGCTAGTGCTCAGGGCTCTCCAATCTTCCTTCTTATCTGTAAAGCGGTTGAGATGGCCACCTGCCTCCCAAGGACTGGTGCCCAGATTAACGCATATGAATGTGTCCAGCTCTGCGCCTGGTTTGTATATATGAGCTTCTTTTCCCTGCCTCTCTCCCACATGGAGATCTGCTTCATGATGTGCAGGTTAGTGATGAAAAAGAGGTAGGTTTTGGAGCCAGACCCAGGTGAGAATCTCACTTGTGGGAGTTCCTATCGTGACTCAGCTGAACGTGAACCTGACTAGTGTGCATGAGGATGTGGGTTTGATCCCTGGCCTCGCTCAGTGGGTTAAGGATCCGGCATTGCCACGAGCTGTGGTGTAGGTCGCAGACTCAGCTGGGATCCTGCGTTGCTGCGGCTGCGGTGTAGTCTGGCAGCTGTAGTTCTGATTCGACCCCCAGCCTGGGAACTTCCACATGCCCGGGTTTGGCCCTAAAAAGGCAAAAAAAAAAAAGAAAAAAGGATTTCACTTGTAAGCTGTGTGCTTCTGGCAAGTTACACACCCTTGCTCAGCTGTACTTTCTCACCTGTAGAACCAGAATGATTTTCTTGATGCTCGAAGCAAAGGATCAGAAGAGAGCAAAGTGTCCTGCAGTCTGACACAAAGCAAACATTCCCATGCCTGTTGATCCGCTGGGTTTTGACAGGACCCTCAGGGGCGGTGCTGGGCTGGCCTTGCCCAGCGGCGAGCTTGGCACAGACCCCTTGGCCAGAGCTGGTCCAAGGAACCGGCAGTGCCTGGGCAGCCCCGGAGCCCGGCAAGGAATGCCCTGGGTGAGCGGAGGCGTCACGACTCGCCAGGGAGTCACAGGTTTGGGAGAACAGGGTAAGGATGCCATGGCCCAGTCCTGAGCCCTTCCCTTGGAACTCGGACCCCTGGCCTTTCTGAACAGTTTGAAAGATGTTTAAAGAGATACGGAGGCGCGCAGGAAGTGACCGGCCGGCAGGAGGGCAGAACTAGCAAGGTCGTGTTTTCCAATTTGGCCAGACTTCAAAGAAAGCCAGATTAAGCCCAGGATCTAAGGCTGGGGCGGGGGGGGGACCCGCCACCCGTCCTGGCTCTCCACACCCCCACTTGAAGGCAGAGCCGCTGCCCAGGGGAGCAACGCCCCCCCACCCCACCCCACCCCACTGATGGGGGCTTTTGGCACTTGGGCATCTCTGTTGTAGAGCCAAACAGCGACACAGCGGTGATGTTCACAGCCCTGGAAGGCTAAACTCCTGGCCCCGGGGCAGCCTGCCGGCTTTGGAATCTCAGGTTCCCTGGCTGAACTTTGGACCCTCCTGAAGCCCTTCCCAGTCCCCGCGGCTCCCAAACCGGCAAGTGCCAGGTAAAAGACAGGTGCCAAGGCAACGGGCACCCTAAAAACACCCGTCCTGCCTTTCAGAACCGGTGAGCTGGGGAGAAACGGAGGAGGAAAGAAGACAACTTACTTGCTGAGATCGGAGCTTCCAGGTCCCACTGATGCTAACTTCCAGGGTGTCCCTGACCGGTGCCAGGGCGTTCAGGGTCCGTGAGGGGACCCTCCAGCCCCAGCCATCATAGCAGCCTCGAACTCTGCCTCGAGCCTTTCCCTGCCGGTGAGGTCCCGTGGGCAGAGGCTTCTAAGCCATCCCGCGCCTTCCCTTGCCAGTCCCAGCCACTAGTCACTCCCTTCCTCCAGCGACAGCGGCCGGAGTCTCCGCTGGCTCGCGCTCCCGCGCGCTCTCTCGCCGCGTCCCCCTCCCTCCCTCCCTCCCCTCCGCCCTCCCTCCCCACGGCGCTCTTCTCTCCCCAGGTTCTCCCCCCCGGCTGCCCCCAGTACAACGAATCCCTGTGTAATCACGTGTAAAAACCGATGTCAAGGACCACAGGCGAAGCGGTGGGGGGCGGGGGGCGGGTCAGGGGTTCCTTGTTCTGTGTTGGGGCGCCTTCAGTCCTGAATGGATCAGAAGGGGAAAGTGGAGAGAGCACCCTGGGGAGCGGGGAAGGCATCGCTGTGCTCCCTTCCCGCTGCCCCCTCTCCCTCCGTCCCTCCCCCACCTTCCCGCCGCACCCCCTGGGGGTACTGGGGTGCTTCTGTTGGTGCAGGTGAAAAAGACGCGCTCTGGGAGCTCGTGCAGGTGTGTGAGCGCGTGCACGCGAGTGAGCGCGCCCGTGTTCAGTGGGTGCGGCGCAGCAGACGAAAAAGAACGAAGACACTAGGAGAACAGAAATCTTGGATCAGAGCCTTGAAGAGGCTGCTCAGTCACTCTGTGGTGTCGACGGGGGGCCGTTGGCAAAATGCAGTTGCCTAGCAGGTGGGAGGCTTTCCTTGGGAAGTTGGGGGGCGCAGTCTGGGCCCTGGCTCCCCATCCCCAGGGACCCACCTTCTGTGGTGGAGTGAGGTTCTAGGGCTTCCTGACTGGCAGCTGCAGATGGAGGCGGTCCAGAAACAGGAAACAGGCCTGCTGCTCAACCTCGGAGTTCTCTCCGGAGCCTGAGGCTCGGTGGGCTAGCAGGAAGTGTGCCCTCTGCCCAGAGAAGTAGGGAGCAGGCCAGACACGGGGCCAGTGCCTGGCAGCCACCTCCCTCCCCTGCCTTTGGGATTCCTCCCTGCCTGGGGGGGTGGGGGATGAGCACCTGCATTTCTTCTCTTTATTTTTTTTTTCCTTTTTTTGCTTTTTAGGGCCTTACCTGCGGCATATAGAAGTTCCCAGGCTAGGGGTCAAATCAGAGCTGCAGCTGCCGGCCGACACCACAGCCACAGCAACGTGGGATCCCAGCCATGCCTTCGACCCATGCTGCAGCTCACAGGCAACGCTGGATCCTGAACCCTCTGAGCAGAGCTAGGGATCGAACGCACGTCCTCATGGATACCATTCGGGTTCATTACCACTGAGCCACAATGGGAACTCTCATCACCTGCATTTCTTAATTCCCTTGAGTCTAGGGAAGCCAGCTGCTGATGTCACACCGCCTGCAAAGGGAGGACTGCTGGCAGGTCTCTGTCTGTTACCCAGGCTTTTGGGGTCCACACCCCTACCCTAGACCTTAGTGTGTCTCCCCTCAGGGGCCGGTGTATGTGCCCCACCAAGGCAGGGACTGTGACTGCAAGGTGCCCAATGAATATTTATCTAGTAAACACTGTCCAAAACAAGAAACCTGGTTTATTAATTACGAGATGACACAAGCTTGTCACCGCAGCTGGGATGCACTGAGCCGATCCTCTCCTGTAACCACAGTGACTCAGCAGTGACAGGGCAGCTTAGTCTCACGACGGCAACCTGGGGGGATCCTCTTGCTGTGGACCCCACAGAGTGAGTACACAGCCCACCCCCCCCCCGGGCGCCCTCCCCAGAGACAGAATGAAGAGCAGGGGGCCTTTATCAAAGGCTGCAAGGGCCTGTCCTTCCACGTGCCCACTACACGTTGACACTATGGTTTAACACAATGAGAAGAAAGTTCCCAAGTCCTTTATTTCCTAGTTCCCGGAGAGGCCTTGGCTGTGTGGCTCTGAGGACCACGTGGCACACACTATAAGCATCTGCTGAGCCCAGGAGAAGCTGAGGTAGCTTCTGAATTCAGTATAAAGAGATGCCTCTGAATTCAGTATAAAGATCGTGGAATTTCTTCTGCCCTGATGGGGGCAGCCTGACTGATTTTGAAGCAAAATATAGGGTAACCCAGGAAATGTTATTTTGTAAACATTTCTTCACAGTTCTGTGGACCTTGGACCAGGAGGCAGGAAACCTGGGTCCAGTTCTCAGGCCTAGACCTGAAAAACGAGGAATAGGGTTCTCTTCCTGCCTGGTTTTTGCAGATGTAGGCGAGCCTTGGCTTTTTCATGCTCAGGTCCCCCAAAGAGTACAGGTGACATCTGAGCTTGGGGAACATGACTGATGAAGGACTTAGGGGGTGTGGAAGGATGATTTCATTGTCTGAAAATTGATGAGGCCCAGTGCTCGAAAGCCGTGGAGAATTCATGTGTCATCATTGAGAATTAAAGCACAGTGCCTCTGCGAGCCCACCTCTGCTCTTACCTTCATCGAGCAAGAGATGAATTCACAATTAAAGTTTTCTCTTTAGAATGTGACACACAGGAAATTATTTTTTCTCCTATTTATAGAAATTCCATTTGCATTTATGAGGCTGGTGATGTCTCATAAATATTTCCAGCCAGATAAAATATTAATTAAAAGAGTTTGGTGAGTTATATTCTCAAGTCCTAACTAAAACTCTTCTAAGACAAATATTTTAAGTATTTTCTCTCATGTCGGGAGAATTCCTCACACATTCCCTGTGTGTGTTAATAAGCCCATCTATAAATAGCAGATGTGGAGGAGTCAACGGTATTTCTCTTTCTCACGGTTTCTTTATGTTGAGACCAACCTCCCCCCAATACACATCACATACACACGTATGTACATAATTTATAAATATATATATATTTAACTGGTGAATATTACCATATATAAGTGAAGGTCTGCGAGGTTTGTGGCACTTTGGCACTGTGATAGAAACCAAAAAGTGGAATGGTGGGCTTTGATCTAAAATGCCTGACAATCTGGAGTTCCCGTCGTGGCTCAGTGGTTAATGAATCCGATTAAGAACCATGAGGTTGAGGGTTCGATCCCTGGCCTTGCTCAGTGGGTTAAGGATCCGGCGTTGCCGTGAACTGTGGTGTAGGTTGCAGACACGGCTCGGATCCTGTGTTGCTGTGGCTGTGGCGAAGGCCAGCAACTACAGCTCCTGTTAGACCCCTAGCCTGGGAACCTCCATATGCCGCGGGTACAGCTCTAGATAAAAAAAGGCAAAAAAAACAAAAAAATAAAAAATAAAAATAAAATAAAATGCCTGACAATCTAATTGGGAGGGTCAGCCTGCATGCAGGAAAAATTAGCAGACACATTCACAACTTGAGATTTTAATTTCCAGGTGCTAATTGCTGGCTTGGTTGGAAGCAATGCTAAGGCAGTTTGGAAAGAGGGAGCTGAGGGCTGATCTCTGACTGAGAAGAGGAGGGCTTGGGTGTCTGGAGCTGAGGGGCTGGGGACCGAGGGAACCCGGGTTCTTGTTCATGGAGCGGAAGAATGAACTTTTCGAACACACGCACAGAGGCGAGCAAGCAAAAGACTTCATTACAGGAAGCAAAGAGCTCTCAGCACAGACACGGGGCGGGGGCGGGGGTCTCCCCTCCGTATCATTCTGTGGAGGTTTTTACTTCTTAAGGACGGGGTACCAACATGGGACCCAGGCATCATTCCTTTTTCCCACTGGCCTTGTCCAGGCTCCATATCAGGCCTTATCCAATAGGGGCCTTAGAGACGGATATGCCCCATAAGTTTTATGGCAACTTTATTCTTCTTTCCCCTAGGCTGCGAGGTGCCACTCTTTGCATTCTTCTGCTAACAGTCAGATGTATAGGTCAGGGGTTAATGTCCACCACGGCATAAAACAAATGAACTTTCAACAGTTAATCTTCCAACAAGCAGATTTGGTTTTATAAATCTAAAACCGTGGACATTAATCAGGGGATATATCGAAGCCCATGTCCCTACACTAACCACCAGGGTTGTTATTCTGGCTCAGAATGTCATCTACGGAGACGAGCAGCTTGGGAGCACAGGTTAGGCAGTCTGAAGGAGGAGGGGGAGAGAGAAAGAGAGAGAGAGAGAGAGCGCCAGAGCTGGGGGCCATGCTCAGGCCTGGGGCGAGGGAGGAGGAGGCGGATCTGGAATAAGACAGCGGTGATGAGAATGACTGGTTGTGGCCGGCACTTCACTGAAAGGATGAGAGTGGCAAGGAATCAGAGCAGGTGGTGGGACCAGGTTCCATCATTAATAAAATAGTTCCTTATCGGTCCTTATCTCCTGCATACTTGTGCTCAACACAGCAGGTGTTGCCAAAACTCGGCCTCTGTCCGCTGTTGCCAAATAGAAACGCGGAGACAGAATTTTGGATGAAGGAGAAAAAGACAGCTTTATTGCTTTGCCAGGCAAAGGGGCCATGGCAGGCTAATGCCTTAAAGATTGTACCCCCCTTGGAAGAGATTAGGAGGTGGTTTTATAGTTTGAGGAGCGGAAAGTAGGGCTGCAGATAAGGATCAGGGTAGAGGCAAGCTTGCACTGTCTTCTTCTTTTTTTTTTTTTTTGCTTTTTAGGGCCACATCCATGGCATATGGAAGTTCCCAGGCTAGGGGTCAAATCAGCGCTACAGCCTACGCCACAGCCACAGCAACGCAGGATCCGAGCGAGCAGGGTCTGTGACCTAAAACACAGTTCACGGCAACACCGAGTCCTGAACCCACTTAGCAAGGCCAAGGATGTAACCCACATCCTCGTGGATACTAGTTGGGTTCTTTCCCCTGCGCCACAATGGGAACTCCTGCACTGTCTTTCACAGCTGGTGTTTAGAGGCCCCAGGACAGGTTCTGGTGGGCCTCCTCCTTTCTGGAAGGAAGAATGCTTCATCAAGTAGTTCTTCCAATGGTAGGGGGTTCTGGTTCTGCAGAAAGGCTCAGAGATGTTGTTATGTATATTCCTTGAGGAGGAGCCAACCTTGCCCCAAGACTACACTGTTGTCTCTGGACTGCGCCTCCCTGGTCCCTGCATCCCCTCCCTTCCCTGATGAGCAGCTGCGCTTGGAACTCAGGGAAGGTCATGGAGGCTGAGGCTTACACCCTCAGAACAAGAAATGGAGGACACAGAAAGGCTTGTGTGCCCAGGAGCCTCACGGGACCCTGCTAGGTGACACAGGGGCAGGAGACCTGTCCTTACAGCTCCCGTTGACAGCAGAGCCAGAAAAATCAAGGACGAGAGGGCTGAGGGCTTTTAGACTAATAACAATGCGGGCCAAGCTGACAGCGCCTTGGCTCATGCCTGATCCCAGTCCAGCCGGCCGTCCTCTGCTTCTAAGCACCCACCTGTCAGGTAACGACCCAGATCGCCTTTCATGGACTTGTGGGGAATTCTGGCTGCAACGCAACTGTAGCTTCAGCTGTCCCCAAACCAGCTTCCCATTCCCGTTCCTCGGTTTCCTCTGATTCACGGAGCCAGGCCCAGGGGCCGAGGGAGACTTTTATCACAGTCGATTTCATCGATCAACTCCTGCGCACCCAGGGGTCACTCAGAGGCCAGAGGGCTCTGGATTTTCTCCCCAGCGCCCAGCTTTCCATTACCGTCACTAGGAGCGAATGATTTTTTTCTTCCTGCTCCATGAAGAGGGATAATATCTGAAGATAAAAGAACATAGGCCACTTGGCATCCTTCCTGACTTTATTGACCGAATCTCACTTTATTTTGTTTTCTGAAAAACTCCCTCGCATCGCTGACCCTCAAGCCCTAGCCGGGCCCTGGCTGTTTCCGCAAGTGGCCAATAGCACCATCTAGTGGTTAAAAGAGGATGTTTCAGTAGGTAGAATACGTTATTCCCTCATGCATTCATCTCAATCTCTTCGTTTTATTAAAGAAATACTTGTATGCGTTCAACGTATTACTTTGCTCTAACTAGTTTGATATGAAGAAGTCGGATCTCCTCTTTCTCCTTCTTCCAGTCTCTGGAAGTTACCATCTTTCATCTTGTTTGCCCATCTTTTCCCCTTGGTATTACCCCTTGTGTCTAAAGGCGATGTTCGCAGTCAAACTTCTGGATGCTTCCATGTAAGAAACTATCGCTGAGGATGGACACGTAGCTCTTCCCCCATCGCGGCCGCTCCTGCGCACTCTCCCCACCCCCATTCTCCCAGTGCAGGTAAATCATCATTTTTGTTGGATATTCATGCTTAATGCTGTCATGTCTACAAAATTCTGCTCATAGCTGATCCAGGCAGTAAACCAGACTAATTTTTCTTTCTTGCACAACTTTTGGTTTTCTGAGGAGTTTTATTGGCTTAGTTTTCTTCGTTCTCATGGCCAATCTCAAAGGAAATTGTTGATCACTAGGCAGCCTTCCATCATTGGCTTCCGTTCTGGGAGATCTTCTTGCCATGTATCCTTGATCATTTCCTTCTTCCTATTTTCTTCCTCCTCTCAGTCTAGAATTCCTGTCACTTAGATGTTGGAACTCAGAAAACTCTCATTTCCTTATCTTCTCTCTTGCAATTTTTCTTTGTGTTTTTGCTCCATGTTCCAGTTGATTTCCTTGATTTTTTTCCCTCCAACTCTTCAGTTGAGATTTTTGGTTTTGCTACCATATCTTTTTTTTTTTTTTTTTGTCTTTTGTCTTTTTAGTGCCACACCTGCAGCATATGGAGGTTCCCAGGCTAGGGGTCCAGTCAGAGCTCTTTGCTGCCAGCCTACGCCAGAGTCACAGCAACTGCAGATCCAAGCCATGTCTGCGACCTACACCACAGCTCACAGCAACGCCGGATCCTTAACCCACTGAGTGAGGCCAGAGATCCAACCTGCAACCTCATGGTCCCTAGTCAGATTTGTTTCTGCCGCACCACGACAGGAACTCCTGCTACCATATCTTAAATTCCCAGGAACCCCCTTGTGTTATTCTCATAAGTTTCATTATTTTGGTAGCACCTTTTCTATTGGAGGTTTCTTCTCCCTGCACAGTGTCTGTTTCCTCCAAGACATGGTTCCATGGCTGTTTTAGTTCCTTAGTTACCTGGTGACCCAGGAAGAGGAAGATCTAGGTCCTAGGATGGGGCTGGACAACTATTAGACCCTCTCGAAGCTGCTCTTGCTGGGCCATTCCATCACAGGAACGCCTGGTGGTATTTTTTCCTTGAGGGATATGCAGATTCCTCAGAAACAACTCTTTCAGTCTCCTGCTTGGAGGGTCAAGTCCTGACTGCCAGCCTCTGGAATCCAGTTGGGGGCCTTGGCATCTGCAATGGGTGTGCTCACTTAGCCCTCCTTTTCTCAGGGTTTGGTAAGCCCGTCCTTCATGATGCTGCGTGCCCCTCCATCCAGAGGCCCTTTATTTCACCCTAGATAATAAACCTCCAGCATTAGGCTGGGGAGGCTGCAGAAGTTTCCTGCCTGGACAGAGTCCTCAGGTAATCCTCATTCTTCCAGCTGCCTCATCCATCCCCACTTCTGGAGGCAGACTGTGCTACGGATAGCTAAACCTTCCAGGGTTCTGACGTGTAAACTGCACTGGTTCCTGATTTTTTTCCTCTGCAGGCATAGAATGTGCCTGCTTTGTGGTTTTCACACTTATGTTATTGTCTCCAGTCTCGTTCTTCTTACCTTTGGGGGTTAAAGCCTGTTTAAAAACTGTTATTTTATTGGCATTTCAAGTGAGAGCAAAAGTAGAGACATTTCTTTAACGTACTCTCTTTACACTCAAGTCACTCATTCATTTTCAGTCATCTGTCCTTTAGACTTTGGTTGACTCCTTGCTCTGCGGTAAGCTCTGTGCCAGGTTCCAGATGTGCAGTGATGAAAAAAGTCATATTCTCTGCCCACAAGGATGCCTACCCTTGTGGTAACAGATAAATAAAGAGTTACACAAACTTATTTGAAAGGGCACAGTTAATGGTGATGGTTGGGTGTCTCTGTGGAGGTCAAGTTGGCTGTCTTCCAAGAGACCCCAGAAGGTGACATTGCTTAGAGCATTTGCTAAGATCCCCTTGAAGGTTCGGTCACCTAATTTTTGAGCACAACCATCTCCCAAGAGCACTGCCTCAGGTCTAGATTCCTAATGCCTAGACGAGAATGCTATCTCATTAATTTACAGTGAGGGCTGTAACTCTGCAGGGAACTAGAATTCACATAAGGGCACGGTCAACACACCTCTCCCTACAGGCGGAGCCAGATGGGAGGCCAGCTCGTGATCGGGACATTGCTAGTGAACCTGGAATCCAGGAAAGGGCATGCATTGTAGATCGACTAGGTGATTATTGGTCTTGGCTATTGAACAAGAAGGCAGGTCATGTTCAATGGACTGGAATATTGGAGTCTGTTGAATGAGGCTTTTCTTTCCCTAGAAAGGGCCTGATTCACAGTGTACCTGGGCACGGTTTTTTCCTTCAAATATATCCGCTCACCCTTGGCATGAAGACCCCAAGAGGTTGGGTTTTTCTAGAAGGGTTTAGCCCTTCTCCTCCCTGTGCTCCACCGCCCCCCCCCCCCCCCCCCCCCCCCCCCCCCCCCCCCCCCCCCCCCCCCCCCCCCCCCCCCCCCCCGCCCCCAGCTGCTCAAATGCTCCCCAGACACCCTGGCAATGTAAAAACGTATAAGGTCAGGGGACATGGTCACTCACTAGATGGCAGGTTCTGGATAAGATGCCCTGAATTCATCTGACAGTGGACACCCCTACCAGGGCCCTGAAGAATCAACTAACTAGGTGGCAGTTGAGCTCTAGAGGTCACAGAAAAAGATACCTTGCTCCCTTTTGTAGTGATGGCAGAAAATATCCTTTGGGCTATTTTCCCAAAGAATTTGCTACCGCTTATCTCTAGAGAACTTGGCCATGACTCATTCCAGTGTCCTTTGGTAAAGGAAGAAATTAAGCCCAAAAACTGTTGGTGAGAGTGGCCCAGTAGGATCTTTCTCCTCCTCCGAAGATTTGCAGGCAAAGACTAGAGGGGTGGGGGGGGGGGCACTGGCGGTTTCTGCTTAGTGAACTGGGGAGGAGGCCTGAGGTCCGGGAGGGAGGGGGCGGGGACAGGAATGGCCCGTGTCTTTATCGCTTCTGCCCCAGGACAGCTGGTTAAGGAGGACAAGATTGTTAACTGGGCACAGAGTTGCAAGGCCAGGGTCATCACTCACCTCTTCTGCAGCTACTTTCCCTTGTTTAATGATCACATAAGGTCATGTTCACCAATGTGCTTTGCAAAGGACCAGACGGAAAAAGGGAGGCGACTGTGAGGGTTGTTTTATAAGCAATGCTGAGACCCTTTTCTTTTTCTTTTCCTTTTTTTTTTTTTTTGTCTTTTTAGGGCCAAACCTGTGGCATATGGAGGTTCCCAGACTAGGGGTCGAATCGGAGCTATAGCCACTGGCCTACACCTCAGCCACAGCCACGCCAGATCTGAGCCGCGTCTGCGACCTATACCACAGCTCACAGCAACACCGGGTCCTTAACCCGCTGAGCGAGGCCAGGGATCGAACCTTTGTCCTCGTGGATGGTAGTCGGGTTTGTTTCTGCTGAGCCATGACGGGAACTCCACCAAGACCCTTTTAAAGAGCGGAGTTCACTGTTGGGTTCCGTTGCAAGAAGTTAGGAATGGCTTTGGATCATAATTTCCCAGCTTAGGTCAGCCCTATCTGGGTTCTTTAATTGACAAAGAATCACAGCCACCCAATACGTCCATCCCACTGTCCCCACAACTCCTAGGGCCCCTGGAGACAACTGTCTCTACAGCAGTGTCACTGTGTGGGGAGCACAGTGTGGCCTCTGACGTGCAGTCATCAGTGGAGGGCTTAGAACTAAAACCAGGATTCCTAGCCTCCGGTTCTGTTTGATTTTAGTGCTGTGCATAATAATGAAACAGCAAGCGATGTTTATGTAGCACTTAGCAGGAACAGGGCACTTTCACACCACTCCGTGTGAGGCAAGTGTAATTTGTCCTTTTGCAAACGAGGAAGCTGAGACCCAGAAAGGTTATGCAATTACCCTAATGAAACTCTGCCCTGAAGGACCACAGGCAGACCTCAAACCCAGATTTTCTTGCTCCAAGTTCAGTGTTTTTCCTACTCCCCAAATTCCCTGAGGCTGTCACCCTGAACTTGAGGACCTTATTTTATTTATTTATTTATTTATTTATTTTTGAGGCCCTTATTTTAAAGCACATTTTTTTCCCCCCAGACTGTGAAATCCTCACTGTGGGGTCTGAGAGACGGCAGGGACCCAGGCTGGAAGGCCAGTGAGAGCTGCTGTTTGGGATCTAAGCTCCTAATATTCTGCGAGGGCCCAGGCTTCAGGGTTTTTCTTACAGACACTTGGGTGTGTTAACAACTTTCCCGGGCCGTGTGTTGTGGGTGGGTCTTGGAACGAGGTGCAGGGCTGGTCATCGTGGCGGGAAATGACTGTCACATAGCTAATCTGCCTGCAAAGCCATCAACCTCAAGGTCATGGGACTGGCCCAGGGCACCTGTGCTTGGTCACTGCCGAAGCTGGCGATTTCCAGAGCCAGGGTTTGTGTGCCCATGTCGAGAAGCTGACCTTGCAAATACTTGCGCCTTGGCGGGAGTGCCTGCCAGCTACCTGCTCGAGGGACACCTGCTCCCCCTGGGCATTCAGGGGGCACAGGGTGACCTGCTGGGATCGTGGGAACTTATTAGTCTTGACTTTGATTTTATGGGGACGCGTGAGAGCAACTGAGACTCTGGAACAAAGTGTCCGAGACACTGAACTGAAACCCTAGAAAGAGGCCGGTGTTGCTACCACATAGAACCAGGAGGAGGCGCTGCCGGGCCCCTTCCCTGGAGCCTTCCAAACCATCCCCTGGTCCCACACCCACCCACCCTCATCCACACCCCACACCTGCTCCCCAAACAGACGAGTATGAAGGGCAGGCATCCGCCACCCTGCCCTTCTCTGATCTGCTGTCCTGGCTGTACCGGCACGCTCTGCGGGCTTGCAGTAGGTCTGGGCACGGCTGAGGGAGTGGTGGCCGGCCCTCCGAGAGTCTCCTGGCCTCCGCAGGGATTGCAGCTCTAAGACAAGTGCGTCGGCCAGACTAGTAACCAGGAGCCACCCTTGGTTTTCAGAGTGGAGGTGCGGCTATGGGGCCATGTGTGTGGTGGGTGTGTCCTTAGCTCAGGCTCCCCCGGATGTGTGTCTGGGTCCTAAAAAAGTCCTGGCAACTTTCCAGCAAGCCCACCCTACCCCCCAAAATGCCTCCACTGGCCACTGTGCCAGCAGCCTGGGCGGCAGCGGGGAGGGCACTCAGCTGTTTTCATTCCTTCGTCTTCTGGACCAGGTATCAAGCGTTGGAGCAAAAGGACCTCCAGAGTGGGAGGAGCCCGTTTCCTAGGAACCTCAGATCAGCGAGAGGGAAAGCCGTGCTGAGGCATAAAAGCGACAGTAAAGTACCAAGCAGGGACGGCACCAGTTAGGGGAGAGACACTTGGCTGCTGACGGGGGTCTGGGATTCCTCGCGGGGCTGCCCAGCGAGAGAGCTCTGTCTTCCCTCCGCTTGCTCACTGGGGACAGAGCTGTGAGCATGGAGGCTGAGTCTTCAGAATGCAAAGCAGGGTTTCCTGAAAATCTCGGGCCTCCGGGGCTGTCTTCCAGCTCTGTCTGTGTTCACCACTCTAGCCCATCAGACAGCATTTCCGTCCTAAGGCAGCCGAGATATCCTTTCCGCGTCGATGACTCAGGTCACATCAGTGGAAGGGGTGGGGGTGGCCTGGGACCCCAGAAGTCTCTTCCCTTCTGCGCAGAGGGGAGACAGCTTGTAGGATGGTGGCCGGAAAAGGAAGATTCCAGCTCTGTGTCGGAATGCCATGTCCCTGTGCTTGTTTTGCAAAGAGCGTGAGCGGAGGAAGGACTGATGGTCTCCCACTCAGTACACAGATTTTCCCACAATCCCTTTCTGTCTCCATTTTAGGGCTTCACCTCCATCTTCGGCCACATTTGAAGAACCCCAAACCACGCTCCTCCTGGTTTTCTCAGATTCCAGGCCTAGGGAAATCCCTTCCCGATAAGGAATTTCAACCAGTTTTCTTGCCTTCCACCCCCACACTAGGGCGCTGCCTCCAGAGGTGCTGGGCTCTGAGAGCTCAGCCTCACGCCCCCCCACCCCCCGACCCCCAAGCTGACTCCCCCTCTGGGGGCTCCCCGCTCAGCCTTTGCTGTTCTGCCCTGTTCCTATTTTCCAGCTTCTTGAATTCTGTGCAAATCTCCTGACCGCTGCAATCGGGTCCCTGTTCCCTTTGTGGATATTTTCTTTTAAAATTCCTTTGCTCCCATCCTTGTTGAGTTCAAGAGGGAGCAAAAAATAAGCATTTGCTTAATCTGTCTAAAAATTCTTTTAAAATTCCTTTTTTTTTTTGGTGTTTTTTGTCTTTTTAGGGCCACACCCGCGGCATATGGATGTTCCCAGGCTAGGAGTTCAGTCGGAGCTGCAGCTACCGGCCTATGCCAGAGCCACAGCAATGCGGGATCCAAGCTTCATCTGCGACATACACCACGGGTCACAGCAAGGCCAGATCCTTAACCCACTGAGCGAGGCCAGGGATCGAGCCCATATCCTCAGGATGCTAGTCGGGTTCCTTAACCACTGAGCCACAACGGGAACTCCTAAATTTTCTTTCTTGATTCCCAAAATGAAGAGTTTGGTGCTTTGCAAAGAGTACATGCTCTCCCCAGAATGTGCAGTTAGAAATGCTCTTTAGCTAACTAGCGCAGAGCTGGGACGATGGCTCGAACCTCTGGTCCCTCCCACTGGGACACTGTATCCACCTCAGAGCTGATCATCTCCATGAGGCAGTGGCTGGAGGGGCCCGCCCATCACAGACAGGTGTGAACTGGATCCCTTCCTGGTCACATACTCAATGTGTCCCCAGAGAGGAGCGCCTTTACCTCTCTATTTGTGTGTTGATGAAAAGGACACCTTTCCCAAGGGCTGTTAGGCTGCTGACATGCCGTAGCCCAGGCGGGAAGCCCACCCCACAGTGGGTCCCCCTTGTTCTGCTCAGACCAGGAAGAACCTGCTCGGGCAGCGATGCTGTCACTTGCTGCTCTCACCTCCTTGTCCATCACGTACATGCTCCTGGTTCCACTTTGCAGGTCCTGCCTGCTTGCCCTGCCGTCCGCTCTGCAGCTGGTCCAGGGTCCCCGCCTTGCAGGACTTGTGTGCCGTCCCTTATTGTGTGAAGAGACTGCCTCATTGTCCCCATCCAGACAGGCTCCTCTAAGGGCTTACTGTTTATCCAAATTGCTCCTGTTGGAATATTAGTCATGATGGAATAATATCTCCGACATGTTCCAGATTTCTTTAAAGGAGAAGAGAATCGGCCCATCCATTCTGGTCCTCCAGCTCGGATGCCAAGGGGCTCCGGGCTGTGTTTGAGGAGTAGCTGCCCATCACCACCGGACGGGTCAGCAGAGCAGGCGGGGGATAGAGTCGTCGGAAAAGGTAGAGAGAGGGGCAGGGGCAGAATTTCTCCATGCAGACCACGGGTAGGAGGAGAGACTGAGAAAATGAATCGCGCTAGTTTGATGGAAGCTGCAGCGTTCCATCAGATCAGCTGCTTTCACTGGCACCTTATAACCAAGATTCCTGGCCCTGGGAGAAGTAGCAGCCCTGCCCTCTCTGTTACTTAGCAACAGCCTCTTTCTCATTCCCATCTGGTCCTCGGGGGCTGTTCTGAATGAGGGGTAAGGGCTGGGGGTTCTGAGGTAAGGCAGCTACCTGGTCTCCATAGCAATGAGATGTCTGGCTCCATCCTGTGGAGGGATCTGGCTTGCAAATGAATGAGGCACTTAAGAAAACGTTTATAAGAAGATCCTGGAGTTTCCGCTGTGGCTCAGCGGGTTAAGAACCCGACTAGTATCCATGAGGATATGGGTTTGATCCCTGGCCTCGATCAGTGGGTTAAAGATCTGGGATTGCTGCAAGCTGTGGCATAGGTCACAGTCGCGGCTCGGATCTGGCCTTGCCGTGGCTGTGGCGTAGGCCGGCAACTGCATCTCCAATTCAGCCCCTAGCCTGGGAACTTCCATATGCAGCAAGTAGGGCCCTTAAAAAAAAAAGAAAAGAAAGAAAAAAGGAAAGTGCTATTATCATACGAAGTGGAACCAGTCAGACAATTAGACAGCAACACCCAATGCTACCGCTTACGTGTGGAAACTAAAGAGACACAATGAACTTCTTTGAAGAATAGACAATGACTCACAGATTTTGGAAAACCTTGGTTTTTCAAATAAGACAATCTGGGGGGTGGGGGGATGCACTGTGGGTTTGGGACACAAAATCTATCGTATTGACTTATGATCTTTGTACACCTATAACTGAAATAAAATTCATTGTTAATATAAAAAAAAGAAAAAGGAAAGTGCTTATAACAGGGTCCTACAGTATAGCACAGGGAACTATATTCAATATTCAGAGATAAACCATAATGGAAAGAATATGAAACAGAGTGTATATATGTGTCTAATTGAATCACTGTGCTGTGCAACAGAAATCGATATAACATTGGAAATCAACTATACCTCCATTAAAAAGAAAAAGAAAACGCTTATTTTCCACATTTGGGGTTTGTTCTGTACCGACTCTGAGAATCAGGGTTTACCTTTCAGAGGTGCGTGTTTGCACATGTTTGCGGTCCCGTTGTCCGGAGGGCGACTGGGAGGATGAGAGGCGCACTGGAGACTCGCACTGGCCCGGAGGCTCGCGGCGGCTGCTTGGGCCCCTGCTCTGAACCTGGAGGGGAGAGCCCTCTTCCAGAACCGTCCTCTGGGAACCCCGGTCCCCCGACAGCTCCCGTCCTATCTGCACAGCCTCAGAGTGAGGGAGAGCCGGAGGGGAGGTGGAAGCGTCCTAGGAATGGAAGGTTCCAGGGGCCGCAGGGGCGTTTTCCAGCCGCAGTCACTCTGGAGGAGCCCCCGCTCCCCAGCGCTGGGAGTGCTCTGTGCTCAGCCTTTTAGGAGCGGAGCTGCCTGGGGCTCTGGACGCCCTCTCCCTGCACGGGGTTCTGCTGGCTGCACCCCTGTGTCCCCACGCCCGGACTTGGGGTGACGTGCTGCTCAGGGGTGGGGAGGGGGACCCTGGGGTTGCGAGGTTATTCCCCCGGATGGGGGTGCCTGAGACGGCAGGTGGTTTCCCTCACACAGTGGGGGAGGGAGGAAGGAGGTGCTTTTGGAGGGAGGGGCGGACCTAGGGAGAGGGGTTGGGGACCGGTGGGCTCACGGGGACCTTCTGTGAAGAGGAAAAGTCACGTTTAGCACGAGCTATGGAACGAACGCTCCTCTTGTTATCTTTCCCCGTGGTCCCCTGCTCCCTGGAACAGGTCTCTTACCATCAAACTTCACATGGGAAGGGCCCCCATAACCTTTTTGCTTACACCTACTCTAGTCTTTCTCCTTTAGAATAAAACAGGTTATACTTATACCTGCCTGAAAACACCATTTCCTTTCCTCATGTAATTATGTATTGGCTTCTGTTTTATCGCCTCTACGCTAAACACAGTGTAGAAATTCTCCGGTGTCAGAACCCCTGGCATGTGGCCTCCAAACTCCAGCGCAGCTGCCAGAGCGTCTCCTGTCCTTTGAGTCACTTAGCCTCGGTGAAATCTGGTCTGTCACATCTTCTGGCAGGTGCTGAGCCGAGCAGGGGCCGGAGGCGGAGGCCATGCCCTTTTTCACCCGGTGCTGCTCCCCCAGCCCAGAGCCACAGTTTACTAAGGACACTGTTTTCTGATGCTCCAGTGGCGGCCAGCAGGGCAGGGAGTGAGGGTCCTCGGAGGAAGGCCACGGGCACTGGCAGGGACTCTGACTCGAGGACAGCTCAGGACGGGAAGTATGAGCTGGAGGGAGGTGGCCCTCGAGGGGGGGGTGGGAAGGAGGAGAGAAAGCTGATCCTGGGGTGTGTGGACTTTCTGGAGCGTTCCCTCACAGCCAAGTGCGTGCCAAGTGCATCACATCCTTGGCCTCCCTCCCCACACAGACCTTGAGGCCGAGAGGCCAGGACCCCCCACCTCCGTGAGATGGGACAAAGCCTCCCTCCCAGTCGGCTCCCCTCTGAAGCCTCAGCCACCAAGTTTCACAGCAAACTGGGACCGGTGTGGCAGATAATGACCAAGGGAAGGTCAGGTCAGCCCGACCTGAGGCCACTGCAGGAGCCACTGAGCAGGAGAGGCTCTGGAAGGGCCCCTGGGGGGCTCCACACCCCCTTCTGGGAGCCCCTACCCCGAGCGCATGCATTCGGCCGGGCTGCTCTCAGCGCGAGCATGCTGGTTCCAAGTCACGGCTCCGTAAGCAATCCTCCGTAATTAGCCCAGGCGGCTCAACACCTCTGGGGTGTCCGGCCCACGTAAGGGCCACGCCTCCCCTTGTTGGAGCCGGTTCTAAGTAAACTGTGTTCTTTGAGAGCCGTTGCATACACATGGGCTGGCAGCCGGTCTGAGCTGTCCCACGGGCTCATAAAAAGTAACAGGGCTCCAGGCCCTCTCACCTGGCCATCCGGACTCTGGGACCAAAGGTGCAAGGCCCTTCAAGGACCCGGCGGTTTTCTTGGGGACCAAGAAGCTGAGCGTTCATCTCTGCATTCGAGCTGGCGATCCACGAGGTAAGGGGAGAAAGGCCACCTTGGCCCTTTGGGGGAAAAGGAGCTGATTTTGGTGGAAATTTAGCTTTCTTTTCCCCACCTCACATCTAGACAGACTGTCTACCTCTCTTGGGGGCTGAAAGTCTGGTTTTCAGCTCACTTGAGGCTGAGGGTGAGGTTTGCATGTGGATTACGAGCCACGAACTTCATCCGGGCCCCTCTCAGCCATTCCACGGCCCCGAGCATCACACCTGCCTCCAGAGCCTTCTCTGCCAGGCGACGGAGATGCGTGTGGGCTTTTGCCCCTGATGGCATTGAGTTGCACGACGGCAGACCTCTCTCAGCCTCCGCCGTCCTTCAGGGGGAGGGTAAGGGATGCTAGTGTAGAAAAGTGTAGCCTTCTCTACATCAGCAAAGGCTGAAGGCTTTTGGTCCACCCGCACCAAAGTGCCTTTCCTTCGTTTGATGAAATGTTGCATGATTCTTTTTTTTTTAACTTAATGGATTTTATTTCAGTTATAGGTGTACATAAATCATCACAAGTCAATTTGATAGATTTTGTGTCCCAAACCCACAGTGCATCCCCCCACCCCCCAGATTGTCTTATTTGAAAAACCAAGGTTTTCCAAAGTCTCTGAGTTATTGTCTGTTCTGCAAAGTTCATTGTGTCTTTTTAGTTTCCATATGTAAGTGGTAGCATTGGGTGTTGCTGTCTAATTGTCTGACTGGTTTCACCTCGCATGATAATTTCTAGGTCCATCCATGTTGCTATAAATGTTGGTAATTCATTCCTTTTAACGGCTGAGTTATATTCCATTGTGTATATGTACCATATCTTCCCTATCCACTCCTCTGTCGATGGGCATTTAGGTTGTTTCCATGACCTGGCTATTGCATAGAGTGCTGCAACGAACACTGGAGTACATGTGTCTTTTCGAGTCATGGTTCCCTCTGGATAGATGCCCAGGTGTGGGAGAAATGTTGCATGATTCTAAGCGAATGTGTCTGGACGCCTTGACATTTGTTCAGCTCTGCAGATACGGCAGAGACAGATGCTCTGTGAGTGGCGTCTGTCCCCCGTGTTCCGTTTTACACGAACAGGTCTGGAGCCCTCTTCTCCAAACATCCATGTCTTAGACAGACTGTGCATAGTTGCTCAAAAGATGTTTGTCTTCCGCAGTTGGCAAGCTTTAAGGGGAAATGTGTTTGCTTTCTCGTCGGCTGGGCATGCCAAAGGAAGCCAAGCCTAGTGATGGTAAGAGTGCTGTTTTCAACAAGGACTTCCCCAGCCTGCTGGCAGGTGCGCTTCAGTCACGGGCGTGGCTCGCATTATCTTACTCTGCACTGTTTTGTGAAAATGTCTCCCTACTAATTTAGCTTCAGTTTTCCAAAACGCGGTGGGCTGGGGTGCCTGGCAAGGTGTGAACAATTGGAAAAGATTTTTTTCTTTGTATATGTAAGGCATGAAGACGGTTTTTCCCCTGGGTTAAGAAACACACCGAGTCAGCTTGGGTGCAAGGCTGAGCTTGTGGAGATGCACAGGGAGGAATTATGGTGCTTGGAGCTTTGATGCTGCTGGTGGCTTTGGACTTTCTCTGATTTTTTTTTTTTTTTTTCGTGTATGTAAAATGCTGTAATTGCCAAGAAGTGCTCTGCAGAGCTGAGACCCAGGACTTCTCATGCATGTCTTTTTTCCTTTTCCCAGCAATTCATTTTTTTTTTTTTCTGTGCTGGGTTACAAATCTACCCTGGACCTTTTCACAGCTCAGTGATTTTCCAAGGATTCAGCCTTGGTCACATGCTTTGCCTCTTACCTGCCCGTAGCTTCCGTGGAGTGAATGCTTCCTAATTCCTTCTCTTAGAGTTCTCACTGGGATTGCTTACGTGGTCTGAGTTTGACCCAAGTTTCTCTCCTCTTACTTCTAGCATTTAAGATGCTAATCACGACTACTGTCTTTTTCTGTTTGTGATTGCCCTTCTCATTAATATTATTACTAGACATAGAGGTTTTTTTCCTCTTTGCCTTTCAACAATCTTATAATGAGCACCTGCTATGTTCTGGGAACTCTGAATAGCCAGAATAGCCGCTGTTCTCTCGGCAGTGACAGCTGGGGGCGTGGGTACATGCAGGTAGGCTGTTGGACTCAAGCGGGAGGGACGCCGCAGTGTAGTCACGATGTAACAATTGCCTGCGCAGGAGGGACTTCCCACTTTGCCTGTGGTTGGCCTCGCCGTGGAAGCATGAATCTAAACTCCCCGGGTGGGCAGCATGGGTCTGATGGGGCAGGAGGAAGGACATTCCAAAACAAGGAAACAGCATTTACAAACACACGGAGATACGAGAGAGCATGGCATTTACAGGGAATATCCAAATGGTGTGGCTGGTGTGGGTGGATGGAGAGTGGAGAGGAAAGACAAGAGAAGCTGTAGGGAGTTCCCGTCATGACTCAGGAGTTAATGAATCCGACTAGGAACCGTGAGGTTGTGGATTCGATCCCTGGCCTTGCTCAGTGGGTTAAGGATCCGGCGTTGCCGTGAGCTGTGGTGAAGTTTGCAGACGCGGCTCGGATCCCGCGTTGCTGTGGCTGTGGCGAAGGCCGGCAGCTACAGCTCCTGTTAGACCCCTAGCCTGGGAACCTCCATATGCCATGGGTGCGGCCCTAGATAAGGCAAAAAGACAAAAAAAAAAAAAAAAAAGAGAGAGAGAGAGAGAGAGAGAAGCTGTAGGGCGAGTGTGCAGGATGCGGACCTTGTGTGTGACGCCCAGGAGCGTGGCAGGATCACGCAGGTCGTGCAAAGCCAGGTGAGGTCATAGTTACTATTTAGCAAGGCTGCTTTGTCTGCAAGGTGCAAGGTGACTTGGGCAGGGGTGAGATCATTGCCAGGAAACCAGTTAAGAAATTACTAAAAGGCAGAGCCCACAAGATCTAGGCAGACTGGCTGCAAGGACCAAGTGTAGACCTGACACTGGAACCTGAAACGTGACTAGTCTCATTTTGGAAATTTCTGCAAAGTCCCAATGATGGGCAAAGTTAGAGTGGAAAAGAGTGTTTTCTTCACACTTACCCTCATGCACCCACTGTGGCCTCCTGGGGCACAGAGCTGAGTTGATGGTCCCCGCTGTTATGGGGAGTTGGGGACAGTGTTGGGCAGGGGACTGGCTTTATAGAGGCCTCCTTCTCAGAAATAAAGCCTCTGCTCATTTGCTTCCCTGCACCGCTGGAAGGCGGGGGCGGGCAGCATCTTCAGCCAGGCGAGCCCCAGGCTCCTCTCGTTTCCCCCTGGAGGATCCAGGCCCTGGATGAGGCGTGGGCCTGGGTCTCAGCTGAGCCCCTCTATTGCCCCTTAGGAGGCAGGGCAGAAACTCTGTCCCTCCCTCCCGTGGAGGCTTTAAGCTGAGACAGTATCAGAAACGATCATAGCACTGCTGAGCGTTAGAGGCCTTGCAAGGTGACCATTCCTGCAAGTGCGATTATCGGCCCCAGTGTTTTCCCTGCTGACCCCGAGTCAGGTACTGAGCTGAGTGCTCCCTGTGCATTCTTCCTATGAGTAGGTGCTATTCGCAGCCCCGTTTTTGCAGGAAGGCAGAGATGACGGACACGACAAGAGTGTCTCCTGAATTACTTCCAATAGGCCACATGGAATAGGACGATATTTATAAGACCCTTCTGCCTGGGTCAGTGGAGGGGCTGTCACCTCGGGCCCTGTGACTCTCTCCAGGCCCTCTCTGGCCTCAAGGGCGAGGGGGTCAGTGTTTGGGTCCATGTGACACCTGTCAAGTCACATGGTCTGAGAAACTCCAGGCCACGTCCCACAGGCAGTGACTGGCCGAACCGGGATTCAGACGTCTGACCACAGGGTCCAACTACACGCCCCCTCCTCCACTTGGCAGGTGAGTGATGGCCTCGGAACAGAAAGTGAGATCTCCTAGTTCAGAATATCTGGAAAAAGCAGCCCCTTGGGGCTTAAGTCCAGAAAGACTAGCCACCTTCAGGGGCTGCTAGAATTTTTCTCCCTGGAGCTGAAGTAACTCCTGGGGTCCGGAGAGGGACTCAGTGTGACTCCAGCTTAGTTTGTGTTGGGCCCTAGAGAAGAATATGCCAGAATAGGCATTGTGAGTGCTGCAATTTCAAGTCACAACTGAATGAATTTATTGGCACAGAAATCAAAGCTTATCCAACAATTAGTTGAGGGCAGTTGAATATGATCATTAAAAAGCCTCTGCTTGTCCATCACCTTCCCCACATCAGGTCGGTGTTTTCGAGGTGGAGGTGGTGGTCGGCCTGATGAGGGGGCTGAGGGACAGCCAAGAGGACTGCCTACCTTCATCTCAAGGCCACTAAGATCCTTGCGATTTTTATGGGTTGAGAAAAGAAAGCACGGGTCGGCGGGGACTTAGGCAAAAGCCAAGAGCAGAGAAAAAGACCCAGAACTTCCAGGTCTGTCCCGCCCCCTGGGCCGTTCATGAGTCACGAGTAATATTGACTCTGCTGTGGACAGCAAGTGGGCTCGGCTTGATTATGCGGCTCCCGAGCTTCACGAGCGGGCAGGGCTGTGCGTGCCAACTAGAAGACTGAAACAGAATGAAAACAAGTATTTTCAAAAGAAAAAGATAAAAGGAGGATGAAGGAAAAATTCATGTGGCAGCATACAGGATGTAGACCTAGAAAAGTCAACAACAAACAAATAATAACTGGGAATTCCCGTTGTGGTGCAGAAACGAACCCAACCAGTATCCATGAGGATGTGGGTTCAATCCCTGGCCTCTCTCAGTGGGTTACAGATCTGGTGTTGCTGTGAGCTGTGGTGTAGGTTGCAGACATGGTTAGGATCCCGCGTGGCTGTGGCTGTGGTGTCGGCTGGCAGCTGCAGCTCTGATTTGACCCCTAGCCTGGGAACTTCCATAGGCCGCAGGTGTGGCCCTAAAAAGACAAAAATAAATAAATAAGTAAGTAAATAAATAAATAACCATTCTAAGGAGTTCCCATGGTGGCTCAGCAGATTAAGAACCAGACTAGTATCCATGAGGATTCAGGTTTGATCCCACGCCTCACTCTGTGGGTTATGGAGCCAGTGTTGCCGAAAGCTGCAGTGTAGGTTGAAGATGCGGCTGGGATCTGGTGTGGCTGTGGCTGTGGTGTAAGCCGGCAGCTGCAGCTCCAATTGGACCCCTAGTCTGGGAACCTCCATAAGCCTCAGGGGCAACCTTAAAAAAAAAAAAAATTGCTCTAAGGGCTCATGTGTTCCAACTCGCCAGTCTAAGGGAAGAAAAAACTAAGGCCTAGAAGGGGAAAGACTTGCTTGAGCTCCCAGGAAAAACAGGAACCTGCATTCACCAAACATCACTTTGGACCCGTGACTTCCTGGCTTGGAGAAGCCTGTTGCTTTTTTCCTAAATCGGTTCCCAGTGTGCAGTCGCCCTGGTGGGCACGTGTCTGCCCAGGCTCTGCGCTGCAGGTGTCCAGTCTTGTAAACCTTGCTAGAGGCAGGTCCCTCACTCATGCTTTAAGAAAAGGTTCTTTCTGAATACTCTGAAATGCAAGCCAGAAATTTCCATTTGTTCAGAATTTTCCAGTGTCCATCCGTGGCCCTCCCTCTCTTCTGATGGCACAGACACCAGCGTATCCTGGCTCGGGTTCAGGAATTGCGTTTAACCAGAGGGTAGCCATGTGCGGAAATATCCCCAAGGCGGCAGATCTAAATATGCAACACAACACTTTGAAGGCAGCGCGTTAACACTCTGCTCTTTGCAGCCAGAGCGACCCCAGCTCTCTCAGGTGACCGCCTTCAGGGAGGACTTGTGCTTCGCTGCCCCTGATTAAATTCTCAGGAGCTTTCTGGCTCTTTCCAGATCGGCCATTTGTCCTTGAGGAGCTCGTTGGGGCTGGAAACTATGAATAACTGCTGTCAGATTCACACAGGAAAAGTCTCCCTGCCATGAGGCTTTCTGGAGCCCAAGTCAATGACGAGATGTTGAGAGCGATAAGAGTAATCCCAGTCCTGGGCTGGGAGGCACTGGACCGTGCTGGGGGATCAGGGTACTCAGAGGCTGAGGGGGCTGGAGCATGGGGGAGAGAGTTTGAATTCAGAGATAAGTCACAGGAGTGCTCAGAGGACCCCCTGGGGGAGTTCCCATCGTGGCTCCGTGATAACAAACACAACCAGTATCCATGAAGACACTGGTTCGATCCCCGGCCTCGGTCAGTGGGTTAAGGATCTGGTGTTGTTGCGAGCTGTGGTGTAGGTCACAGACAAGGCTGGGACCCTGCGTTGCTGTGGCCGTGGCTGTGGCATAGGCCGGCAGCTGCAGCTCCATTTCTACCCCTGGACTGGGAGCCTCCAGATGCCACGGATTTGGCCTTAAAAAAGAGAGAGAGAGAGAGAGAGAGAGAGAGAGAGAGAAGACCCCTGGGGAAGCCCCCTGCTGTGCTGGGCTTTGTCAAAGTGTGAGGACCCAGCCCCTACTTGGCAGAAGTTTCTGGCTCCGTGTGAGAACAGGGAGGAGAGAACGGGAGAGGCGTGGCCGGGGCACGATCTCACTCACAGCCAGTCTTTTCCCAGCGCGGCCCTGTCGGGGTGGGGGTTCGAGGACAGAAGGCGTGCACGCCTCGCATCTGCTCCACCCCCTGGATGAAGAGGAGAGGGCGGCTCCGCCTGTGCTTGCCCAGACCATTCCGAGCATCCTCTTAGAGGCCGGGGCCTGGACCGCTGTGAGTGAGAGCAGTTTTCCTCTCCCCGGTGCAGAGGCTCGCCATCGCCAAGACAAGGAGGGGAGGGAGTCCTCTGGGCACAGAGGCCAGCCGAGAAATGGAGAGAAATGATTTTATTCGCCCTTTTGTCAATCCATGCTTTCCCTTGGCCTGTGGTGCTGTTTGCGGTTAGGGATTTCTGCAGGCAAAGGTGCTTCACTTTTGTTCGGAGAGACCCTCCTGGACTCCCTGACATAGGGACTGCCTGAGTTCTTTCAGCTGCTTCTTCCTGAGTCACACCTACACTTAAAAATTTATCAGTTTCTACATTTATTCCCTCCACGCCAGGAAGCCCACGGAGTGTCAGACACTTATTTGAGGCAGACGGTTACTGCTTCTCTTCTAAATGGTCAGTACAGGTCCCATTCTTCACTGGAAACCTGCTAGGAGTATCATCCTTTCCATCGGGAAGTCCTTCCTTATGTCTAACTCAACTCCCTGTTGCTACAATTCCAACCCACTTTCATACAGTTTGTCCTTCACCCACCTGAACTCTCCCAAACACCATGGCATTTAATTTGCATGATGGCCCTGGGAGGCAGAGACCTTGTTATCGTCCTTTGACAAACAGGAAGACTGTGGCTTGACTTGTGGCCATCCTGGCAGGCCTTCTTCCAGAACTCTCCAGGTTTCCTAAGCCTGCCTGAAATGCTAACCCACTCCCACTATCCACCCCCCAGCACTACCCTGGGCAGGAGGCGGCAGATGAGGCTTGTGAGGAAACTGAGTTCGGAGTTCAGCTTGTCCCCGGCCTGGGGGTGTACCTGCCCTCTCTGCCTCCATCGTCTTCGGCTCCAGTGTCCTTCCACTCACTGCTGCTTGTCAAGGTCACCTCCAAGTTGCCTGGCTTTCTTAGCCCTTATCACTATCTATAATTACCCTGTTTACTTGGTTCCATTCTGTTATCTGTCCTGCTCTCTCCACCTCCCCAAGAACCAGCCTCGTTCGTGCTCTGCCCTCTGCTCCCAGCACGGAGCCAGGCATGTGATAGACTTCCAGGAAATACGTTTTGATAGAAGGAAAGCCAGGAAGGAACGAGCAAAGAAAGAGCAAGCAAGGAAGGAAAGAAAGAGGGAAGCCGAAAGAAGCCCTGCCTTTCCCCAAGGCCGTCCTGTCTTTCCTCCCCGCCTTGGGCCAGAACTGACCCTGTCTTTACGGGGCTTGAGGAAGAAGGTGAGGGGGGATGAATTAGGAGTATGGGATTAACAGATACATACTACCATATATGAGGTAGATGAAAAGGAGGATTTATTGCAAACACAGGGAACTATACTCAGTATCTTGTAATAGCCTCTAATGGAAAAGAATTGAAGAACATATATATATAAAACCTATGTGTATAGGAAATATATATATCTGAATCACTTTGTTGTACATCTGAAACTAACACAGTTTTTTGTTTTGTTTTGTTTTGTTTTTGTTTTTTGGTTTTTGTTTTTGTTTTAGGGCTGCACCAGCAGCATATGGAAGTTCCCAGGCTAGGGGTCCAATAGGAGCTACAGCTGCCGGCCTACGCCACAGCCCCAGCAATGCGGGATCCGAGCCTCATCTGTGACCTACACCATAGCTCACGGCCACGCCGGATCCTTTACTCACTGAGCGAGGCCAGGGATTGAACCCTCATCCTCATGAATAATAGTCAGGTTCGTAACCCACTGAGCCACAAGGGAAACTCCTTGACACTAACACAGTACTGTGAATCAATTGTACATCTATTAAAACAAATACACATGGCAGTGGGTAGTGGCTTCTTTAGCTGCCCTTCTCCTGTATCCTTTACTTCACGGCTCACCACTGTGCTGCTTACCTCCTAGGAGCAGGGTCTTCCTCTGGGGACTCCTGCTCGGTCATAGCGTACACTTGAGTGTCGCCTCCTTTCCCAGCTGCTCTTGCTGGCCAGGGCTCCCGGCTGTCCCCTCCATCGTAGCCTTGTGGGCCTTGTACTCTGTTGAATCAATCTCATCCACATTTTCTCCAGAGTCTCTGAGGTTTGCACGTGGTTCGGCCACTTTTGCCCTGTAAAAAACTTTAAAAATCCCTGACCGAGTAAAGGAATGCAGAAAACGGGTAGTTTTTCAATCGTGGAAACAAAGGCCCAGAAACACCTCCATTTCTCAATAGCTTCCAGGCACAATACTGAGCTCGAAACACTTGCAGTAGATGAGCCACTGCACGTTGTAGAAAAAAGTAAGCTTAACTTTAAAAGATGAGCGGGAAATGCCCACAAATGCATGCAGTGTTGATGTGCACATCTGGCCTCTCTGCGGCCTCTCAGCCTCGGTGTTGATGAATTCACCACAGCGGCTTTCCCATCGCTGATGCTTATTTGGTCATTAGTTGGGCAAACAAGTAAAAACTGTGTTTAGTTGCACCTTGGGGGTAAATGGCTCTTTTCTCTCCCTCTCTCTCTCCTTCTCTCTTGGAGAGAAGGCCCAATGCGTGGTGGTGGATTTAAAGCTGTGGACGCGTTCCTGCACCTGTGCATCTCCAGCCAGGCAAGGACATGGACTTTCACTCTTTCAAGAGCAACTGGCAGGAAGTTCCCATTGTGCCTCAGTGGTAACGAGCCCGACCAGTATCCGTGAGGATGCGGGTTCGATCCCTGGCCTCGTTCAGTGGGTTAAGGATCCGACATTGCCGTGAGCTGTGGTGTAGTTCCAGACTCGCCTTGGATCTGGCATTCCTCTGGCTGTGGTGTAGGCGGGCAGCTAGAGCTCTGATTCGACCCTTAGTCTGGGAACTTCTGTATGCCGCAGGTGTGGCCTTAAAAAGAAAAAAAAAAGAACAATTGGCAGAGTTTTCCGGGTGAGCTGAGAATTCCAAGGAGCACAGGACAGGCTGCTTTTTTGAAGTGTATCTTCCACCCAAGGGGAGCTAGCAAGACGTGAACACAAAATAAATAGATAGATAACCAAGAAGACAGCCGGTAGTGATAGAGCTGGGAAGAAGCAAGAACAGCGTGGAGCGGTGGCACAAGAGCTTCCTGGGACTCGTTGCTGAAAGGCCCTCGGAGGAGGTGACCATGGCATTGAGTCCCAAGTGACAAGAAGGAGCGGAGGCAGCCCTGAAGGAGGGAACGGCAGGATTGAAGGGCAGGGGTGACGCAGCATGTGTTCTGAATAGCACCGGGGGTGGATGACACAGTGACAAGAGGGCCATGTGGGGAGTGTGGTGGCCCGGGTCATACAGGACCTTAGGCCTTTAGGGTGAGGGGAAGCTGAGAGAGGCCTCCGCAAGGCAGCCACTGGGGCTGATTTACACAGTTAATAGCTGCCTCGGACGCGGGGGAGTGTGTCAGGGCGAGAAAGGAGAGATATGAGGGGGCAGGCCATTTCCGTAGCTAAAGCCATAGGTATGGAGGTTTGGGAGTTCCCGCTACGGCACATCAGGATTGGCGGCGTCTCTGTGTGACGGCAGGACGCAGGTTTGACCACAGGCCCCTGCACGGTGCGTTAAAGGATCTGGCGTTGCCATAGATTTGAGGTCACAGCTGCAGCTCAGATTTGATCCCTGGCCTGGGAACTCCATGTGTCTTGGGGTGGCCAAAAAAAAAAAAAAAAAAAAGGGAGAAAAGCATCATGGAGGCTTGGACCACAGTGGCACTTATGGAGAGGCAGCTGAGAGAGGCTCTGAATGTATTTGGAGGGAGAGCAGAGAAGACTTGGAGATGCTGGGTGTGGGGATGAGAGAAGAAAAGAATGGAGATTGAATCAAGTCTTCCTCAGTCGCGCCGTGGACAGCTCAGAGGAAGGCAGGCATTCAACACCGTAAATACACCATGAGCTGTATTTGGTGCTAAGAAAGAAAAGAAGAGGGTGCTAGGGACTTTTATTAGAGTAGAATTTTGGCCCAAGAGTCCAGGCGGGGAGGTACCCCCCCCCCCCAGCACCACCACGGTCCCAAGCCCTGGCTCCAGCTGCCCCTGGTTCTGGAAGACTAGTCATGCTAACTTCAGAGGAAATTCAATTGGTCTGGCACAATTGAATCTTTCTGGTCTAATCTAATCATTTATGAGCAATCTTTCTTTTTGATCTTCAGCACCCCCCTCCCCCGCTTTGTTATTTTTCCCTGGCAGCCAGATAAACAAAGTTTTCTTCCTCTGGCCTTCCTGTCATCAAAAGTGCTTCTTATAGGCCTCCTTAGAGCACCCCCGAGCCTGTTGCTTCTGTCCAGAGGTTCTGATGGGAGCGTCTTCTATTTATTTATTTACCTTTTTCGGGCAGCACCCATGGCATATGGAGGTTCTCAGGCTAGGGGTCAAATCGGAGCTGTAGCCGTCAGCCTAAACCACAGCCACAGCAACGCAGGATCTGAGGTGCATCTGTGACCTACACCACAGCTCCCAGCAATGCCGGGTCCTTCACCCACTGAAGGAGGCCAGGGATCGAACCCGCGTCCTCGTGGATGCTAGTCGGGTTCGTGAACCACTGAGCCATGAAGGGAACTCCTGGGAGAGCCTTCTTGAAGAGCCAGGAGGATAGGGTTAACAGCGATGGAAGAATATGTCCCCTGACCTGGCTTCTCCTCCAGGCAGGACCACATGGCCACCCGCATTTCCTCTGCATCCCATGTGGGCATTTCTGAGTCCGTCCTTGGGCCTGGCGGGAGAGCCAGCTGCCTGCTCAAACCCAGACCTGGGAATTCAAATTACTCCCCAAGTGCTAACTCAACCCCTGGCTGTCTCTTCATTAAGCCTCCTGCGCTGTGCCACGCTCGGAAGGAGGCTGACCTCATCGAGCTTTCCACGTGCTGGACCCACTGCTGGGTGTTCTTACACCGATTCGCATTTCTGCCACTCTTATCTCCATTTTCACGGAGAACACACAGGTCCGAAGAAGAAAAGTCATTTATCCCGTTGACAAGTGGAAGGAGCGGGGTTGAAACCAAGTCCACCCACCTTGCAGCCTGCCCTTCATCACCTCCGTGACACCTGTCGAACCCCCATCTTTGCTTTGCCAACCCCACCCACTGGCCTTCTGCAGCGGAGTTCTCTGTCTTAGCACTGCCCACAGCTTGGGGCGCTCCCTCCCTTCAGGGGCTGGACGGCCAGCATTTAGGACGGGGCTGAGCCCAGCTGTCCATCTCTTCGCAGTTCCTAGTGGACCCCGTTCCATCTTCTCCTCTCCATCCGGCCCGGGACAGTGCAGGGGAGCCCGAGCAAGGGGGACTGTGCGGCAACCAAATGATGTTGCCAAAAACGCATGGCTGCAAATGGGTACAGTTATTGGGAGTGTGGATGGATAAGAAAAGTGAACCAGAAAAGAACGGCTTTGGCTCTACAATTTAGTCTGGGCAGAGCAGCAAGATAGAAAAGAAGGAAGGAAAAAAAGAAGGGAGGAAGGGAGGAAGGGGAAAGCAAACAGAACACTCAGTGTGCTCCAGGGTCTTTATTGTGCTGCTAAGCTTTTCTTGGTAACTTCCTTCGGTTTCAATGTTTTCCAGGTTCATTGGTTACACGGGGAAATTAGCCCTGTGAGAAGGCAGGCAGTCGGCCCAGACACGCATCAGTCAGCAGCAGAGCTGGGATTCAAGGCTGACTCCAGACCACGTGTTTCACGGCCTGGGGCCCCTGCACGCGCTCTCTAGGTAAACTGGTCTCTTTTTTCCCTTTTTTGGTAGGAATTAAAACTCATCCTTATACTTGAGTTTCTACCCTGGGCAAATATCATTTCTTTACGATGACCCAAGCTTGGTCCTGATGGTGTGTCATCAAATAGGTCATCAAGATCTACATCAATCCAGGTGTTTTTAAGGCGGGCCACTGAAAATAGAGGGGGGTGGCCTGGTGTGTTCTTGCTCTTGATGGTGTCGGGGCCAGGCCAGCCTCGGGGAATGCACAGTGGGTGGTTTTCTGTCACTCCCTTGAGAGGCCTCCCAGCTGTCACCAAGGAAGCAGCAAAGACCCCCCCCCCTTCCCATCACAATCATGCTTCACGCCTCCTTCTCTCTCCCCTGTTTTTGGGGGTATGTGGGGTGAAGAGGAGTTTACATGGTCCCTCAGGGTTCTGGCTAATCCATGCCGTTGCTGGGTCTCCAGAGAGGCTGTTTTAAATAAGAATTGCATTAGTAATGTTACTGACTCCAGGAACAGATCAAGGGCTATGGGCAAGGCACAAACTTGGAGACAAAATAAAAATTAAAAAGGTACAAAAGGAGGGAGAGAACCGAATTGAGCTCCCGTGAGTGTGAGAGAGGGTGCGGAGGGCGGGGGCATGGCCAGTGTGGTGCGCCTTGGCGCAGAGGGACGAGGCCAAGGCCCCAGGAGCCCCCGCCCCACCTGCGGGCGTCCTGTCCCATAGCCCGTGGGAACGTGGGCCTGCCAGGCTTCGGAGACTGCAGACCTGCTCCCAAGCCCAGGACCTCAGCCCGCCCTCCAGTCTTGGGAGGTGTGCGGGGTGCGGGGCTTCGCCCAGAGCAGCCAGGTCGTGGCCACGGTGTGTGCGAGCCTCGGTCCCCTGGAGCCCGGGCGAGGGCGGACGGCGGGGCAGACCACTCTCGGCCTCGGCTGCTCTGCCCGGTGCCCGGGGCTTGTCCCGCGGACGCTGGAGGAGTCGGTCTCAGCTTTGCTGGCGGAGCTCGTGCCGGGGGCGAGGATGAACAGAAACATCCTTCCGTGCTCCAGGCGCTGGTGACCAAGGAAATAGCTTGGATGTGGTGCTTCCAGAATCACAGTGGCCACCTGCAGAAGGAGGAGGGGACCACGTTCAGATGAGGGTCCAACAAGGGTCGAGGGTGGTACTTCTGCCTGGCGCCAGAGGAGGAAGGAGGAAAGGAGGGGAAGGCACGGGGATTAAGAAATGGAGAGGTGGGACGAGGACGGGAGCAGTTTGCTGAATCCCTGCGCGCAAGAGGTTCTCGACTGGAGTTTTCCTGTACCAGCTTTATTGATATAGAATAGAATAGAATAGAATAGAATAGAATAGAGTAGAGTAGAGTAGAGTAGAGTAGAGTAGAGTAGAGTAGAGTAGAATAGAATAGAATAGAATTCCCATGCCATTCAGTATACCCACCTAAAGCTCACAATAGTGGTTTTTTTCGTATAGTCACAAAACTAGACAACTGTCATCACCACCAGCATTAGAAATTTTCCAGAGTTCCCACCATGGCTCAGTGGAAAGGAATCTGACTATTAACCATGAGGTTGTGGGTTCGATCCCTGGCCACACTCAGTGGATTAAGGATCCGGCGTTGCTGTGGCTGTGGCGTAGGTTCCAGATGTGGCTTGGATCTGGTGTGGCTGTGGCTGTGGTGTAGGCCGGCAGCTGTAGCTCTGAACCTCCACAGGCTGTGGGTGCAGCCCTAAAAAGAAAAAAATTAAAATAAAAAAGGAAATTTTCCATCACTTCCAAAAGAAAGTCTATATCCATTAACAGTCACACCCCATTTTCCCCCTCCCCTCACCACTGGGAACTACCAATCTAACTTTCTCTTACAGATTTGTCTCTTCTAGATATTTGTACAAATGGAATATGACCGTACCTGGCTTTTTTCACTTAGCACAATGCTTTCAAAGTTCTTCCATGTTATTGCATCTATCACCACTTCACTCTTTTCTGATGGTTGAATAACATACCGTGTTATGTGGACAAAGCCCATCTTACTTGTTGATTCAGGCTGACATTTTGGGTTGTTTCCACTTGCCGGCTGTTACGTACAACACCGCTCTCCACATCTGTGTGGACGTGTGCCTTTTTCACTGAATCCCCTTAGCAACAAATAGGTATTATAATCACCACTTTGTTAGGAAAAACCGCAGCTCAGAGGTGTTGAGTCACGTTTTTGAGATGGAAAATCTTGTGATTTGGTTTGATTATGATGGAAGGGCAAAGATGAGGAAGTAAGTGGAATTCGCTTCAGCTTTTCCAGGTCATTGTACACAGCAGTGACTAAAAAGAGGGGGCAGGCATGGGAAAGTGCGTCAGCAGGGCTGCCGTGGGCTCTGGGGTCCCCTCGGGGACAGGGGCTCCCCTACCCCCGACCCCGCGCCCCACCCTGCCCCACCCCGGCCTGGCTGAGTCTGGGGGACACCTTCCTTTCCCAGTTGTCCTCCTGTCCTGAGTCTCAGGCCTGACCAGAGACAGTCAAGAGCAGCTCAAAACAGATGCTGGAGTATTTCCTTAGCCTCTGAGGGGCCAGGTGGGACGTCTCTGCAGCCCTGTTCCCACTCCGAGAGCGTCCCCTGGGGTGACAAGAAGAGCCCCAAAGAGAGGAATTCAGCACGGGCCCAAGGGTGGCTCTATGGGACGGAAAAACATGGTTGCCGGGGCTGCTGGCCCCACTTCCTTCTGCCTCCAGGGCTTTCCCAGAGAGCTCTCGGTCATGCGCCGGTGGTGATGTGCCGCCCCATTAATGTCACCCCCGGTGGCTCGACAGAACCTAGCCAAAGCTGGTAATCATTGACCCTCAGAAGCTCCAGGGGCAGAGCAAAGAGCGGGTGCGGCAAAGCGGGCGCAGGCTCAGCGGCTGGGCCCCTGCCCTGCGCGGGGAGAGCCAGGTCCTTCTCATGGCCTTTCTGGGGAGAGCGATGCTATTGCCACGCAGACACCAGGGTAGCAAAGCCCCAAATTGAAAGCATCAAGACATTGACAGGCTGGCTCTTTCATTCAGGGCACTGCTGTTACTTGAAAGAGAAAGCACAGCTGGAGGTGGCATTCCTGAAGGTGTTAATAGCTGGGTCAGCCGGGAAGCGCTTTCCAGGTCCAAGTGCATCTGCGCTCTTCTTATCCAGCTGCAGCAGGTGTGAACGTGCCCGTTTTTCAGATGGGGAAGTTGACCCACTGAGAGGCTAGGTGGTACCCAGAGTTAGGGCGAATGAGTGACTCACCAGCTCCAGACTTAAAGCCCACACACCCACTTCTTAAACCTTTTTTGCCTCCTAGGCCCCTTGCTGGGCTGTGACAGGGAAACTTCAACATAAGCTAGGCTATGGGACTGAAAGGCGCCAGAGTTCCCCTCCAAAGTCTGGAACCCGGTGTCCTGTGACTTCTTTTGGCAGGTCTCTTGGAGCAGGGCTGTACCAAAGCAACACGCTTCATGGGCATGTACAGCATCGTAAATACTGGGCCGCCAGTGCCTAAACTCAAGGCTTCAGCTGAATTCTCCTATTTTGTGAATGTCAAGGTTTAGATTCTGTGTGTTTTATACCAGCCCGAACCACAGAGAACTAGAAGGGTCAGGCTAATAGCGGGGTCTCCCATACATAATAAATACAACTTTGGGTAAACACTACATTTCTTTTTATTAAACTTCAGCACCATCTGAGGTGGGTGCTTGAGAGAGGAGATTGAAGAATCGCTTTAGTACAGATGTGTCCAGCTTTCGGGAAAACAAACTACCCCTCCCCCAACACACATACCTTCGCAAGACAAACAAGTGAGAGGATGATTCTTCACTTTAGAAAATAATTCAGTAATGGATTCCTTTAAATATCTAATACCTTAGTGCCTCCATCACATATGCAGGCAATTCCCATCCACATACTATCTTTTGGGAACACCATGCATTGGTTTTGGCTTCAGTATTAGATTACATAGCTAGACTCGTACAATGATTTTTTTCATTGTAATAATTTCTTTTGAATAGCAATGAGAATAAAAGGCCACAAGACTGGAAATGGCTTCAGATCCTCGTGCCAATTTAATTTTCAGTTGTAGGCTTGTCAGAAACTAGAATTCAACAGTTAGGAAAGTGACCCTCAGGAAGCCTGGCTTGAGGGGACGGTGCAGGTCTGAGAACTGACCCTTCCATTTTTTCCTTCGTGGAGGGTCCCATCTCGTCCTGGGACAGACTGAATGGAATTTCACCTGGGATTCTCTAGGGACCTGTCCTCTCCCTCTGGACAATAACCTTGTCTGTTGTGTGTTACTAGGCGTCTTCCCTACTGTGCTTTTGCTCCAGCCTTGAACCTGGCAAAGGCAGCCTGGCAGAATTCCAAGCCCAATTGTTTTTATTTTTTTTAGGGCCGCTCCCGCAGCATATGGAAGTTCCCAGTTCCCAGACTAGGGGTTGAAGTGGAGCTACAGCCACCGGCCTACGCCACAGTCCCAACAAGGCCACATCCAAGCTGCGTCTGCGACCTACACCACAGCTCACGGCAACGCTGGATCCTTAACTCACCGAGCGAGGCCAGGGATCGAACCCTCATCCTCATGGATCCTAGTCTCGTTAACCACTGAGCCATGATGGGAACTTCCAAGCGCAGCAGTTGGAATCCCCAATCCAGCAGCTCTTGGGCCACTGCAAATTCCAGTCACACACGAAGCTTTGAAAATCACCTCCTGCAGCTCCTCAGACAGAGGCAAGTGGCTTCACATCCACACTGACTTCTCAGAAAATAAGCCGGTGGACGGCCCAGACTGCAAGAGATTTCACCCCTGTGCCTGCGGGGAAACGAAGGCTTCCTGCCAGCAGTCTCTGCTCTTGGGGCACCATCTGCACTGGGCTCTAGGGGGCGCTGTTCACACGGGAAGCAGCCCTCTGGCGCCGCTGAGCGCAGGCTCAGAGGCCCTGCTGCAGGTCTGCATTGCCAGGTCACACCCTGCAGTGACTTTCTTCAGCCCTGGGTTTCTCCTCAATCTTTCTGAGCCGCACGTCTTCACCTTCACCCTGGTTGATCCCCTTAACGCTGGCTCAGTCTACTCACACCCAGTAACACGATGCCTTCCCTTGGAAAAGCGCGGAACTCCCTAAGACTCCTTAGAAAATCGCTAGAATAAGAGCAAGGAGACCTGGCTCTGTGGCTGTGTGTATCTCCTGTCCCGTCGGGCTCTCTCACTGTGGTCACCACTCCTCAGAGACCACAGGGACGGGCAGGCTTCCTATCAAAACTCTGAACCAGGTGGAGAGGAAAGAACCCATTTAGGTCCATCTTTGCAGAGCTGAGACATGCTCACGTTTTCCAAAAATACTTTAAAAAACAACTTGGAAAAACAACGGGGAAACAAGACGGAAAATACACATAGAATTAGTGTCAGCTTCCAAAGCACAGGTTTCTGAGTCCCCAGCCAAGGCCTGCTGCCCCCAACGACTGCTGCTGCCCTGGACACCTGGCGTGGGGCCAGCCTGTTGGACTCCCCAGCTGACTGTCCGGGCGGAAATGCCACATTCCTGATGCTTCCTGCTGGGTCCCCATCCAGGTGCCAGGAAGTGATACAGGTCTTTGTGGGGAGAGTAGAATTATCTCAGGCTAAACAAGGGCCCTGGGAAACTAGTTAGATAGAATTTAAAACCTGAACTTGACGTTTTAACTCCATCCAAAGACTCTTTTGTATTTAAATTTGGTCCTCCATTTTCACATCTTGAGGCAAAAGCAAACAGCGGGTGTGAGTCCAATGGAATGGAATTGGTTCTCACCAATTGGTTGAGAAATGGCTTGATGGCCTCTTAGCTACATCTCTTCTTCTGTGTGCTTTTCTACCCTTTTGGGGTGACAGTCCATTCCAGTTAAGGAGCAACTCCGTAGTTGAACAGGTTGGCTTTTTGTGGCTAGTGAGCATGCAGAATGGTGGGGAGCCTGGCTTGGGAGTGTTAGAAAGCCAGGGAGTAGGATCTGGGCGTGTTCTGGGTGATCTGGGAGATTTAAGGAAACGATGCTCTGCTCTGGGTTAAATGTCAGGAAGCGGGGCAATTCTACGACTGAGGATGCTGATAAATCCCATGACCTAAGGGGATAGGAGACTCGTGGAGGCTAAAGCTGCTGCTGCTGGGAAACAGTGGCCGCTCAGAATGCCAGGAGAGGGGACGTTGGGTAGTTGGGACAATGTTCATGTTTTTGTCTGTGCTCAGATGCGATTATGGGGGGGCCTGGTCAGAGGCTGATGTGCTGAGAGGCGGTGTCCAAGAGGAGAACACAAGGCCCAGCGTGAGCCCCAGCACAGCCCCCAGCAGCACCGAGACCTACATGTGGGGCCAGGCGGGCTCCCAGATGTCAGAGGCTGCTTTTCCCTTTACAGCAGGTGTCTCTAGATTGCGTGTGATGCCATCAAAGTGGACGCCTGTGGCGAGAGAAGAAGCCTGTGTCCAGCCTTGCCAAGGAAACCTCTCTTGCTCTCCTGTTCCCGCTGCTCCAGGACAAGGCTTCTGCCCCGATGAAGGACAAATCCTTTATAACAATGTGTTTGGCTCTCTCGGGCCTTCTCTTCCATGGGGGAGGACGGGCTCTGAAGCCAGTACAGGTCATAGACACGGACGTGTTGTCAGAACCTTCATCATCCTCTCTCAGGAGCCTTTTCCAATGCCTAGCTGTCATCTTCCACAGGGCCCACTGGGTTCCACAGAGCAGGCGCCAAGTGGCCTGGTTGGTGATGCCTGGTTAAGCTCCCGCCCAATTTTATTTATTTATTTATTTACTTATTTATTTATTGGCTTTTTGTCTTTTTATGGCCATACCTGAGGCATATGGAGGTTCCTAGGCTAGGGGTCTAATTGGAGCTACAGCTGCCAGGCTACACCACAGCCACAGCAACGCCAGATCTGAGCTGCGTCTGTGACCTACATCACAGCTCACGGCAACGCCGGATCCTTAACCCACCGAGCGAGGCCAGGGATCGAACCCACAACCTCATGGTTCCTAGTGGGATTCGTTTCTGCTGCGCCACAATGGGAACTACCCACCCAATTTTAAATCTCTGAACTAATAATAAGAGTTACTACTATTTATCACCTGCTCACAAACTCCTGGCTTTTACGCAAACACTCTCTAAATTATTTGTCATCATTCATAAAATAGCTATAGAGATCCTGTTCAGGGGGACTCCAGACTTTGGCTTCCATGGTCCTTCTCTGCCTCTCAGAAAAGATGCTTCCAGAGCTCTTCCAAGGTCTTCTGCCTCTTTGCATCTCCGGCCCCCACCCTGGACTAGATGCTTCTTCACGACCACAGAGACAGTGCCCATTAGGTGTAAGACTGCAACCCTGAGGCCTAGCACATGTGCCACTTCAACCCATCACTGTTGCTTAACGATGGATAAATAAATGGATGGACATAGAAGTGAATTTTCTGTCCGAGGGGGTGTTTTCTCAGGTTCACAGACCCATCTAATAGCGATCTTGGAGCGGGGATGTTCCTCTGGGTATTAACACAAACCACACCACCTTGTAATTGCTCAGTTTGCTGAACTCACTTCCCCATTCGAAAGTGAGCTCTCTTTGTCTTTGAGAACCTACACAAGAAGCGTACACTCAATGTCTGGAAAGTTGACAAAGTCTATCTTTTGAGAATGGACTGTTTACAAAAAAAAAAAAGAAGAAGAAAATGGCAATAATATAATCCACTTGCTTTGCCAGACCATTAAGTATTAGCTAATGTATAGCTTGATGCTTGCTGTTAAGATTTACTGATTTCAATAGAAAACAACCTAAAAACTGTGCTTGTTACATAACCCAGACACCAGGGCAAATTCTAATCACCTAACAGTTCAAAAAACACAGGTTGGTTCTGTGTGTGGTGGGATTAAATGCCATTGTCTAAGCAAAGCAGGATATGCGGTGTGTATAATGGGCCCGCCATGTGAATGATGGGTTTGGCCAGAGGATGAATTTATCCTGTGTTCTTGAATTCCTTAGGTTTAATTCTTCTCACTCTTTGAACAAATAAATCAACAGCACTGGCTAGCCCAGTACATGTACAAAGTACCTTCAGTACATGCCAGCTTTTAGAAAATAAATCCAACAATAAAGGCTGCCTTTAAATCTCAGTTTCTTACATAACAGGGACTGTTGTGCAGAGAGATTAATAAGGTATCTTGTTTCTTGCTGGTGCGATCTTATTTTCATCTTATAAATATGGACTTATTGATGTCTATACAGCCTCTTGTATCTCTGTGAACACTTGGAATCTCAGAGTGCTTCTGGGAAAAGGCTGGGAGATTGATGATAACTGGTTGTTTCTGGTGAAAGTTACTAGGAAGGAGCAAGAGAGCTGCGGAGCGTGGCAAAGGAGAGGAGGGAAACGCCAGAGCAGAACCCATGCCTGCTGCCCAGGGACCTCAGCTGGTGGTTTGTCATGTCTTAGCATGACGGTATTCAAGCCATGTGAGGTCTGGAAAAAAAAATACATATTAGCTTGGGGCTTGGTCTGAGAACAACCAATTGCCTTGATTTACACGGCACAACTCCACTATCCAATTAACGTTTTCAAGCTAATACACTTTCGCATCAGTCCACTGGCCAAAGCGTACAATAAATCCGTCTGGGTTGAAAAGGAATCAGCCGGCGTACAGAGACCAGCTCCCAAAACTGCTTCCTTCCTTTTCCCAGCTGTGGATGCTTCGGATCAGAATATGTTTAAGATGCTGGTAAGTGCAGACGAGCAGGGGAGAGCTTTTTCAGCTGCTTTTGTTACAGCTCTTGGCAAGGCCAGGCAGATATTTTCTTAGTAGTACAGGCAATGGAAACCCCAGCTCATCTATGAGAACTATCGGGGGTCCTCATTCACTCCAAAGAGATACTCTTTATCTTCAAAAATAAAATGAATATACATGGGACTGGATGACATGGGTAGCGGGGGAGAAAAACTCAGAGGTTGGTGTGTTAGGAGCCATCTCTGTAATTACGATGTATGACGAAGAAGATGTAGGTTCAATTGACACACATGGGCTTTAGAAGTTACTGCTTTAGGTGCGATCCACCTTAAGAAGGGCTTTTCAACCAGCATGAGCTTCCACAAACCTGGGAAAGGGAGAAAGTCCCCAGTGGATGGAAGTGAAAGACGTGTGTGCAGAGGAAGCGGAGAGTTTGGGGAAGGAAGAGGCTATTTCCTTCGCTGGGCCCCACTAAGGACCCTCCCCTAATATTCTTTGGGGACTTGAGGTCAATGAGGGTTGGATGGGACCAGGGCAGGGCCTTCTGAGTGGGTGCCCTGCTGTTTGCTTTCTTGCTAACATTTTTTTTTTTTTACATCTTTAGAACCTAGCCTCACATTTTCACACCGCCACAGCTGTGGTCTTCTTCGCACTCCTCCTGCTTGGGGTCAGCTTCTTGTGTTTTCACCTGGTTGAAGGTCATGGGCTAAAGATGCTGTGGAATACCACTTTTGTTTAATATTTATCACTAAGTCGGTTTCGCTTCCTAGTTTGCATGAATAAACACATTTTTGAAGGGGGATTTTGAAATCTATTTTAGAAACATGTTTGCATTTGATTAAAAATACCATGAAGACATTGCTAACCACGGCAGGCACACCTTGGGGAGGAGGCTTCCTAGTGTTTATGACCTTGGGGGTTCATCACTGTTGGCTGTTTATTTATTTTTGTTTTTTTAGGACCGCACCCGCGGCATATGGAGGTTCCCAGGCTAGGGGTCGAATCAGAGCTACGGCTGCCGGCCTACACCTTAGCCACAGCAACGAGGGATCCAAGCTGCGACTGTGACCTACACCACAGCTCATGGCAATGCCAGATCCTTAACCCACTGAGCAAGGCCAGGGATCGAACCCATGGATACCAGTCGGGTTTGTTAACCCCTGAGCCACGACAGGAACTTCACTGTTGACTGTTTAGGAGGAAATCCTTTCAGTTTTATGCTGTAAAATGGAAATTGCAATAATGTCATTGATGAGATCGTTGATCAGATAGCATTTTGAAGGACTTAAGTCATTCATTAAATTATTCCACTTAGGTTTATTGAATAAATAGTAAGTGCCCATGGTCTGTGCTAGCAGCCGGGGTAGAGGAGAAAAACATGGTTCTTTCCTTATGCAGGATTCTTTACATCCGAGCGCTCGTGTCCTTCAGCGTGGGAGCCGGGAAGGAAGTGGGGGACCCTGATGGTGACTGGTGACTGTCACACTGTTCCTTCTGGGAATCAGCATCCCAGGGAGAGAGAGCAGGAACGAGCTGGTGATCCATTGAGAAATCTCCTGAGATCTCGTGATGGGACTGGACTGAACAGGACTAGGGGGCCCCGTTCCGCACAGTGTGGCACGTTTAAAAAAAAAAAAAGGAGGAAAAAAAGAAAAATAGAAGGAAGTTGATCAACACTAGTCTTCAAATGTTTCAGAGAAATTTGACTTTAGAATATAAAATGTAATAACTGAACTGCAAGAGCGATAGCGGTTCCTCTGACCTGGAAGCGGGGAAACTTATGATTTAGTTGTCGGCCTACCACTGGTTTGGTACCTGACTTTGGGTAGGTCATTAAAATGTTCTCAGTTCCTTCATTTAACACATGGAAGAACTGAATTGGATTATAATCTCTCTCTCTTTTTTTTGGAAAGGGAATAATGGTGATTTATTTTATTTTTAGATTGAAGCATAGTTAATCTATAATGTGTTAGCTCCGAGTGTACAGCAAAATGATTTAGTTATACACACACACACACACACACACAGTTATATATATAAATATAGATAAATATTCTTTTTCAGATTCTTTTCCCTTATAGGTTATTACAAGATATTGAATATAGTTCTGGGCTATACAGTAGGTCCTTGTTGTTTACCTATTTTATATATAGTAGTATGTATACGTTAATCTCATACTCCTAATTTATCTCCCCCCCTTTTCCCTTTGGTAACTTTAAGCTTGTTTTCTATGTCTGTGAATCTATTTCTGTTTTGTAAATAAGTTCATCTGTATCTTTAGATTCCACATGTAAGTGGTATTATATAATATTTGTCTTTGTCTTCTGACTTCACTCAGTCTGCTAATCTCTAAATCCATCCATGTTGCTGCAAATGGCATCATTTCATTCTTTTTATGGCTGAATAATATTCCATTGTGTATAGGTACCACACCTTCTTTATCCACTCCTCTGTCAGTGGACATGTAGGTTACTTCTATGTTTTGGCTACTGTAAATAGTGCTGCAGTGAACACTGGAGTGCATGTATTTTTTATTTTTTTTGTATTAATGGATTTTATTTCAATTATAAGTGTACATAAATCATCACAAGTCAATTTTACAGATTTTGTATCCCAAATCCCCAGTGCATCCTGCATGTATTTTTTAAATTATGGTTTTTATTTTTAATTTTATTTCTCTGGATATATGCACAGGAGTGGGATTGCTGGATCACAGAGTAGCTCTGTTTTTAGTTTTTTAAGGAAACGCTGTATGGTTTTTTGCATCAATTTACATTCCCACCAACAGTGCAGGAGTGTTCTTATTTCTCTATACCCTCTCCAGTATTTATTATTTCGAGACTTTTTTTTTTTTTTTAACTGCCCATGGCATATGGAGTGCCTAGGGCAGGGAACAGATCCCAGCTGCAGCTACTGCAGCACTGGATCCTTAATCCACTGTGTGCTAGGCTGGAGTCTGAACTTGCTTCCAGCACTCCAGAGATGCTGCTGCTCCCACTGCGCCATGGCAGGAACTCCTGTAGACTTTTTGATGATGGCCATTCTGACTGGTGTGAGGTGGTGCCTCAATGTAATTTTGATTTACATTTCTCTAATAATTAGCAGTGCTGAGCATCTTTTCACATGTCTGTTGGCTACCAGGATTATAATTTCTCTTACTGTGAGTACCAATACCAATACACACGATGATTTAGGTAGCATAATGATGATCCTTTTTCTCATAGTTATTTATTTCTATATATTAACAAAAAATGTAAACAGTGCATTAAGCTTCTGCTTTCACAGATACTTTTGCTTAGCTTAAGGATAAATTTATTTTTATTTTTTATTTTTAGGGCTGCTCCTCTGGCATATGGATTTTCCCAGGTTAGGGGTTGAATTGGAGCTGTAACCCCTGGCCTGCACCACAGCCACAGCAACGTCAGATCCGAGTCACATCTGTGACCTACACCGCAGCTCCGGGCAATGCCACATCCTCAACCACTGAGAGAGGCCAGGGATCGAACCCACAATCTCATGGTTCCTAGTCGGATTCGTTTCCACTGAGCCATGATAGGAAATCCAAGGCTAAATTTGTTAAAGAAAAAAGAAGAGTTGACTTAAAGACTGCTATAAAAGAAACCATAGCACAGGTCATAATTTGTCATCATGAACATTTTTAAGGTTGGGTGTGACCAAGGTCAAGAAATACTTCCATATATGCTATCTCTCACATTCCTTACAACTCTGTCACTCTGTAATTATTTTACCTCTTTATCTTTAAGCAATATAGTTTTGAATTAGCAACTTCCTATTGAAAACAGCATTGTGGTACCCAGAATAAAGTATCAGCTCACCCATCTGGTCCGTCGCCCAGATTGTAATGAATGGCCTTTCCATAGATAGCTCTTTCTGTGAGTCACTAGCTCCATACACATCATTTTGTTCTGATTTTTTTCTTCTTTGGTGTGTTTTCAGATCCAGGTGTTGACAGAAAGAATGTTCAAACAAGTCCGGAAATGGTTTATCACTCGATTTTGGGGACATTCTCAGCAAAGGGCGAGGCTGGTCTCCAAAGATGGAAGGTGCAACATTGAGTTTGGCAACGTGGAGGCACAGTCAAGGTTGATATTCTTTGTGGACATCTGGACAACCGTGCTGGACCTCAAATGGAGATACAAAATGACCATCTTCATCACAGCCTTCTTGGGGAGCTGGTTCTTCTTTGGTCTTTTGTGGTACGCAGTTGCCTACATTCACAAAGACCTCCCTGAGTTCCATCCTCCTGTCAACCACACGCCCTGTGTGGAGCACATCAATGGCTTGACCTCAGCCTTTCTGTTTTCTCTGGAAACGCAGGTGACCATCGGCTATGGATTTAGGTTTGTGACGGAACAGTGTGGCACCGCCATTTTTCTCCTTATCTTCCAGTCTATCCTTGGCGTCATCATCAATTCTTTCATGTGTGGTGCCATTTTGGCCAAGATCTCCAGGCCCAAAAAACGTGCCAAGACCATCACTTTCAGCAAGAACGCGGTGATCAGTAAGCGGGGTGGGAAGCTTTGTCTCCTGATCCGAGTGGCTAATCTTCGGAAGAGCCTCCTAATTGGCAGTCACATATATGGAAAGCTTCTGAGGACCACCATCACTCCTGAAGGAGAAACCATTATTTTGGACCAGATCAATATCAACTTTGTGGTTGATGCGGGGAATGAAAATCTATTCTTCATCTCCCCATTGACAATTTACCACGTCATTGATCACACCAGCCCCTTCTTCCACATGGCAGCAGAAACCCTTCCCCATCAGGACTTTGAACTAGTGGTGTTTTTAGATGGCACAGTGGAATCAACAAGTGCTACCTGCCAAGTCCGGACGTCCTATGTCCCAGAAGAGGTGCTCTGGGGCTACCGTTTCGCTCCCATTGTGTCCAAGACCAAGGAAGGCAAATATCGAGTGGATTTCCATAACTTTAGCAAGACGGTGGAAGTGGACACACCTCACTGTGCCATGTGCCTTTATAATGAGAAAGATGCTCGAGCCAAGATGAAGAGAGGCTACGACAACCCCAACTTCATTTTGTCAGAAATCAGCGAAACAGATGACACCAAAATGTAACAGCGGCTTTTCAACAGGAATCAAGGGAAATCTCGAAGATTCCTAGAAACTAGAAGCATTATGAAACAATCAATGATTTGGGGGGCATGGAAGTAGGACAAGAGCCCCTAAGGTCTCCTGGCACGGTGCCCATGCACCCTTAACCATGATCCTCCAAGACACATAGCTCTGCAAGGCAACTGCGTGAGAACGTGTACTGCGTTGATAGCAAACTGGAAATGGAAGCCATAGGAACTCAGGCAGCATCTTGAATAGGACTCTCTGAAGTCATGCAGCGTCAATGGGAACAAATAAAACCACCCAAAGACTCATGGACAGGGCAAATGAGGTCTTTTTAAGCGTCTCCCTGAAGAAGCTGTGAGCTTTAGAAGGGGATCAGGGAAAAACGATATTCTCACTTTGATTCTACTGATAAGAAAGAAGCCACTCTTATTTTAGCTTTGGCTTTCATCAGAGGAAAAATTGCCTCCTGAGTTGGAGAAGGTGAACCGATCAAAGACAGGAAGGACTGCTACATAATGGACATTCGTGAGGCCCTGACCTTCTCCAGCCCTGGCTGGTGGCGCTTGCATCTTAGTCTGGGGTCCTGCTGTGTTTCCGGAGGAGCAAGGAAAGGCTCAGTCCACAGACTCCACATCGCTGCGTACGCTAAGCGGACAGGGGCACCGGCTCCAGCCTGCCCTACGGCTTATCCAGACCCTGCGGCCAAGCTGGGTTTTGGCCCACGTGAGCTCACATGGTGCATTCAGACAGAAGCTAAACCACCACTCGAGAATCTCAATGAACACCTTCCCGCAAGACAGAATGTTCGATTTGAAAATGGGGTAAGAGTTCTTCCAATTTGTGGCAGCTGGGAGAAGGAGCTACAAATCCGTTAAAAGAGTATTTCCTGTCTTCCAAGAAGGCAACAAGGAGCTTGCAGGTGCCAAGTCAGTTTAGAAGAGAAAGCGCCGCCGGTGCTCCTGAGAAAGTGCATCTGGCGTGTTTAGGCTGAGCGTTTGGAGAAGAGTGAGAGGGAAGGGTTGGGGAGGTGACCCCCCAGTGAGGAAAGTGCTGTCTGTCCCTTCCTCTGAGCCCAACACCGCATCTTCCTCAGAGACCCACGTAATTAAGGACGGATCTGCAGGGGAAGGTTTTACTGTGAACCTCTTGTCCAGTTCCCCACCTACTTTATTATTATTTTGAATGTATTCCGGAGAGGGCGGTACTCAATGCTGCTTAGGAATCAAGATGTTTCAGTATGTTGATTAACACATTAAAGCTCTGAAACTGTGCGTGTACTTTCCTGCGGTGTCGGTCATTGCCCATTCACTGTGACAGACCAGCTGGTGACAATGGGCTTGCGGAGGGCGGACTCGGTCCTGGGAGAGGCAGGAGTGGTGGCAGGTGTTGTGTTGACTCCAGAGTCCCCAGGAGGACATGACCTCAGCTGCAGACGTTGCCCCTTCCCGTGCAGCTCCATCAAAACACTGCAGTGTGTGTCTTGGCACGTGCTTGCAGGTGCCGATGACTTTGTTTTCCCAGGCCTGGGGCTGAGTTTGTACAGATCCATACACACTCCCTGGCCCTTCCAACAAACAGGACTGAGGAGTCTGATGGGTTCAGAGTTGCGTTGTCAGTGGCTGTCACGGAGGACACAACTGGCCCACACAGCAGATGACTCTGTGCCTGCAGGTGTGTTGGCATCACTATTTAAAGTGCTGACAGTGATAAAGGAAATTAGGGAATGAACTTGAGGGAGCTTGAGTTCTTTGCTGGCCCATTGTCATGAGGGTTTACAACTCTGTACTTTCTTAATAAACTAGAGGGTCGGAACACATGTCTTCTGGTCTATTCTGCTTCTTAGCAGAATTCCTGGGGATTGCTGGAAGTGAAATGATCACAGGCAATCCGTTCCTCCATTGTGAAAAGAGCTGAACAACTGGAATCTTGGTGAATGGTGTGTCTTTCTGAGTTATTTGATGGAAGACCTTCTGCTTCGAAATACTCCTTTATTAGGATTAAGACATTCTGCCACGTGGAGTCCACTTTTTAATGCAAATTCCCAGTGAAACTCTAGCAACCTTTAACACACTTACATTTACATCCAACAAAGCCACAATGAAGCAAGGTCCTGCAGGTACCATCTAAGAGTCCTAGGGGGTGGCTTGGAACCCCCATAGCAGCATAGGAACCCTGGACATTTGAAGAGAGAGGATTACCACAGAAATAGGAACAGTAAATAAAATAAATGAGAACCAGAAGGTTCCTGAAGGCCAACTTGCCTCTAATTTAATGCCAGTGATAAAGGCAGGCTTTTTATTCCAATGTGTTTAACAGTGTTGCCAGTAGGACCTGACACCATCCAGATGCTGTTGCTACAGGTAAGTCTTACTATTCTAGTTACTTACTATTCTAGTTACATCTTAAAAGTAATTCAACATTTCTTATCCCTTTCAAGAAAAACTACAGCCCATGATGAATCACCATATTAAAATCTCCCTTGGTACTGATTCCCCTTAAATTGTCTCATTTAGCTCTGTTGCTCTGGGGTTTTGACTTGGAGAGTCTGATCGTGGTTTAATCTTACAGGTCTTAAGCTGGCTCAAGCTCCAGTATTTATAGTTAAGAATGGGGAAGACTGTTTAAAAATTTAGAGCGAGAGCGAGAGAGAGACAGATAGAGACAGAGAGAGAGAGAGAAGGGGTGGAAGGAAAAGATCCTAAGTTGCCAAATCTAAGAAGTGAGATGCTTAGCGTGTCTGTCTGTTTCCACAGACAGCAAAGAACTTCCCTGGTGGACAGTGGGGACAGCTGAGGAAGTGTCCGTCTTGGAGATTTTGCGTAAAAGGGAGATGGCTCCTCAAGTGGGTGACTCAAAGAGCACCGGGATTCTTCCCTGGTCCAGACCAAATGAAAACGCTCGATGCCCGGGATGCAAATGAGGCCCGGGCCCCGCCCCCGGGCCGTGGTCCTCCCCTAGACGGGAAGTGTATGTCAATCAAAGCTTGACAGGGGAGATAGAGCATTTTATTTTGGAAGCCAGAAGTCTGAGAACAATGACTGGAATTTCCTCTTTCTGTCCAGCGAGGGCTGTTTGTCACTGGGGAGATAAAAGTCCAGGGGTAGGGAATAAAGGTTATCGGGAACAGCGCTCACAGAGCCGCGTGGGGGGCGCCGCGGGGCGGGGGGGATGCGGAGGAAATCTATTTCAATGCCTGTCATTAAGTTTCCATTAAAAGAACATTCAGTTAGGAATTCAAAAATAATTTAATCTCCCCAGCCAGATGCACCCAGCTGTACTCTCTGGAGCTGAGTCCCGCAGAGAGGGAGGTTGCGCCGGGGCTGGGGGGCCGGGGACTGGTGTGGGCCCTTCTGGATCTCCATCCCCTGCGCCCGCCACCGCCCTGGGCGTGGGAGAAGCCCTGAGTGTGAGTGAGGAACCCCAAGTTTCTCTGGTGCTATAGAAATGCAACTTACTGCCCAGGATCCCTACTGAGTTCTTACTGTGTCTAAGGTTTCTGTTGAAAGCATTTTGTAAACACTACCTAATTTAATTTCGCAATGATCCCATGAGGTACTATTATTATTATTATTATTATTATTATTATTTTAAATGTGCATGCCTAACCCACTGAGTGATGCCAGGGATCGAACCCGCAACCTCATGGTTCCTAGTTGGATTCGTTAACCACTGAGCCGTGATGGGAACTCCAGTACTATTGTTATTATACCTATTTTTCCCTGGAGTCAGCTCAGGGAAGGAACTTGTCCAGAGTCCCTAGCTAGTCGATGGCAGGGCTGGGAATCAAACCCACAGCTGTCATCTTAAAAGCCCATGGGTTTAGAATCACTCAAGTCTGGGAGTTCCCTTCGTGGCTCAGTGGTTAACGAATCCGACTAAGAACCATGAGGTTGCGGGTTCGATCCCTGGCCTTGCTCAGTGGGTTAACGATCCGGCGTTGCCGTGAACTGCAGTGTAGGTTGCAGACGCGGCTCGGATCCCGCGTTGCTGTGGCTGTGGCGAAGGCCGGCAGCTACAGCTCCTGTTAGACCCCTAGCCTGGGAACCTCCATATGCCGCGGGTGCGGCTCTAGATAAAGGCAAAAAGACAAAAAAAAAAAAAAAAATAGAATCACTCAAGTCTGGGAGTTCTCACTGTGGTGCAGCCGCTTAGGTCGAGACTGTGGCTCGGATCTGATCCCTGGCCCGGGAACGTAGTATGCCTCCGGGTGGCCAAAAATGAAAACAAAAAAAATCGTGTGAGTCTGCATCCTCTGACACAGAACACCCTCTGAATGGACTGGTCAGGGCCGCCGGCATTTGCCTGGATCTGGCGGACTGTCCCCGGTCCTATCTTCCGCTTTGGGAGAAACCCCTCGTTGACTGGCATTGGCGGAGCCCTGGGTCAGTCTTAATGAACACTTCTGGGCTTGCATGTTTTAGGAAGAGTTGTATCTCCAATGTCTACATAGACCCTACATATCTTATACTCATTTTATATATATATACATATGTATATATTCATGTATATGTATATAAAATGAACTAATTCCATATGTATTTTGTTTCAGTCTCTGAGTGATCCTTCATTTGAGGTAGAGACTGATTAAATTTCCCTTTTTTTTTCTTCTGCTTTTTAGGGCCGTACTCACTGCATATGGAGGTTCCCAGGCTAGGGTTGAATCAGAGCTGTAGCCGCCGGCCTACACCACAGCCACAGCAATGCAGGATCCGAGCTGTATCTGCGACCTACACCACAGCTCAAGGCAACGCCGGATCCTTAACCCACTGAGTGAGTCCAGGGATCGAAGCTGCAACCTCATGGTTCCTAGTCGGATCTGTTTCTGCTGTGTCACAGTGGGAACTCCACATCTCCCACCTGATGCTTCATGGGCAAAGGAAACAGAGAACTGGGCGGGGCTGTGACAAAGATCAGAGGCCTCCTGACTATTGCACAGGGGATGAGTTGGGGGGATTTGAGTAGAATCCTGGTGCTTTGGACTTCATTTCAGCCCAGCAGATGTTCACTGAGGGCCTACTGTGAATCAGGCACCGGAGAGGCAAGAATGAGGAAGCAAAGGTGTCCCTGCTGCTGTGATAAAGGAGCCTGAGGGCCTTAAATGAGCCCGTGGACCAGTGTTAAGTTGGAGAAGTGATGATTCTGGGGAAAGTAATTTTTTTGCCTTTTGCAACATGCTTGTAATAGTTTCCAAAAAGTGGTATTGACAATCAATACTGCTAACAATAGGACTATTGATTACAGGTTTTAATCATTTGGGATCAAACAAATTCTTTACAATATATCCTACTGGGGACCTACAGGCAACAATATACTGTAGAGTCACTTAAGGGAGTTCTTTTCCCTGTGTGACCATGCACCAATTCGGCATAGAGTCAGGAACCTTTGTTTCAGCTTATTTCCAATGATTAGGGCTTATTTATTATGTTCTTTTATTGACCTAATCCTTTCCTTTAAAAAAAAATAAATCGTAGGAGTTCCCGTTGTGGCGCAGTGGAAACAAATCTGACTAGTATCCTCGACGATGTGGGTTTGATCCCTGGCCTTGCTCAGCGGGTCGGGGATCCGTCTTTGTCACGAGCTATGGTGTAGGTTGCAGGCATGGTTCGGATCCCGAGTTGCTGTGGCTGTGGTGTAGGCCGGCAACTGTAGCTCCAGTGGGACCCCTAGTCTGGGAACTTCCGTATGCCGTGGGTGCAGCCCTAAAAAAGCAAGAAAATAAAAAAATGACTTGTATTGGAGTATAGTTGACTTACAAAATTGTAAGTCAGGTGTACAGCAGTGTGAATCAGTTATACACACACGTGTACCGTCTTTTTCAGATTCTTTTCCCACATAGGTCACTGCACAGTACTGAGTGGATTACCCTGTGCTCTGCTTTTTTATTTTTTATTACCTATCAGTTTTATATATAGTAGTGTGTTTTATCATGCAACGAATGGTTCTATGGTTTCAAAAATCACAGAACAGGATTTAGAAAACCCATTTCTACTCCCATGGTGGCCTCTTTTCCCTTCCTTTTATATGAAGGTAACCATTCTTTTTCTTTTTTCTTTTCTTTTCTTTTTCTTTTTTGCTTTTTGGGGCCACACCCATGGCATATGGAGGTTCCCAGGCTAGGGGTCCAATTGGAGCTACAGCTGCCGGCCTACACCACAGCTCCAGCCCCAGCCCCAGCCACATCAGATAGGAGCCATGTCTGCAACCTACACCACAACGCCGGAGGCTTCACCAGTTCATTGAGGCCAGGGGTTGATGCAACCTCATGGTTCCTTGTCAGATTGTTTCCGCTGCGCCACGATGGGAACTTCAAGGTAAACATTCTTATTAGTTTTATTATGCTGCTGTTTTTTTTTTTAATATAAGCAATATGCATAATTTATATCCGTTCTTATACAAAAGGTAGCATTCTGGAAACACTGTTCACTTAACAATATTATCCTGCAGATGACCAAGTAGGGATCACTGTTGATAGATAATACCAGCATTTTGTGGGGGGGCGCACCCTGCCCCTCTTGCCCTCACTGGCTTTGCTGTCCTCACTGGACTCTTGCTTCAGAGGCCCCTGCCCGTTTTGCCTTCCTCCCCTTTTGCAGAGCGCCTGCCTACAGAGCTTAGCGATGAGCTGGGCTCTCAGAACCAGGGTTCTTGGTGGGAGCCTATTTGCCTGGGCTAGCAGCTCTTCAAGGATCAAACCTTCCTGGAATTTTGGCTGATGAGAAAGTCAGGACACGTGTCCTCGAGAGAAACATCCGCACTCTGGTACCTGGCCTGGGGTCTCTGTACGAAGAGAGGGTTTCATTCCTAGAGCTTCTGGGTCATCCCCTTTTTTTCTTTTTTTCTTTTTTCTTTTTAATTGCCGTACCTATAGCATATGGAATTGAATCCAAGCCACAGCTGCAACCTAACCACAGCACTGTCAGATCCTTTAACCCACTGAGCTGGGCTGGGGATCTAACTGGTACCTCCACAGTGACCTGAACCGCTGCAGTCTGATTCTTAACCCACTATGCCACAGCAGGAACTCCTGGGTCACCGCCTTTTTTTTTTTTTGTCTTTTTGCCTTATCTAGGGCCGCACCCATGGCGTATGGAGATTCCCAGGCTAGGGGTCTAACAGGAGCTGTAGCTGCCAACCTTCGCCACAGCCACAGCAACACGGGATCCGAGCCGCGTCTGCAACCTACACCACAGCTGACAGCAACGCCAGATCCTTAACCCACTGAGCAAGGTCAGGGATCGAACCCGCAACCTCATGGTTCCTAGTCGGATTCGTTAACTGCTGAGCCACGATGGGAACTCCGGGTCACTGTCTTTTGATGAGGGTCCAGGAACCCCTAGGGGGATGAAGGTCATGAAACCCAGCATTGTATGCAAACTTTTGTGAACAGGTATTAAAATTGAATTAAATGAATTATGTAAATAAGATGCTACCACTGAAGCATGAAGAGAGTAGGGGAAGGCTTCTCGGAAGAGGGGGCAGCCCACCTGGGCTTAGCGGGTGGGTAAGAATGAAAATAGGGAAAGGGTGGGATAGAGAGTTGGGCACCAGGTGGTCACACGTCCCAGACTAACAGACCCGGATGTGCATTTTCAGGGGCTCCTGGGAGGCAGTGCACTGTTTCCATGGCCACAGCATCAGCCCCGGAGGGAAGCATCACTCTGTGGTCAGAAGAGCTGGAGGCTTGGTGCCGAACCGAGTTTGCATCCTGGCTGTCAGTCAACACCCTGGGGTCCTTGAAGGGGCCACCGCACGATGAAATGAGTGTTTTAGGAGTCCGTCTCTGGTGTTGGTGTGCAGGATGGGCGGAGAAGAAATTAGAGGCAGAAACTAGCTTTGGGGAGCGGGGAAGAAAAGCCGTGGCATTCTCGTTTTCCAGGAGGGGAACCATGCCCAGAGATGGCACGACTTGCCCAGGTCGCTAGCTACATGGCGGGAGGGAGAGGGTGCAAGGCCCTGGTCTTCTGCTTTCTAGTCAGTTCAGGGCTCTTTCCTGGGGCTGCCCCCGAACCTCATGCCTGGGCATCACCCTTCCTGAAGGGAGATTCACCAGGAAGGTGGCAGACCAGGTTAGGGGACTGCATCCCAGGACAAGAGGGAGAGAGTCTGGGCGACGGAGAAGCCCATCTCTGAACTGGTTCCTTGGGGCCACAGAGGCCGCGCACAGCCACCTGTGGGCAGCCAAGGGGCCTGGAGAGAAGTGGAAAGGCTGGTCCACATCACAGAGGTGACTTCCTCTGGCCCGACGGTGTGCAAAGCAGGCGCTTCACTGATGAGTGTGCCGTTTGGACCACCCACACAGGTGGCTTTAGCTGCACTCAGAGTGGCCGTGAGCGACCACAGATATCCTGACGGCTCTCTCACTTCCCCACATGGCGGGTGGTGGCCGCACAACTTGAGCCTGGGACCGCCCGCCCCTGAAGGCTACGCCCTGCCGACAGCATGAAAGGCAAGTTGGAGGTGATAAAGAGGCGCTCTGAAGGCGAGGTGTCCCGTGTGAAGGTCAGGGGCTTTGAAGACAGACACACTCGGTCAAACGCAGCTTTCCCATTGGCTGTGTTGTCCAAAACTAGTTCTTAACCTCTCTGAACTACTTTTTTAAAAAGCTGCTTGATGAAAAAAATAAAAATAAAAATCATTAAAAAAAAAAAAAAAGCTCTAACCTGCTATCTTGCAGTAGGTTAAGAATCCGATGGTAGCAGATGGGGTCACTGCAGAGGTTTGGGTTTGATCCCTGACCCAGCACAGTGGGTTAAGGATCCGATGTTGCAGTGGCTACGGTGTAGGTCACAACTGTGGCTTGGATTCAGATCCTGGCCCTGGAACTTCCATATGCTGTGGGTGCAGCCACCAAAAAAACAAAAACAAAAACAAAAAAAACGTAAATAACAGTAGTACCTATCTTCAAGGGTCACTGCAAGGACAACAGTATAAAATAATACGTAATAAAACAGTATTTAAGGAGTTCCCTTCGTGGCTCAGCAGTTAACGAATCCGACTAAGGACCATGAGGTTGCGGGTTCGATCCCTGGCCTTGCTCAGTGGGTTAAGGATCCGGCGTTGCCGTGAGCTGTGGTGTAGGTTGCAGA
>PVHT020000113.1:4393210-4428528 GCA_004024745.2 Catagonus wagneri
AGTAGTACCTATCTTCAAGGGTCACTGCAAGGACAACAGTATAAAATAATACGTAATAAAACAGTATTTAAGGAGTTCCCTTCGTGGCTCAGCAGTTAACGAATCCGACTAAGGACCATGAGGTTGCGGGTTCGATCCCTGGCCTTGCTCAGTGGGTTAAGGATCCGGCGTTGCCGTGAGCTGTGGTGTAGGTTGCAGATGCGGCTCGGATCCCGCGTTGCTGTGGCTGTGGCGAAGGCCGGCGGCTACAGCTCCTGTTAGACCCCTAGCCTGGGAACCTCCATATGCCGCGGGTGCGGCTCTACATAAAGGCAAAAAGACAAACACACAAACAAACAAACAAACACAGTATTTAAGCGCCCAGCACAGTGCCTGGTACAGGCTCCCAGTAGGTGGTAGTCTGAGTGATGCTGAAGCTGAGGTGGTGCTTGGTCGAGCACCGTGCCGTGTTCCTTCGGCCTGAGCCTCCCCATTTCCCTTGGCTTTCTAGTCCCAGACTTGAACTCAACCTGAGACAAAGTAGCTCACCTTCCTCCCATCACTGCTCCTGCTTCCCCCGCAGACGCACCGCATCCTAGATGCTTAATGATGAAAAGGGTCCTATGAAAACCCCGACCTGACCCTGTCATGTTAGAAATGGAGAGACTGAGGGCTCCAGAAAGAGATGGCTTGTCCAGAGTGTCCTAACGAACCTCAGAAAGCATCGGTGGCTGACCCAGCCTGTGCTTCAGACACTCCACCGGGTGGCCAGGGGAGTAGAGTATTCTGACCTACCTGGAGAAGGAGTCAGGAAGGGAGGGAGCCTACCTACACAGGCAGTCGGGCCTGCAGAGTCCGTCTGGCTCCTCTGGCCAGCAGGTGGCGCCATCCACCTCCAGATCACAAAACTCGACGTGACCTGATTGAAAAGTCAGCCTCCAGCAGTTAAGGATAGGAGAGGGGGCTTGGGCAGACCCGGAAAGCTCTTTAATAGCCATTATATTGTTTAAAATATTTAACAGAGAGACATAAAACATCTGGGTCATCTAATAATTGCTGGGCTGATAAAACAAGTATGAAAGACTCTGGAAAAAGAAATGTGATATAAACAGAGAGGTTTATAGATCTAGAGAGGTTATCATGGTAGAAGAGAAACTTGTCACCGTGTACTGAGTCTCCTAGAATCCAGGAGCTTTCCATTTTCTCTACAATAAATCAGAAATAATATTATCCCCATCTTACGAATAAGAAGGCTGGGGCTCAGAGAGGTTAAGATACTGGGCCAGGGAGTTCCTGCTGTGGCTCAGGGGTGACGACCCTGGCTAGCATCCATGAGGATGCGGGTTCGATCCCTGGTCTTGCTCAGTGGGTTACAGGATCTGGCATTGCTGTGAGCTGTGGTATAGGTTGCAGATGCGGCTCGGATCCCATGTTGCTGTGGCTGTGGCGTAGGCCAGAAGTTGTAGCTCCAATAATAGACCCCTGGCCTGGGAACTTTCAAATGCAGCAGGTGCAGCCCTAAAAAGGTAGAAAGCAAAAAAATAGTCCAAAGTCCAGGATGTCACAGCAGGACACATTATTATATTACCTTTAACAAACCTAATGATTTTTTGTGTGTGTCTTTTTAGGGCCACACCTGAGGCATATGGAGGTTCCCAGGCTAGGGGTCTAATCAGAGCTATAGCTGCCGGCCTATACCACAGCCACAGCAATGCCAGATCTGAGCAGCATCTGTGACCTACACCACAGTCCACGGCAATGCCGGATTCTTAACCCACTGAGTGAGGCCAAGGATCGAATCTGTGTCCTCACGGTTGCTAGTCAGATTCATTTCCACTGAGCCACAACGGGAACTTCAAACCTAATGATTTTAGACAATATTCCCAAAAACTGTCCATTGAAAGAAGTGTGAGCCAAAACTTATACAATGAAATTTTATAAAAATTAACTAAATTTAAAACATTTAAATTTGAAATATTTTAAAAACATACAATTTTGTTGCAAATGTAGATATAAACACACACGTGTATAAACACACCAAGAGAGTCTCAGAAGTAACCACAAATCCATTCATCCATTCATTCATCAAATGTGTTCTGAAGGCCTGCAGTTCTGAGACCACTAAGGGCGGTGTGGAAAGTCAAGGCACACTCACTTTTAGAGACTTACTTTCTAAAGAAGGAGATGGAAAAATAAACAATACCTGGAAGCTTTAAGACAATTTTGCATAATGATACAGGCCACTCAAAGGACATTGAAAAGGGTCCAGATAGAGAATGACAGGGTGGGAGGGAGCTGCTTTAGGCAGAGTGGGAACGGAAGGGTTCTCCCTGGAGCTAACACCGAGAAAGGACCAGTGGGAAGGAGCCAGCTACGCAGAGATATGAGAGGAGAATATGCTAAGCCAGCAGCCAGCAACCTAGGACACACACTGGCCTCATATGGGGAGCCTGGAAAGATACTGATGCTTGTCGCCTCCAAACACCAGATTCTAATTTAATTGCTTAAGGGGACAGCCTGGGCGTTAGGACTTTTCAATCCTTCACGGGAATTTTTACAAGATTTTGAGGTGACTCCAGCAGACAGTGAGGCCAAGAACCGCTAGTCTAGGTGGAAGCAAGTGTAAGAGATGAAAGGTGGTTATCTGGGCATCTTTGGGTGGTGGCGTAAAGGTCATTTTTTTTTGGCCACACCCACAGAATATGGAAGTTCCTAGGCTAGGGATCAAACTCAAGCCATAGCAGCAACAACAATGGATCCTTAACCACTAGGCCACCAGGGAACTCCCACAAGTCATTTTTATTGTCTTTTTTTTCTTTTTTTCTTTTTAGGACTGCAACTGCAGCATATGGAGGTTCCCAGGCCAGGGGCTGAATTAGAGCTACAGCTGCCAGCCGACATCACAGCCACTCAACAGGGGATCCGAGCCACATCTATGACCTCACGGCAACGCAGGATCCCCAACCCATTGGGTGAGGCCAGGGATCGAACCTGCATCCTCATGGATCCTAGTTGGGCTCGTTAACCACTAAGCCATGAAGGGAACTCCATTTTGTCATTTTGAATACTCTGTGTTCTATAGATTTTCTAGTATAGCTTGTGTTTCTTTCATAATTTTATTTTTTTAATTTAAAATTTTTAGTCTTTTTAGGGCAAAACTTGTAGCATATGGATGTTCCCAGGCTAGGGGTCGAATCAGAGCTATAGTTGCCAGCCACAGCCACAGCAACGCGGGATCCGAGCCGCGTCTGCAACCTACACCACAGAGCATGGCAATGCCAGATCCTTAACCCACTGAGCAAGGCCAGGGATCGAACCCTCATCCTCATGGATACTAGTCGGGTTTGTTAACCACTGAGCCACGATGGGAACTCCTCTTTCGTAATTTTAAACAAAAGATAACTTAACAACAAACTGGTGAATATAACAAAAAAAGCAACAGAATATAACAAAAAGAGCAACAGACTCACAGATACAGAGAACAAACTAGGGGTTACCAGTTGAGACAGGGAAGCGGTGAGGGCAGTCGAGGCGTCGGGGATTGAGACACAGCAGCTATTATGGATAAAATAGACTACAGGGATGTACTGTGCAGCACAGGGAAGAGAGCCAACGCGTTATAGTAACTGTAAATGGAGCGGAACCTTTAAAAATGGTGAACCAGGAGTTCCCGTCGTGGCGCAGTGGTTAACGAATCCGACTAGGAACGATGAGGTTGCGGGTTCGATCCCTGCCCTTGCTCAGTGGGTTAACGATCCGGCGTTGCCGTGAGCTGTGGTGTAGGTTGCAGACGCGGCTCGGATCCTGCCAGTGGCCACAGCTCCGATTAGACCCCTAGCCTGGGAACCTCCACATGCCGCGGGTGTGGCCATAAAATGACAAAAAGGCAAAAAAAATAAAAAAAATAAATAAAAATGGTGAACCACTATTTTGTACACTTGTAACTTACATAACATTGGGCATCAACTCTACTCCATTTTTTAAAAAAAGATAACTTAGAGCTAATACATTGTAGTATTTAGGGATCTAGAAAAAGATCCAGGCCTGGACTAGATTTAGGACATCTGAATTCTACCTGCTGCTGAAAGAATACATAGCAGTGCCATCTTGGACACATTCTGTTTTTCCGCTCTCTAGAATGAACTCCCGAATAATTCCAGGATTCTATGCACAGGAGCTCTGAATGAGGAAGAACTAGCAGACACCTGAACAATTAGAAACCTGATTTCATGCAAGGGGATGTCTCCAATAACAGCCATCTCTAAACTTCCAGAAGTTTGGAGAATCTTCTTAGATGCTTCTTTTGCTGTGTCCATGGAGTTCTCAAGTGAACTTCATTTCTGTCATTTTCTCATACGGATGAACCGTGCCCTTCTCTTGGCCCCGCTTCTCCCAGGATGACCTCACTCTGTATCACCACCCAGCCTCTGATGCCACCGTTTGGCCTCCCATCCTTGGCAAGACTCTACCCACATTTCTAAGAAATTTTCTCTGGCCTCTTTCACTTTCCCCCCAGAGTGCCCTGAAGTTGGGTCCTCGGCCACCCCACATTCTTAAGAACTCCCGGCATCACAAGGTGCAGAGGAAGGAAAGGCAGGCAACATTGTTTCTTGTTCTGCTTCCTGGTTTCCCTCTGGCTGTGGTCAAAGGCACCACAAAAAGGGCCTTAGCTTTGGGCTCATGATTTCTGCCAGCTGAGAGGCAGAGCCCCTGGCTCTGTCTCCAAGGAGATGTCACTTCATTACTGTGGGTCGCCAGAGGGGCTCCTAGTGACAAGAGCTGAGGGGGTGCTTCTCCTCCAGGCTCTGAATCCACAGTCTTCACGTTGGTAGCCTGAAATCGGCCACGTGGAAGGTGGAAATCTTTATGTGCTGGAAACAAGCAAATGCTACAGATCGGGCCCCCGACTGCCACTCCATCTCAAGAGCCAGGGTTTTTTTTTGGGGGGGGGGGGACCTGCAGCATGTGAGGTTCCCAGGCTAGGGATCTAATCAGAGCTACAGCCGCCGGCCTACACCACAGCCACAGCAACGCCAGATCCAAGCCGTTATCTGTGACCTACACCACAGCTCTCGGCAACGCCAGATCCTTAACCCACTGAGCAAGTCCAGGGATCGAACCCACATCATGGTTCCTAGTCGGATTCCTTTCTGTTGTACCACAACGGGAACTCCGCTCAAGAGCCAGTTGTTAAAGGTTTACCAGCACACACTGAGGGTACCTGCCAGGCTGGGCTGTGTCCACATCACCTGGGAGCGCCTGTTCAAAGTGCAGAACCCCTGAGCCCCACCGCATACCTCTGAATACCTTTTGGTGTCTCAGGTGATTCCAAAGACCTGGACACCAGTTTTCCAGTGAGTTGTAGCATCAACAAATTACATGCCCTTAAGCGTTATTTTATCTCTTAAAAAGAAAAAACACGCACAACAAAAACCTGCTTCTGGTTGGTGACTGTGGCAATCATGGACTACTAAGAGCATCATGGACTACTAAGCCATCCTTTTCTTGCAGTTCTGGAGGCTGCTTTACTCGTGGCTGAGCCTGCGGACATTTTCACCTTGACAAGATAATTCCCACTCCGCGGTCTCGGGTCAGCCTGATCCTGGATGGGCGGTCTCCTAACCAGGCCGTCCTAGTGAGGCTAGGGTTTGGAGGGACCGCAGGCCGTGCAGACGAGATTTGTGCCAGTCTCCAGTCTCCTTGCTCTGCCCTCCTGTGATCTGACCCGGACAGTAAAGGTTTACTGCATCTTCCTTCTACGTCCTCAGCTTATTCCCTTGTTTCTCTTTGTCTCCCCCCAGCTCTTCTCTCTGCCTTCTGGAATGCTCGGAGTTTAGCCTTTCCTGCTTCCTAGCACCCATACCTTTTTCAGATTCCAGCCCTCCCTACGCTTTGAACAACCCCTCTGGCTGGCAGGGGGGCCTCCCCGAAGCCTCTTCAAGATGTGGGCAGGCCAGGGCCCCAGGCTCCGGCCTCCTTACACTGACTGCGAAGGAGGCCCCCCCTGCCCCCGCAACGCCCCTGCTTGGTCCCCACGGTTCTCTCTCATCCACCGGGCCACCATCGGCCTGAGAGACAGGCGAGGTTTGGGATCTGGAGATGCAAGTAAAGGCTTCTCTCCGGGCCTGGAGGAGGTGGTGGGAGCTCCCGGGAACGCCCAGAAGCCCGCCGATGGCTCTGTCTGTGCCCACCCTGGGCGGGAGGCAGGGACAGAGTTTGCGCACAGAACGGGCGAGAAGGGCCAGACGAGGTTTCCGCTTCCTGCTGATCGCCCCCCAGACCGGAGCCGAACCGTTCTCATCGTCCCAAGAAAGCCACTGTACCAGGCCAGGTCCCGTGAGGCTGGCCGGGGAGGGACTCCGGCCGAGGAGCCGGATCCCCGCGGCTTCGCTGGGCGGGAGCTCAGCCTGGTACCCGCGCCACCCCCGCGCCCTTGGCCGCGCCTCCCCAGCGGCTCCGGCCGTCTGCGCGCCGCGCTCCAAGGCCGCGGGGAGGATGGACGACCTCCAGCCCGCCGGCAACTTGAAAATACAAATAAAACGGAGGGAAAAGAAATAAATAATAAGGAGAGCACGAGAAAGCCAAAGCAAATACAATTCCCAGGCTCGGGAGGGCTTCGGGCCTGCAGCCGGGCCTGGGCCGCCAGCCCTTGGCACAGGGACCAGAGGCCTTTGTGCTCCCCTCGGCCACCCCCTGCGCGGCCCGTCCTAATTGAAGAAACACAATCCGGGTTTGCTCCCGACGCACCAGCGGCCGCGGGGGCCAGAGGGGCTGGAGCGCGCCCCGCCCGCAACAGGGCCCGGCTTGTTCTTTGTGCGGCAAATATTTATTTTGGTTCAAGTGGCCCCCTTTCCACAAAGACCACCTGGTTGTAATCAATAACACCTATTTTCAGATAATCTGCCGCTCTCTAGGCAGAGCCCACGGAACTCAACCCAAACAGAGACCTTTTCAAAGGGAATTTTAAATGGTCTGGATTCACAGCGGGCTGGAGAGGGGGGGACGGGGGACGAGAGAGAGGGGGGTGCCCGCGGATCTGGGTGGTCAGGCCCGAGCTGGGCGAGGCTGCCAGGTGGCCGGCTGCGCTCAGACCTGGCTCTCTCCCCTGGTTGCGGGTGGCGAGGAGCGCTTCCAGGACCTCTCTCAAGACAAATCGCAAACCTTTCTTTGGTGACCAAGGCCTTGTTGCAGAGGTCAACTAGAAACGCCCAGAGTGGCTCCCCCTTCCGCCCCAAAAATTAGGATGGGGGGCGGCGCTTGGGGGGCGGGCAGTGGCGGGGCTTCCCACACCTCCTCATTGTTAAATGAGTATTAGATCCTGGGTCTCCGGAGAGCTATTTTCTAAGAATGTATCCCTGCAGAGGGCCCAGGGGTTCCAGGCGCAGGGATTCAGCGGGGGAACCAGAGAAACGCGGAGGCCTGGTCTCCTGGAGCTGACGTTTCAGAGGGGAGAGACAGACAAATCAATAGGTAAAACGCTCAGGCAATGGCATACCGGGAAACGCAAGCACGGGAAACGTGTTTGGAAAGCTGTAGAGTTCCCCTTGCGGCTCAACGGGTTAAGACCCCTGCTAGGGGTTCAATCCCTGGCCTGGCTCAATGGGATTCTTCCTGTGTTGTTGCAAGTTGAGGCCTACGTGGCTGATGCAGCTTGGATCCCACGTTGCCGTGACTGTGGTGTGGCAGCTGCAGCTCTGACTTGACCCCCTGGCCTGGGAACTTACGTATGCCACACCTGTGGCCCTTAAAAAAAAAAGAGAGAAAGCTGTGAAGTGCTTGGTGTGTCAGCTCTGAGGTGGAAACACCTCCCCCTCCGGGCCAGTTTGTCCCCCCGAGGCAGGTGGCCCGAGATGAGTTCCCCCAGGTGGAAAACCCCAAGAAGACTCAGAAGGGGCTGTCAGCTCCAGACATCTCGGGAGGCAGACCCAACCGGCCTGGGTCCAAGTCCACCCAGCAGTGAATTTTAGAGCCTCGGAATCCTCCAGAACGAATTAGGCTCAAGCCCACCTCACAGGTTGCCCTGAGTGTTAAATAGCTGTTGAGAATACACTTCACGCAGTGTCAGTGCCTCGCTGCCCCAAATGCCATGCTATGTCTGGGCCAGTAGAGAGGCGGTCTCTTTGGGCGTATGACAGGTTTAGAGTTACCGTAACATGACTTAAGGTTAGGAGATGCAGATTGGAGAGAAAACAACTCCTGGAAGCTGGGGCGTCGGGATCCTTTCGCAGGAGATGCTGTGCGGGGTGCTGACTCCGGCAGCAGGGAAGGTCTAGGGCGGCCAGTCCCGGTGCCTGCCGTGCCCACAGCCCCACTCGGGGAGAAGCCGGGCTGTTCTGGAACAGGCAGCCCCCAGGGCCCTGAGCGGAGGACAGCCAGTCCATGGACGTCGAGTGACCCTCAGCTCCAGGAGGCTGTCTGTGCATCTTTATGGGGGGTCCCCAGCTCCCCCATCACTGTGTATGTTTTACAGTAAATTCCCAGTTTTCCGGGAAACCTGTCCCCTAACAACCCACAGAGCCCACTTTCTGTGAAGTGGGAAGCCCTTCAGCCGTGTGGCCAGGTTGGGGGAGGAGAAGGGCAGACCGAGGGGCTAAAACTTCTTCAGATAAAACTGTTTCAAGAGTTTTCCTTCTTTGGCGGCTACGTCAGAGGATCTGCTGTAAAATCCTGAAAAATAACTTCTCATAGCTTCATGCTGTTCCCTCCATCCTCGGAGGCGCCTGGAAAGAGGGGACAGGACCGATTCACTTTGTCTTCGTGCTGGTGGGGCCAGGCTGGGCTGCATGGATGTCATTCACTCATTGCTCTTCAGTAAGAGCGCCTCGCTGTGATGAGATGATGAGATGTCCTCCGTGTGGACTCTTAGCTCCAAGCTTCCTGAGATTAAACTCAGGCTCAGACAAGCCGGTGGGGGTGGGTGGCCCAGGAAGGATTATGATAAGAAAGGGGTGAGGGACAGGAAGAAGGGTGGTGTGTTGGAATTTGGGATAATTGAATTTGCTGTGCGGCCAGCAGTGGTGACCTGGGTCATCTGCTGAGTCTTTGGTTGTAAATCCACTAAGACCAGGAAATTCCATGATTAGGCCGATCTTCCCATTTTTTTTTTTTCAAGAGACTAAGATCATTGAAGATTTAACAAGTGATGATTTTCACCTTCTAAAGATACAGTGACTGACTGAGTAAGCTAGCACGTCTGCATCAAGGTTGTTAACCTTGGAGTTCCCGTCGTGGCTCAGTGGAAATGAATCTGACTAGCATCCATGAGGATGCAAGTTCAATCCCTGGCCTCGCTCAGTGGGTTAAGGATCTGGCGTTGCTGTGAGCTGTGGTGTAGGTCGAAGACACGGCTCGGATCTGGTGTTGCTGTGGCTGTGGTGTAGGCCGGTGGCTACAGCTACGATTCACCCCCTAGCCTGGGAACCTCCATATGCCATGGGTGTGGCCCTAAAAAAACGAAAGGGCAAAAAAAAAAAAAAGATTGTTAAACTTATGTCCTGAAAGCCAAGGATCAGTCCTTTTGTCTTTTTGTCATAGTTTCTCCCAGGAAACGCAGCAGGCCCTCATAAAAAGGACGTCGGTCCATTTGCTCTGATTAGCCAGAATGCGGGAGGTGGAGCGGGCTCCCTCCAAGGACCTATTGCATGTGAATTATGAGGCCACAGTTTTGACTCCAGTTTCCCCTCCATTGCCTTGTGTGCATTTGCTAATGCAACGGGGCCATTTGTAATGATCTCGCAACAAACTGCATAACTTATCTCCTGCAAACAAGTCTTTCTTACAAAGCAAGAGACAACCTAAATTCACATCGAATGCAAAATGTGATGTTTATGGCAACTCAGGGTTTTCTGGAAACTACAGATACCCAGGGACTTAGCCAAATCCCCCAGAGGAGAGGGACTTGCATCTTTAGGGACACAGTCTCCCCAGGCTGCAGGGCAGCTTAGGGGATGACTGTGTCTTTGACCCTGAGGCTTATGGTGGGGACAGAAAGCCCTGCTCCCTCTTCACCTGCCTCTGCCCCAAACCTTAGAGGGCTGGCTTTGAGCCCAAGCGGCAAGCCTCCACTTGGAAAACTGGATCCATTGTTGTTTGTTTGCCTTGATTCTGACCAGGTAATCGCTGAAGTTTGTAAAGATTTGATGTGAAAGAAAAAGACTACCTTTTAAAGGCAGATTTAAGCTACAGTCTGATTAACTTGGCTTTTTAGAAGTCAGTGGCAAGTTTGTGTTTCTTCCATCTACACTAAGTACCTGTGGATAAAGAGTTTGAATTCTGGAGTTCCTGTCATGACTCCGTGGAAACAAATCCGACTAGGAACCATGAGGTTGCAGGTTCGATCCCTGGCCTCGCTCAGTGGGTTAAGGATCCAGCATTGCCGTGAGCTGTTGTGTAAGTTGCAGAAATAGCTCGGATCCCATGTTGCTGTGCCTGTGGCAAAGGCCGGCAGCTATAGCTCCTGTTAGACCCCTAGCCTGGGAACCTCCATATGCCACGGGTGAGGCCCTAAAATGACAAAAAAGACAAAAAAAAAAAAAGAGTTTGAATTCTTCACCTCTTAAAGTTCCCAGATGGAGGCCTGATGCAGATTGGTTCCCTAGTGGTCATATGTTCTAATACGATTTTTTTATACTTTTTTTGGGGGGGCACACCCATGGCACATGGAAGTTCCCAGGCTAGGGGTCAAATCGGAGCTACAGCTGTTGGCCTACACCACAGCCACAGCAACACAGGATCCGAGCCACATCTTCAACCTACATCAGAGCTCATGGCAACGTCGGATCTCTGACCCACTGAGAGAGGTCAGGGATTGAACCCGTGTCCTCATGGATCCTAGTTAGGTTCCTTAACTGCTGAGCCATGTAGGGAATTCCTAATATGATTTTTTTTTTAAGACAAAACTTTGAGTTACTCAGAAAAAATCCCAGATAAGTAGAAGGTCCTAAAAAAGACAGAGAAAGAGCCTAAGAAGGGGAGTTCTCAGGAAAAGCTGGAGTGTCTAGAAAGTATTCCTAGAATATATGCGATGGTTGATTAAACGCTTCTGAATATTAGGGCCTCCGGGAAACACACTAATCAATGGGGAAAGAAACACTGCACCTTCTGGAGAAGCCAATTAGCACCAAACACTGACTCAGTAGAAAGTGCCAGCAGTGGTCTCGTGTTACACGTTAACCCTGTCTTCTAGTGTTTTTGTTTTTTGGTCACACCCACTGCATATAGAAGTTCCTGGGCCAGAGATCAAATCAGAGCTGTAGCTGCAACCTATGCTATGGCTGTGGCAACGTGGATTCTTAAACCACTGCACCACAGCGGGAACTGCTCTTACAGGTTTATTTTCTCTCTGTGTCTCTGGAGTAAAGATCCCCCCTCACTCAGGCAGGTGGGCTTCCTTCAACCCAGAGAGAGACTAGATGGAACCAAAAGGAGGCGGTTCTGTGCTTGAGCTGAGAGGTAACAAGCCCGACCAGGATCCATGAGCTGAGACACCCCCCTCCTTCTGCCCTCAGACACTGGTGCTCTTAGTTCTTGGGTTTACAGAATCAGACTGGGGCTTATATCATCAGCCTCACCTGCCCACTCATTCTCAAGCCTTTAGACAGACTCATTGAGACTGAATGGGCTTTTCTGGTTCATCAGATTGCAGACAGCAGGCTGTGGGACTTTTTTTTTTCTACTCTCTTTTTTTTTTTTTTAAACTTTTTAGGGCCGCACCCGTGGCATTTGGAGTTCCCAGACTAGGGGTCTAATCAGAGCTGTAGCTGCTGGCCTACACCACAGCCACAGCAATGCCAGATCCAAGTCGCATCTGCGACCTTCATGGGAACGCCAGATCTTTAACCCACTGAGCAAGGCCAGGGATTGAACCTGCATCCTCATGGATCCTGGTTGGGCTCGTTACCTCTGAGCCACAATGGGAACTTCTCTGTGGGACTTCTTGGCTTCCGTAATTGTGTGAGCCAACTCCTATAACAAACTGCTATCTATCTGTCATCTATCTATCATCTATCTATCTATCTATCTATCTATCTAATATCTATCAATCCATCTGTCATTTATCTTTCATCTATCTATCTAGTCTCTGTCAATCAATCTATCTAATATCTATCAATCCATCCATTTTTCATCTATCTAATGTTTATCAATCCATCTATTATGTATGTATCTATCATTTATCACCTATCGGTCATCTATTATCTATCTATCATCTATCTATCTACCTTTTCTTGGTTCTGTTTCTCTAGAGGACTCTGACTCATGCATCACATGTATATGAAAGTCTGTGTGTGTACACATGATGTATACGCATGCATATACATAGGTCGCCTAAATCTGTCTGCTTAAGAGGGCCTGGGAACAGCAACACTGCAAGACGAATTAGCGCATCCAGCACCTAGATATTGGCTTCTAAGTAACGTTTTCCACCAAACAGAGTTCCTGTCATGGCTCAATGGTTAATGAACCTGATTAGTATCTGTGAGGACCCAAGTTTGATCCCTGGCCTTGCTCAGTGGGTTAAGGATCTGGCGTTGCCATGAGCTGGGGTGTAGGTCACAGACGCAGCTGGGATCCCACATTGCTGTGGCTGTGGCGTAGGCCAACTGCTTCAGCTCTGATTCAACCCCTGGTCTGGGAGCCTTCATATGCCGCAGGTACAGCCCTAAAAAGGGAAAAAAAAAGAACCAGTGATTCATGGAGAAATGACTAACTCCGGAGCTGGAACAGGGAGACACAAATATGTGATTGTGGGAGAAAGCAAGGCAGCGCTCAAAGACTGAGGGGACTGTGTCAAGGGTCAGGGAGGCCAGCTTATAACAATGTAGTCATCAAAATAAATAATTATAAGAACTATCACATCCACTGAATAAAATTGGAAACCACCAGTCTTTAGGGATCTGTGTATAAATTAATGAACACATTGAAATCTGATGATGAATGGAGTATTTACACAATTTCGAAGTGCCTCCCCACAAAATACTTATTAATTACCAAGGGAAAGAGAGTACCTTTGCTGTGGAGAAGGCTGGCGGACATCATACCCTCATCAAACCATCCAAGGGAACATCATCAGTCCTGGGGTGGGCAGAAATTGTTGGAGGCAAGGAGAAGGCAGCGACACCCTCTCTGTGACAGTCCTCTCAGGGGTGCCCAGGCGACATCTAATCATGAAGAGATACCAGACAGCCCCAGATTGAGGGCCATCCTGCAAAAGACTTAGCCTCTGGCGTTCAAAGTTGCCAAAGTCCTGGGGGCCAAGGCAAGTTGGGAACATCCCAGATGGAAGGCAGGTCCCAGACAGGTTGTAGCTCGATGCACTGTGTGACTCTGGAGGAGAGCCTTCTGCAAAAGACAAGACATGGCAGGGCAGTTAGTGAGTCATGATGGTCCTGGTCACTCCATGCTAATTTTCTTTTTTCTTTTTTGGTCTTTTTGTCTTTTAGGGCCGCACCTGCAGCATATGGACGTTCCCAGGCGAGGGGTCCAGTCGGAACTGTAGCCGCCAGCCTACGCCACAGCCACAGCAATGTGGGATCTGAGCCGCATCTGTGACCTACACCACAGCTCATGGCAACGCCGAATCCTTAACCCACTGAGTGAGACCAAGGATGGAACCCATGTCCTCATGGATGCTAGATGGGTTCGCTAACCACTGAGCCATGACGAGAACTCCCATGCTAATTTTCTGATTGCCACGGACGTCCTGGATGACTTGGGAGAACACTGCTGTCTGCAGGAAACACACACTCAGGTATTTGACCACGATGGGGCCATCAGATTGGCAACTCGCTCTGAAATGATTCCATAAACATGTTCTCTTTGCTGTTCCAAATTCTAAGTTTGTGACGGTTTCAAGCTTTTATACCCCTTTAAATTTGAAAAAAGGTATCCTTGGAATATGTGAAACAACTGAGGATTGGAGTTCCCGTCATGGCTCAGCAGCAACAAACCCGACTAAGATCCATGAGGATATGGGTTCGATCCCTGGCCTCGCTTAGTGGGTTAAGGACCCAGTGCTGCTGTGAGCTGTGGTTGCAGACATGGCTCACGTCTGGCGTCGCTGTGACTGTGACGTAGGCCGGTAGCTGCAGCCCTGATTCGACCCCTAGCCTGGGAACTTCCATATGTGTGCAGGTGCAGCCCTAAAAAGGCAAAAAAAAAGAATAGAATAGAAGAGTATGGCTTACTCCTCTACCTTAGGAGGACAGAGAAGAGACCAGGGCAGAGTTTTGAACGACGAAGAGGAACAGTCCTCTGATAACCTTATATGGTTGTGACTATAATCCTCAGACGGGCAGTCGTGCTCAGAGACGGCAGGTAAACCAGGGCGGTGGGAGTACCGGGCTCACGCGCAGGCCTTCCGCCTCCATCCCTGCTCTTTACACGTTTGCTATAGTCACTGACCGACTGCCGTGTGGCCAGGAACGCAGCGAACAGAATAGCCTCTTCTCTCCTGGACCCTACAGGCTCTTTGGGTCTGCAAGAAATCTGGAACCAAGCTTACTAGGCATAAAATCCCAGCTCCCAGCCTCTATTTCTTAGCTGATTTGAAAACCCAACCCAGCACTTCTGACAGAGTGCATTTTTAGCATTCCTTCACAACCATCTCATTTTATTTGTGGCATCCTGCAGCTCGAAGCTTGGTCTGCTGGCTTTGGGTGGTCACAGAGCCAGTGAACAGCAGAGCCCAAGTGGGGCAGGATGAGGGCAGGGGAGGGGGAAAACGTCGGGGTTCCCTGGAAAATCCAGTTTACTCCCACTTTTCACTCATTTGGAAAATGCCTTTCTGACCATAAAACCACATCTATGCTGTATTGAACTCCCCAAGCAGAATGTTCACTGATTACCAAGGACTTTATAAAGGTTCTTGGAAAAATCTAGCAAATACTAGTAGATAAGTGTGAAAAAAATATACATATACATAAAAATAGGCGACATCCAAACATGAAGAGACACCAGCGTACACAGACATACACACATATATATACACACACATATTCCTTGTACAGTAGTTTATAAAGGATTTTCCAAACCTTTGGAAAGATCTAGCAAATACTAGTAGCTAACTGTGATTATATATATATAAAACAGGTGACATCTAATCATGAAAAGACACCCGTAAACACATATACACACACACACACCCACATATATATACACACACACTTCTTGTACAGTAGTTTGTAAAGGATTTTTGCAAACCTCACAGGAACTCTTGCAGAAGGTATTACACAGCTCCCCGAGTAGATGGAAGGGCCAAAAATTGAACCCAGGGCCTCTGGGTCACATACCTGCTCAATTTTCCATCTGCTTTCCCCTCTCTCCTCCCCCTGAGAAAGCACCCGAGGTACCTCAGTTCAAATCCAGAGAGTTAGCTGGGCGATTGCGGGTGAGTGGTCTCGCTGGAAACTTTGTCTGCGTTCCCTCTAGAGCTTTTAAGCCTAAGTGTAAATTGACTATGTGCTTAGGAATTTACCGGCTCAGACAGACTGAAAAGATTAAAGAGGAGGCCGAGGAAGAGCGAGAGAGGGAGACAGACCCCAGGCAGGCCAGCCAGCCGACATTCCTTTTAAAAGCTGCCCTCCACCTCCTTTCCCAATCGGCTGAAACCCTAGAGGTCTGACTGGCTAAACCACTTCCTCTCAGAAGTGTCTGGACCCCAAGGGAGCCTGGGATTTGTAGTCTTGAAATCAGCCGACCTTTCATCGGTCTTCAGCGGGGCTCCCTGGGCGAACGAGGGAGGCGTGCATTTCAGCAGCTTTCTGTGTGATGGAGTGGCCAGTGTGCTTTTCGTAAAACACAGAGTTCTTTTTGGATGAGAGTTGAAGCCTCTGTTTATGCACCAGAACCTCGTCCGTGGTTCGTTCCCCAGCTCCAGCTCTTTATTACCTCCCCTCCCCTTCCAGAGGAGACTAAGGCCCATTGACCACCCCCGAGGGCAGGCTGGACACAGGCCTGGCACCGCTGCTGGCGGTGGAGGCAGTGCCCTGCTTGGTGTGGCGCAGGCTCGGTGGCGGAGGAGACTTGCTTAAGGGTTGTTCCCCAAGTGGTACCCGGTCAATGGTTTTTATGGCAGCATCATGACATACTCATAGACATTAGAGGGCATATGCAACCAAGCCCACAGCCCACTTATAGGAAGCACTGCATTTGGTTTTGTTTTGCTTTTTTCCCTGATTTCCTCACCAACTATTGCCTTGACCTGGCAGCTCCTTGGCTTTGGGTAGTCAGATGTTCTTTTCCACCCCAGCCTTCTTGAACCTCATGTTTTCATTTGGTCTAAACTGGTGACAACCCTTGCGAGGGCCCACCCTTCGTGCATTACTCATGGATTAAATAAATATTATACACAGTGATGGGTCAGTGGCATGTCTGTATTGTTGGTTAAACAAAATCATGATCATTTTAGGTGTCATTAAATGTCTACTGGTCATTGACCATTTGAAATGTTGTAAAGCCACAGATATTGAAGATACAGCTTTCCTTTGCGAGGGCATCAACATTACTTGCTGGCGCACACACAGAAACGACGAAAGGACTGTTGAGCGGCACCCTAACCCCTGGGGGAGAATGATTTTCCTTAGAACTGCTCACAGGCTGGCCAAGTTCTTCCCTGCCTGGCTTGCACTGTTTGTTAGATTGAACCCACTTCATAGCATTTGTGCAGAATGCTGCGCGGGGACGAGATCGGACTAGCAGCCAGGAGAGTAAAGATCCTGCCTGTCCTCTGTGATCCGTCAGCCTTGGAGTAAGCTAGTAAATTCTAAATCAGGGCATTAGAGGGACCAACTGCCAGCCCTCACTCGATACAAACGCTTATAAGGAGGAAATGCTGTCCAGGTCGTGAGTGGATCAGCTTCCTAAATGTGGAATGACTCCTTGAGGAACAAATTCTACGGGCAATATTTGGTCAAAGTTCTAAGGCTCTGCAGAGGTGACAGACCTTAGCCAGTGGTTGAATAAGGCAATTAAGAAAATCTCTTAGGAGTTCCCGTCGTGGCTCAGTGGTCAACGAATCCGACTAGGAACCATGAGGTTGCGGGTTCCTAACCCCTGGCCTTGCTCAGTGGGTTAAGGATCTGGCGTTGCCGTGAGCTGTGGTGTAGGTAGCAGATGTGGTTCAGATCCCGCGTTGCTGTGGCTGTGGCGAAGGCTGGCAGCTACAGCTCCTGTTAGACCCCTAGCCTGGGAAACTCCATGTGCCACGGGTGCGGCCCTAGATAAAGGCAAAAAGACAAAAAAAAAAAAAATCTCTTAAAAGGGTGGCCTCCCCGAGGTCTGAGACTTCCATCCTTCTCACAGCAGCCAGAGGTATGTGCCTCTATGTCCCCTACTGCATACTCTGCGGATTTCCAAACTGATGGGGAAATCTGCTGATGAGGAATCCTGCTGGACTATTCTGAAATATCCCTGGACTTTATCATTTCTTTTTCTATGCTAAGGCTACCTATACCAAACTTTTATTTCTCCTTTCTTAGAAGTCCACTAGAAAACCCATACAGATGTGCACATACATACTGATTCCTCTAAAGACTAATATTCTTGTTAAATGCTGACGGTGGGGGATATGCAATACAAAAGAAAAGAGCAAGGAATCATTAGAATTTCAGTTGCAATTTATTTTTATGTCACTCTTTAAAGTGTTTTATTTGTGTTTGTTTTAGAAGATAAATGATAATAATAATGTAACAGTTGTATAGATGCTTTATAAATCAATGTGCATATCTTGAGAATATCTGGTTAATACATTTCTTTAAAGCTAGGGTGCAAGTTAAAAAAAATTAGAGACCAAGCTTGTGGAGCATGCCTCCTTTGGTTTGGGTAGACAAATTGCCTAGAAAGTACTCAATGTCGCCCAGGGAAGAATACAGGGTTACCAGTGCTGTGAGTCTAAGTTCTCACAACATCAAGGACTTTCCAGGTCTCATTCATTTTCATTACAAAATAGAGGAAATGAAAATGAACTCACAGTGAAACGATTTGAGCCAAGTTTCCTCCTTGAGAAGAAAAAAGACCTTAAAAATCTGCACGGGCCAGAGTTCCCGTTGTGGTTCAGCAGGTTATGAACCCAACTAGTATCCATGAGGATGTGGGTTTGATCCTTGGCTTCACTCAGTGGGTTAAGGATCCGGTGTTGCCATGAGCTGTGGTGTAGGTCACAGATGCAGCTTGGATCTGGCTTTGCTGTGGCTGTGGCATAGGCCTGCAGCTGCTGCTCCGAATCGATCCTTAGCCTGGGAACCTCTATATGCCACAGGTGTGGCCCTAAAAAAGCAGAAAAAAAAAAAAATGCCAACCCTGCATGGGCCATAACCCCTGTCCCAGGACCAGAGGAAGCTGGGCCATCTTATTCTCTGCTGGAGTATCAGAGTGACAGCACTTGGGTTTGAGGTGCTCAGTGGATGCAGAAATGAAGTCTGATGGCCTGGGCTTGTCCTGGATGGACCCGACTGTTTTGTTCTGGACTTTGGACAGTCTATCATGGCCTTGGCATCATCCTAGAAAATGCTTTTAGGCTAGAGGAAGATTTCAATAGTATTTTAAAAGTCTCTGCAAACATCATCAACACCGCGAAGGTTAACTTTCAGTATCAGTTTGACGTGGCCCAGATGAAACGACGTTTCCCGCCATGTGAGTGTGGGGTGTTTCTGAATGAGATTAGCGTCGCATGTGTGGACTCAGTGAAGCCGACTGCCCTCCCCAAAGCGCCAGGGCCTCATCCATCCTGCAGGGTCTGAATGGAGCAAAAAGCAGAAGAAGAAGGCATTCGGCCTTTGGCTCCCTGCCTGCCTGCCTGCCTGCCTGCCTGAGCTGGGACATTTCTCCTGCCCTTGAACCGGGATTTATGCCATCAGCTGGCTTCCCTGCTTCGCAGGCCTTCAAGCCCAGAGCAGAATCACACACCTCTGGCTTTCCTAGGCGTCCAGCTTGCAGACTGTAGGATTTCTCGGCCTCTATTACCCGTGAGCCAAGTCCCTATAGTAAATCTCCACATGTATCCTCTCGCCTCTGTTTCTCTGGAGAACCCAGACCGATACCAGCAACCATAAAAACCGCACTGATTTTGTCCTTTCTGCTGTGCGTATGCGGGAAAAAGTTTTCATGATGCCAGAAGTCAAAAGGCTATTTCCCCCGGGACCTGAGGAGGGAGGGGGAGAGCATGATGACTAAATAAGAGAACAGCATCCTTGGTTCTGAAATAAGGTTGTACAATTTATTTAGTCGAATTATTTTACAACAGAGTTTCTGATGACATTGTCAGCTTAACATGTAACAACAGCTTAAAAAAGTCAATGATTATCTGCAAAATTATAGATATTTTAATATCTAAAAAAAATATTGCATATATAAGATAGGAAAATCCCTCATATCCAGATGGGAAAGCTGGGGTGTTCTTTTCCCAGCTGTGACTGCAGTTTGGTTATTTACAAACATTTTCGAAGAAAGGGACCGTCTTTGCCCGCCCGAGCTCCAAGTTAAATGACTGAACCAGCGATTCTCTTTTCAGTAACTCAGTGACATCAACGTCGCCTCTTCCTCTCCACAACAGAACAACACTCTGCTTTTTTTTAAAAAAAAAAAAAAACTTGCCGTAAAAACGAACACACACCTCAAATGTACAGATTGACAAAAGATGTACAAATTACATTAAAAAAAAATAACGACTGATTTGATAGTAACACTGTGTGACCGAGGTCGACTCGTGTCTTTACTCTTTTCATTTTTTAATTATTTATTTTTAATACTGTGAGATATAGGAAAATAACTCTGCATAATTTATACAGTAAGTTGCCGCCTGGTTGGTGGACCCTGGACTGGTCTTCTGACAAGCGCACAGCACTTGCGAATCTGTTTGCTTTTAGAAATCCCTATGACTTTTCAAAGTTCTGGGACCCACTGTCATTATTTAAAAAAAAAGTTATTTACCTCTCCGTCTTTTAGGAACGGCTGCATTTGTATTAGCATTTCTTAGTTCATACCGTGATTATTTCTAATGGTCAGCCTAGTGCATATTTATTGCTCAGAGAGGGATTTTGCAATGCCCATGACTTCTTAAATACACACTTGTTCTTTCTCTTAAATTCCAGTTGGGTGAAAACTTCACTGGTCTTACAACCAATGTTCCAGTTGCCATCCACTGAATTAGGTCTTCCTAAGATAAAAATAAGAAGCTTCTTGCCTCTATTTTCATTAAGTCTCAAACCAGAGCAGAACTGGTTAAGTCCGTGATTATCATACTGAACCCTTCAAGGTCCAAGATGAGACCCGTGTGTTGATAAGAAACTGCTTTGGTCCTAAAGATAAAGAAGAGCTACAGTTTCTTTCCCAGAACCGTAACACAACCATTCCAGTCATCTAAATAGTCAGACTCACAAAATGACGAGATCAGGAATCCAAACCGGTGTACTGGCCCATGGAATCATCCATCTCTTTGTTCAAGGTAGAGGAAACAATAGCTACCCGACATAAGGCAAAAAAAAAAAAAAAAAGGAGGATTGCTTTTTAAAGAACAAATACAAAGGTTCTATCCAACAAGAGAGAACGTGAAGTTTTTGCTTTCTCTACAAGGCCACAAAGGTCCAACGGGAAGTGGGCTTTGGCTAGAAGGCCACCGTTGAAGCTTCTAGTAGTAGCTGCCTAGATGTGAGGGCACGTGGGCGTTGGGGTGGCGGGGGACGTTGGGGCTGGGGTAGAGCCCGCCCGTGGGGGAGGTCCAGTACTGTGACGCCGCCCCAAAGAAGCCGGAGGAAGTGACGGGCATGGAGGATGGGTGGGGCGGGACAAAGTTCACCTTCTGTTGGTGTGCGTGGTACGAGGGCATGTAGGAAATATCCGAAGGGTACTTGTACATGGACGACTCGGTGGGGTGAGGCTGCAGAGCCTGGGCGATGCCGTGGAAGTCAAACTTGTAGGCATACCTCTTGCCGTGCACTTTGGTCATAATGTTTTTATCGTAGTAGTATCGGAGGGCTCGGCTCAGCTTGTCGTAATTCATGTTGGGTTTGCTCTTCCGCTCCCCCCAGCGCCTGGCCACCTCGTCCGGGTCCGTCATTTTGAACTCCCCGTTGGTCCCCTCCCAGGTGATGCAGCTGGCGTTGGCGCTGTCCGAGAGTAACTCCAGGAGGAACTGCCACAGCTGGATCTGTCCGCTCCCTGCAGGCGGTGAGGCAGATGGGAGAGAAGAGGCTTAGCCTGGAAAGTCAGGGCCCGGGGCCTCTCACCCTGGATAAGAACCCCTTGGTTTCCTTTGACGTTCCGAATCCACCTGCCACTGAGACTAGCGCGATCAGCGAGGTTGGATCTTGAGATAACCTGCCGGGACCTGGTGAAATCTGCCCAGAACCAGCAGTGTGGTTTTGGAAAAGCCACAGCCCTCCCCTCTGGGCAAGAGGCTTGACTCTCTTCTTCTAGCAGGGCCTGAATCTCTGTCTACTCTTTACTCTGTGCTGAAATCGCCCAGAGTCCCGGTGGCGGGGGCGGGGGGGGGGGACGACAATGCTTCAGGGTGATGGGACTTGGGCTGCTCCTTAGCCCTCATGCCTGGCTCTTGGCTCTAAGTTCCACAGAGGAGAACTTGGGCGAGAGAAAAAAAAAAAAAAAAGAGGAGAGGGAGTTGGTGGCTTCACTGGCCAGCGCTATGGAATAACCTGAGGACACGGGCAGCATGAGTTCCCTGGGCGGGAAGGTACTGGGCTGGACTCACTATTGCAAAAGGCCTGTTAGCTCCCAGAAAGGGTGTGCCTGGTTTAGAACTGGCTGGAGAGTTATTTTAATAACATACCCTTAAAATACATTGTCAAGTTTATCTGTTCTTAACGCTGCACCACTTTCTAAAGTCGAGACTAACATGTCCGTGGACTATGTATTCCCTGGGGTCTGGCACGAGGAAGACCACTGAGGGCTGGTTGCACCTGTTCCCTGTTCCCCAGCGCCCCACCACTGGCCCCTCTGTCCCTGCTGAAACTTATCTCAACCTCAGTGCGAATAGGCAGGGCCGGGTAGGTTTGTTATCCAGAAGCATCTTCAGCTAATGGCCGTATCAGCACTTAATGACAAGCCCTGTCCTCTCAGGTGTACGCTAGAGAAACAGGTATCATACAATTCAAGGAAAGAAGTACATGTTACTCCCCATCAGGGGTTTGAACTTGGGACACCCAAGAGGTCTCGGTGACTCCCAAAACTATGGAACGTTCTGGAAGACAACCTCTCTCGGGCCAAAGTAAACTCACCGGGATTGGCTAGGCGACTGCTGGTTGGGCCCAGGATCTGATAGGGATCTAAGGAAACAAAAAAGGAAATTTGCTTCACTGTTATAAAAATATAAAGACAACCGCATTAACAATGAGAATACCCCCAAGGGTTTATATTTTTATTTCAATATCATAAGGAAACTGCGCAGCTTTTCTTTGCAGACCTCAAAGATCTTGGTCAGAGTTATGATCCTAACCCCCGTAACTACAGAAGCAACATAAAAATAGTAACGGTATCATTTTTTCATATTTGGTGCCTCAGATTGGTAGGTAATGCTGTCATTACACAGAATAATAAAACCGTTTGGAAAGGAGGTGGCTGGCACTGAGTGATGAAGAAGGTGAAAGAAGGCTTATTAAGTGGGCTTAAGGAAGGTCAAATGATGACGGGTCTTTAATAACTACCTATTCTGGACAACTTCACACCACCATTTCTCTTTTTCTTTTTTCTTTCCTTTTTTTTTTAGGGCCGCACCAGCAGCACATGGAGGTTCCCAGGCTAGAGGCTGCATCGGAGCTGTAGCTGCCAGCCTACACCACAGCCACAGCAATGCCAGATCCGAGCCTCGTCTGTGACGTTTGATCCCTGGCCTCGCTCAGTGGGTTAAGGATCTGGTGTTGCCGTGAGCTGTTGTTGCAGACTCGGCTCGGATCTGGCCTTGCTGTGTCTGTAGTATAGGCTGGCAGCTGTAGCTCCGATTTGACCCCTAGCCTGGGTACCTCCATAAGCCACGGGGGCGGCCATAAAAAGCCAAAAAAAAAAAAAGAAAAAAAGAACAACCTCACTGGACAATCTCTGGGTATTGGTTTTCTCATCTGCAAAATGATGGATTGGGCTCCCGGATTCCCCAGTTCTCTTCTAGTAAAATCTTCTATGATTTTAAACTTGGAAAGGTCAACACCAACCAGAATTTGTATTTGAGCTACAAAACCGCTATTCTTAATACGTCAGTTTGCTTATAACTTACATGGTTACTTAGCCCTAAAAGAAATCTCTGCAAGATTGGCTTAGGGGAGGTTTGTCTTTTTTCCTGGCGAGGAAATCATGGCTGGGAGATGGCTTACAACTTGGCCAGGCTGTCCTATGTTTGACACAATTCTAGCATTTTTATAATCACAATTGTAATTTTAAAAAATCATCATGATTTGGGGGTTTTTGCTTACAACCACGAATAAACTTGAAGAGTCCCTAAGACCTCTTAGTCTACTCCTTCCTATCCATGCGGTAGGAAAACTAAAATGTTTTCGGCAGGTAATGGCCTGTTTTGTTGTTGTTGGGGCTTCTTTAAATCCTCGTCAAATCCTCTCCGCTTGACTCGTGTCTCAGAGTCTGCAGGTTCTCAGCCTTCCTGATGAAATGTAGGTCAACTCTCTGTTGCTTATCCTCAGTGGCCATGGAAAGTGAGGTTTCTCCATCCCAAAGGAATGGCTTGTTCGGCGCTCAGGCTCAGCGGTGTCCCATAGAGAGGGTAGACCTGGGCTTGGGAGGGGCTACGATAGCTGGGACCTTCACAGAGAACAGAAGGAAGGCTTTTCCAGAGGCCAAACTGGGACGTTTGAGTGGAAGATGTACGGCTGGGACGCTGGCTCCGGTGGTGGAATGGAGCCTTGTCAGGTAGTGAACTCCCTGTCGCTATAAGCATTCAAGTAGAGGGGACATAATCATAAGACTTAAGACATGATAGGAGGATGGTATAGACGCTAATATCTCTAGGCTCCTTTCCAATGCTAAGAGTCTCCACTTTCGTGATTTTTAACTTTGTTTTTTTAAGATTTTTTTTTTATTATAGTTGGTTTACAATGTTCTGTCAATCTCTCTTGCACAGCAAAGTGACCCAGTCTCTCTCTCTCTCTCTCTCTCTCTCTCTCTCTCACACACACACACACACACACACACACATTCTTTTTCTCACATCATCCTCCATCATGCTCCATCACAAGTGACCAGATATAGTTCCCTGTGCTGTACAGCAGGACCTCATTGCCTACCCACTCCAAATGCAATAGCTGGCACGTACTAACCCCAAACTCCCAGCCCATCCCACTCCCTCCCCCTCCGCCTTGGCAACCACAAGGCAAACGACGCATATAAATCGAATGAGAGCGGCTGGAAAAAGACACTCCATGATTTTAAAAGTTCCTCTGCCTTAACTGTTAAGTAGATCCATCACAGGCAAGGTGTGGGGAAGCAGCTTGGGAGCCTGCTCTACTCAGAAACCAGGGGTGCCTTTTGGCAAATCGCTTCACCTCTTTGGGCCTCAGTTTCTGTATTTTACACAATGAGGCACTGGAATCTTTAGGCTCCTGCCACCTCTGATACTTCCCCAGTCCCTACATGATTCCAGTGTTAGTTACCAGTTCCTGGATCTATGAGAGTGACAGATGTAAGATTCCATGAAAGGGTAGAGGGGTGACAAATGCAGCGGATTGTCTAAATCCTCCTTCTGACCACATGGAAGCAGTGGCCGCGTGGGGGGCCAAGGAGGGGTTCACTGATCACGACACATACCTGGCTGGGGCCGCTGTTCAGTATTCTTACTCATGGTCTGTGCTCCTGCAAGGGGGGGACCTGCGACAAGAAGGACAGGAAGACAGTGAGCGCGGCCCGTTCTCCGCGAGGGGAGGGAACAGCTTGTCAAAGGCTCCCCCATCCTCAAAGGAAGGACAGAAGTGCTTTCTTATTCATTCCTGCAATCCGCTCACTCATTTATTCATTTTCTTTGATAAATATTTATCCAGAAGCTACTACGGGTAGTCACTATTCTCCATGCTGGAGATCCAGCTCTGAATCAGCAGAGCTTGATTTTAACGGGGAGGTAGTGATAAACGGTAATAATCAGATAGTGCAGAGTGTCTGATGGCTGCACGTTTCATTTTTATAGAGGAAATTTATTTATTTATTTGTTTAGTCTTTTGTCCTTTCACAGCCATGCCTGTGGCAGATGGAAGTTCCCAGGCTAGGGGTCGAATCAGAGCTGTAGCTGCTGGCCTATGCCACAGCCACAGCCACGCGGGACCCGAGCTGTGTCTGTGACCAACACCACAGCTCATGGCAACGCCAGATCCTAAAGCCACTAAGGGAGGCCAGGGATCGAACCTGCATCCTCATGGTTCCTAGTCAGACTCGTTCCCACTGAGCCACGACGGGAACTCCACCCCTGTCAGTCTTCATGTCTTTCCCTGGCCCCCCCTCTCCGGGGAGGGCTTGCCTTCCCCGTTGCTGTGCGTCCAAATCCTGCCTCTCCTTCCAGAGCCAACTCAAACGGCCCCAAGTCAACAAGGCAGACCCTCCCGACGACACTCAGAGGGAAGGGGCTACGTGCGTGCACAGCCTCTCTTCCCAGCCTGAGAGGTTGGTCCGCATCTGCTGCACCGCTGTGCACCCCACCGTGCCAAGCGCTTGGTGCAGAGTAAACCAACAACCTATATTATCATGTTGTTGTCTTTTTAGGGCCGCAGCCACAGCATGTGGAGGTTCCCAGGCTAGGGGTCGAATTGGAGCTGTAGCTGCTGGCTTCCGCAACAGCCACAGCCACGCCAGATCCCAGCTGGGTCTGTGACCTACACCACAGCTCATGGCAACGCCCGGGCCTTAACCCACTAAGTGGGGCCAGGGATGGAACCCTCATCCTTATGGATACTAGTCAGGTTCATTACCTCTGAGCCACAACGGGAACTCCCATGTTATTAAACGGGATCTTGGTTATTGCTTGGGCAATACTGTAGTTCCCACTTCTTTCTTGAAAGAATTCCCTTCACTAGCCATTCCTGTGCTTGATATTTTACTTCCTAGAGATGGTAAGATCGACACATTTGGGGTCAGGAGCTTATGAGTCATTCTCAAAGGTCTGTGTGAAAACCCCTTACCTCTCCAGGACCAGGTAACACTGACGGGTCCCACACTGGCCATTAATCTTGATGTCCACTCCCACAGCAGGAGAACAAAATGCCCACCCCTATGCCTCCTTTATCTCCTGTTTTCCACCCTGTCCTCAGAAAAAGCTCTTCCTCCCAAAGAAGAGAGCGACGTTGACTTACTTTTGTTGAGGCCAGAATTCATGTTGTTGGCCCATCCTCCTCTCCTGACCGAGTCATAGGAAGGGTCTGCGGAAATAAGAAAAGGTGCATCAGCATCGCCTGCTCCTCAGAAAGCTGGCACGAGGACGGCCTCTTAGCCCTCCGGAGAAATTCCATTTAATTCAGCAATAACCCTTTAGCAGTCCCCGTCGTGGCTCAGTGGTTAACGGACCCGACTAGGATCTGTGAGCACGAGGCTTCGATCTCGGGCCTCGCTCAGTGGGTTGCGGATATGGCGTTGCTGTGAGCTGTGGCGTAGGTTGCAGATGTGGCTCGGATCCCACGTTGCTGTGGCTGTGGCATAGACCAGTGGCTGTACAGCTCTCGATTCAAACCCTAGCCTAGGAACCTCCATATGCCACGGGTGCGGCCCTATTTAAAAAAAGAAAGAAAAAAAAAGACATCCTTGGGCCTCAATGTTTTAAAATATGAAAGTAAGAGTTCGCTGGATTTATCTCCCCTGCGGGATTGTGCTAATGTTATCACCCGAATGTCTGTGCCCCCCAGTTCACACACTGAATTCATCACAGCCCAGTGTGACGGTGTCGGGAGGTGTGGGTCTTTGGGAGGTGACTAAGTCACGAGGGTGGAGCCCTCATGAATGGGATTAGTGCCTTTAGAAGAAGAGGCCACAGGGGAGCTCGCCTGCTTCCTGCCCTGTGCGGGCACAAGAAATCAGCCGTCGGCTTACCCAGCAGGGAGCCCTCCCCAGAACCTGACCGCACTGGCACCTTATCTCAGACTTCTCGCCTCTAGAACTGCGAGAAGTACATTTCTGTAGTTTCCAGTCCTCGGCCGGTGGTAACTTAACAGCAGCCCGAAAGGACAAAGAGGTCACGATCAAGCGGGATAACATGTGTAAGCAGCTTATAAGGCATTTTATAAATATAAGCTACGTTTAGAGAGAAAAAATGTCCAAAACCATGTGGGAAAGAGCTTTTTTTGTTGTAACCGTTTTTTTTTTTTTTTTTGGTTTTTAGGGCCACACCCGCAGCACATGGAGGTTACCAGGCTAGGGGTCGAATCGAGAGCTATAGCCACTGGCCTACACCACAGCCACAGCAACCTGGGATCCGAGCCACCTCTGAGACCTACATCACAGCTCACGGCAACGCCGGATCCTTAACCCACTGAGCAAGGCCATGGATGGAACCCGCATCCTCATGGATCCTAGTCGGGTTCATAAACCGCTGAGCCACGATGGGAACTCCCTGGGAAAGTGCTTTAAGCAGGTGTGCAGAGACAGGTAAGGTCCAGACTCAAGGGTCGTGGGAAGATTGTCTCACAGCCGCAGCCGTGAGGTCCCTGGCAGCGGTGCCAGCCCCCACTCCAGCACACTGATGCTGTGGGCACAGCACGGGCTCTCCTCGGCCTCTCAGGCTTTTCCACTGGGAGTGGAGGGGGCCGGGTGATGACCACAGAGAAAGGAAAAAGGGCCAGAGGTGTGGCTGGACCAAGAAACAAGGGGCTGGAGAGACACTTCCCGCCTGGACGTGCTAAGAAGGCTCCAGATTGCCTTGGCAGACGCCCCACTGATTCTGAGCAGTCATGATCCCAACCGCTCTCTTGAAAGAATCCACATGTCTGCATAGCCATGTTCAGAAACTATTCCACTGACTGGCTGAAGCTGGAAACTCTTTTCCTTTCTCATGGTGGGAGCCCCGTCGAGACACGCAGCAGGAATAGCAGAAGAGCTTAAGGATACAGAGTTACGACTTTTCAAAGTCTTTCCACCGACAACAAAGAAACCATAAAAACCATCTGAACAAATGGAGCGCAAACCTCATCAAACAATGGTCAGATGGGGTGAAACGCAAACCATCCTCCTCACCCCCTCCTGAGCCTCTCAAACAAATTAGAAGAAGAACAGCAAAGACGGACCGGTGGTCCCATCACGGCCTGTTCTCATGGTTTCTGGCTAAGAAGAAGCAGAAGACAGGAACAATTTTCTGGTGGAAAAAAATCCACGTGCGGATGCACATTCCTCCTGGCTCTGGAAAAGCCAGTGCAGTTTTAAAATTACAATCTTTAGCAATTGGCATGAAAAGCAAAACAGAAAGTGAGGGGGATGGAAATGGGAAGAAGGGGAGGGAAGGGGGCAAAAGAGAGACAAAGCTCAGCTCATCTGAGCCGTCCCGTCTGTTTTTATTTTTATTTGACATTTTTTTTCCCCTTCACCATTCCCCCTGCTTGCCCCCAAACTAAATAAAACAAAAACAAAGACCCTAAGGCGTTTGCGTTTACAAGCTTGGGATGCGACTGTTGTTCTCATGGGTATTTTCCAGGCTGTCAAGTCAGCAAGGGCCTGCAGCGTGTGTGCGAGGCTAGGGTACCCTTAGGGAAAGGCCAAGTTCTTCTAGGATTTTTCTTTGGTGGTGGGGGGGAATGCTGGTTAGGCCTCCAGTGATTTATTTGGGACTGATTTCTGCAGTGTGTTGTGTGCTTGGCCACCGAGTGGATGAGAGATAATATGAAACAAAGTCTCCTGTCCTTGCCTTTAAATATGAGACGATCACAGAGTGCGGGGAAATACAGGCCATGTGCCAAAGGCGTGCTGGAGACAGTAAAGCTACCAAAAGGTTAAGAGAGGGGAGGTGAGTGGCACTGGGATCTTGTGATCCGAGCGCGGCCCCTCTGGAGGCTGGGCAAGCACTTGGCAGAAGTCGCGGTGGGATGTGACCGGACGGGTGGGAGACAACCACACATGGGACCGTGGTTCTCTCCACGGTGGAGGGAAGCAGACTGGAAGACAGGGCAGGGGCCAGGTTCAAGTCCATGCTGACGGCCGCTCAGCAAGCTTGATGGTGCTGGGTTCCAGGCAACAGAAACCGGGAGAGTTTTGGGGTGGGCGGCAATACCGTGAAAGCGGGGTGTGGCAGAGAGGGCGGCGTGGCGTGGGCGTGGGATGGATGGAGTGAGTGCCGGGGGAGAGGGGTGCATCTAGCAGGAACAGAACAGAAAGTGGAATAGAAAGTGACTGATTCATGCAAAAAGAAAAAGCAGCTCACTGTGTTCCAGGAATTGGCATGTGTTATCTCAAGTTCTGACTTGACTTCTGACTGGCTGCGCTGATACGATCTCTGACTCAAAGGTTTTCAGTCTTTTCTTTTTTTTTTTTTGGCCACACCTGAGGTGGGTGGAAGTTCCCAGGCTAGGGTTCGAATGGGAGCTGCAGCTGCCAGCCTACACCGCAGTCACAGCAACACCAGATCTGAGCTGCGTCTGTGACTGCACCATAGCTCGTGGCAACACCGGATCCTTAACCCACTGAGTAAGGCCAGAGATCAAACCCGCATCCTCATGGATACTAGTCAGGTTCACTACTGCTGAGCCACAGTGGGAACTCTCTTTAATCAATATTTCTACTCAATCCTTAGTCTACAGGAGGCTTCCATTCTCTCTGGAGGCTATGTTATACTCATTCAAAAGAACCTTTTTCTTTAAGCTCAAATTATTGGGGTTCCCGTTGTGGCTCAGTGGAAACTAATCTCACTAGTATCCATGAGGATTCAGGTTCGATCCCTGGCCTTGCTCATTGGGTTAAGGATCCCGCGTTGCTGTGGCTGTGGCTGTGGTGTAGGCCAGAGGTTACAGCTTTGATTCGACCTCCATATGCCGAGGGTATGGCCTTAAAAAGACAAAAAAAAAAAAAAGATATTAAGTTCAAATTATGATTTTGGTGATACTGACTTCTTATGAACTTTTCTTCTTTATCTTTTATTCGAATTAACTCCAGACAGAGAAGGTATCCAAGAGGTATAGAATGGCTGGACACATTCCCTCTAACCCACAGATGGTGGGTATGGCTGGATTTTTCTCTAAGTGCCCAGTTGTGTTTGAAGTCCATGCCTTAGGAGGAGTCTGGCCGCTCCATCTTTCCCAGGATGCCTCGGGGCCTGAGGGGGGCCACAGAGCCGGGAGCACACAGTCCCCTCAGGCCTGCCTCAGCGGAAAGCCCAGCTGACAGGGCTTTTGAGGTCCCAACCAGCCCTCAAGTCCTCTAGCAGGTAAAAAGGAAGTGACAGAAACAGAGAGGCCACCAGTAATCAGCCTGAACCGTGTCCTCCTGTGGCGTTAACAGAGCAGTAAACAGCAGTGGGCCATGCCGTAAGCCAGCGTCTTTAGCCAGCAGTCTCAGCACAGAGGGCGGAATCAGGGCAGCAGAAGCCACCAGGCTCCCTGCCAGTTGCTCCTTCATTCCCACCTTATTTGCATGGAAAATCCTGCCAGTGGCACCTGAGTCCACAAAGGACACCTGGGCCCATTTCCTGAGAAGCTTGACAAGTGCTCTCTGTGGACACTGGAGTTCGTGGGGGCATCTACTAATGTTAAGATTCTTTCTTTTTCTCCAGATATATGCCCAAGAGTGGGTAGACGTAAGATGTAAATGAAAGCCAGTGCTTTTGGAGTAAGTCCCACCACAAGGACAAAGCTGAAGACGGAGAAGGCCAAGGTTAAGAGCTAACGTCTGGCATTCTGCCTTAGAGATTTGAAGCACCAGGGCAGCCTCGCAGATTAAATTAGGCATCCAGGCAAAGCACTGGCCCGGTGCCCAGTGCAGAGTCAGCCTCGGTAAATATTAGCAATTAACATTATTACTGTATTTGTATCATTAAATACCTAAAAAACATTCAGACCCGAAACACATCTGCCATCCCTACCAAGGACACGTTAACCCCCTTCCCATCTCTTCGTTCCCCTTACTTTGCATTATTTCTAATTTTTCCAATTAGGATCTAAAATTTAATCAATAATTAATCCATGTTGATTACTGGCTGGATCTTCCGCCTGAATGTCAGGTCCACTCGGGTAGAGACCCCCTCCTCTGTCCTCCGATAGAACCAAGAACCTGGTACAATGCCGAGCACAGAGCGAGTACAAGAAATATTTGTTGACTGAATGAATAAACTGGGCTAATACTTTCTCCTTCTTGCTAAATATACACACTTCCTCTTGCTGGTCACTAGTTTATTAGCTGAAGGGGAAGCAGAGCCTCTACCCAGACTTCTCCCCGCTAAATGAAGTCTCTGGGCAACTCCAGTCCAGGTGACGGGTGTGTGTGTGTGTGTGTGTGCGCGCGTGTGTGTGTATGCGCGCGCGTGTGTGTGTGTGTGTAGAGTATTAACTCCACGTTCCTTCTGAGCACAATGGACAACAATTCACCGAGACCGAAAACTTGTCCTCACAGGGGGGTCCAGGACTAGACACCACTCCCTTAAGTGGCTTGCATTTTATTTTATACATATCTTAACAGTGTCCCTGTTGAAATGAGGGTTGTTTTTCTCCTAAAAGTTATACGAGTGAGAATTTGGCAGTGTGGTCAGTTCTAGTCCCAGGCACGTGCGCTCACGCACACATGCGCACGCGCGCGCGCGCGCGCACACACACACACACACACACACACACACAGAAATCTATCTATAACCAAAATGGAAAAGTCTGGACCGGGGAGGTACCCAACGACTCACATTTCTGCACAAACACTCTCCCTCCCTGGGCCTGATGCCCGGCTGTGTCAGCGCTCCCGGAGCCCCGGCCTCGGGTCAGCGTGTGGGGAGACCTCCAGGGGGTGCACCTGGCCCACGAGGCAGCCTGAGTGTGCCTGTCCCCTCCAGTCCCCAAATACGGTGTGTGCCATCTGTGCTCGCTGAGGACTGACTTCTGAAAACACATGGTTAAGCTGGCGGCCGAGGGCATGGTGGGCGTGGCCTTCAGGGGCCAGCAGAGCAGGTGGGCTCGGAACCTCTGTGCGGTGGCAGATGCTCCGTCAGCAGCAGAGGACCCTTGACACGTGGTATCTCAGTGAAGGCTGACACCCCCCGGCCCCCCAGGATACCAGGACAACCAGTCCTACTGTGACGCCTTTTCAGACGCGTCCCCCCAGAAAGGCTGGAGCCTGTGTCCCAGGCAGTCCTGACAGTGACTTTCGCCAAAGCAAAGAGAGATCAGACCCTCCTCCTGGGGAATCTAGGCACCGCAAGGCATTGTAGCTAACCCAGCCTCTTGGATATCATGGCCAGAACAGTATCCCCACTATGGGACGCCCGGTGTGGCTGAATTTGACACTAAATGGCCTCTTAGATTCCAGGAGAGCCTCCCCCCCGGGGGGGAGAAATGTGAGCTTGGAGGTTTGTTTCTGACAAGTCCTTGTTGGAAGGCGAGAGCTTTCTCTGGACGTGACCTTCTCACAGACATCCCAGTGTTAGCTCGGCCTCTGTGCGATGCTGTTAAACGCGTCCTAGAAATCCGGCCAAACACCTCGGCAAAGACACTGCTTTCTGCTCTGAGGCCGAGCCTCTGCCCTCGGAAGGCCCGCTGTCCCGGGCAACACGCAGCGCCACACTCTGTCATGACCTCACCCGGGGGCCGAGGTGCAGAGACACCAGCTCACAAAAGCCTCTCTCTTCGTCCCTCACGACCTAACACCGTGCCCTCGATGACTCGATGGAAAGAGATGGATTTTCCCTGAAACTTCTCTTTGAATTTCTGGTTGGCAGCACCTAGCACTGTTTATCCTTGGAAAGCCCAGCTCCTGAATGCAGACCTTTCAGCAAGGCCGCCCCCGCTCAGACCAGAGGCTTCTCTCAGTTCCATTCAGACCTCCTTTCTCGAAAGGGTGAGGGTGCCGAGGGAGAAAAGCTCTGACAAAGGGGACCCCAAACCCACAGCCCCGAATTTCCCGAGAAAAAGCCAAGCCCACCAGGAGGAAGACCCATCGCCCAGACGGTCCCACATCCACGGGGCAGAACCCTCGCTGCCGGGAGGGGCCTGGGCCGGGTGGGCCTCTGAAACCCCGCTCCCGCTGAGGCCCCTGGTTACAAGCTGCCCGGCCTTTGCGGAGGAGCGGGCTCTACCGGCCACCAACCCCACTCTGCTGCCCCGCGGGCTCTCCTTCATGCTGTGCCGCACCCGTGACAGCCTGCCCTGCTTCCTGAACCTTCCCGACTCGGGACCAGCCCCCTGCCTGCCCCCGTCTCCCTATGACCCCTGCTGGTGAGCACAGCAGACGTCTGACCTGCTGGCTGGGGCCCCCACTTCCAGAGCTGTGCAAAGCCACTAGCGCCTGGATTATGAAGGTCTCTCAGGGTGTGGGTGCCCTGGTAAAGACAGCCCTGCTCCCTGGCAGGTCAGTGGTTACAACATGGTGTTTAGAATCAGTTCGCCCTGGGTTCAGATCCCAGCTCAGCCATTCGCTCTGCCGAACAATCCTTTTTTTTTTTCCCCAAGGACCGCACCTGCGGCATATGGAAGTTCCCAGGCTAGGGGTCGAATCAGAGCTGCAGTTGCCGGCCTACACCACAGCCACAGCCACAGCAACTTGGGGTCCAAGCCACACCTGTGACCTACACCACAGCTCACGACAGTGCCAGATCCTTAACCCACTGAGCGAGGCCAGGGATCAAACCCACATCCTCATGGATACTTGTTGGTTCTTAACCCGCAGAGCCACAGCAGGAACTCCCTTTGCTAAACAATCTTGATCGGAAGGTTATGCTGCCTTTTTGAATGCCAGGTTCTGCTTCTCCAAAAAGGATTAATAACAGATGCTTCATGGGGTTGCAAGGAGGATTAAACATGCATTCGATAAATGGCAATTTAGAAATAGACACAGTATGCTTTGTATCTACAGTATGCACAGTCACCGCAGTATATGCACAGTCTTGCTTGCACCCCTAAGGTACTGGTCTTAGTGAATTAAGGTTAAAAAGCTCATCAGGGAAGGTTCTGGAAAAGAAGAGAAGCCTAAAGAAGGAAAAATAGTTCTGTTCCTGTGCCCCTGGATCAGTGATTCCCAAATCGAAATAAAGTTTGGCTTTCTCACAGAAGAAGGGATGGCTAATCCTGGAACCCGGTTTGGAAGATGGTGCAGGTGGCAGCTCCGGCTGCCTGCTAGTGTATTACTAGGCTGAGGAATGACGGAATCCTCCTCGTCCCTGGGTGTCAGCTCCCCCACTTCCCTGCCCAGCCAGCGCTGGGTCTTCACCTCCTTCCCCCGTTCTTCGGCTCAGTGCAGCCTCCGCTGCAGGGGGAGCTTATGCTCTAAAAGGCAACGGGGATCCTGGCTTCCACAGAGACTTCGGGAGGAGGGAAATCTCCCAGGAAGGCTTTCCTCCAACTTGGAACTCACAGAAGGAAAAACAAAAACAAACCAAAAAATGTCCTGGATCAGATTTCCTTTGCTCAAGGATCTTGTCCCCGAATCCAGACAGCCCCTCGGCCTCAGAACCGGCCCTGCTGCGTCGAGGAGAATGGAGCTACTGTTGACGCTATTCCTCGTGCAAAGAGAAGAAGGGACATACGAGAGAAATGCTTGCAAAAAAAACGGGTGACTTTCAAATATGAGAGTTTGCAAAGGCCAGTGGCACGTCTGCAGACCCCAGGTTCCCTCTGGGCCTCAGATCCTTGCTTCAGTCTGCTCCTCCTACGGGCTCCAAGTCTAAATGGCACGCATGTCTAAATGACCTCTTTATGTCAGTAAAGGCCTCAAAGTGGGATTCAGGGGCCGGCCTTGAGGGCAAAAGCAACTCCTACTGACTAGATTAATTGGGTGTTGGCCAAAACTCCCTTCCACACTGAGCCACGCAGACGCAACTTAATTGCCTACTTCTTGGGTCAAAACTGCCTCAGGTTTAAGAGGATTCCAGGTCGGAAAAAGGAAACCTAATAGCTCCCTTAGGGAAGCGGGCTTGAGGATGAATGAGAGACAGTCTGTGTTCGGCCCCCTGGGCTCCTCTCGGAGCCGGGTTCCGACCCTCTCGTGCCCACGTTCCTCCGCAGGGTCTCCCTCACTCTCTTTGGTGATAGGAGATACAGTCTTGCATCTGCTGTGCGAGTTAACTTTTGCATCTTTTTCTCCCAGAGTTCTGCAGGCCAAGGCTCACCGCTGAGGGTCTCACGTCTGCTGCCTTTGGCTGTTCAGCCTCCTGGTGTAACTCTTTGTGTAGTCAGGCCCCTCACTTGGTGATAATCTTTGGGAAGCGAGGCTCTGTATCTTATCTCCTTCATTCCCCCCCC